>OZ024836.1:8841255-9441255 GCA_964016985.1 Anodontia alba | reverse complement strand
CAGTCTTATTCTAATATTAGCTTTCCTTTAAAATATTCTATCATCTCGAAAACATGCCTATATAATTTTGACCCCCTTAAACCCCACTTTTATATAGTAAAACTGGGGTTTACAGGGGTATACATTATTTTTCTTATTTCTGATCAAAACATAGATTGTGGATACTCGTTAGAACCGCCTCGTCGAGGCGGTTCTAACGAGTACCAACAATCTATGTTTTGAGCAGAAACATGAAAATTATCAGAATTTTTCATCTGAAAATTTTCATTTGTTGGTGATAAAATTTGCTGTATGTTTGAATAGGCATGTTTTCGTAATGATATCCGATGATTCTGTATGCGGACAGAAAATGCCCTGATCTGACTGCACAGATGCGCAAGCCGATCTGGGCCTTGCTGTCTGCATATGCCCAAAGATAAGTTTCCACATGACGCTGCTCATTTCGAAGAACAAAATAGGCAAACTATCAGATCATCTGAGACAATACACCCAGTAAGCATTCTATGTAAATCTATAGCGGGTCGTTATCGGCCCGTCAGCTACCCTGACGCTATAGATTTATATAGAATGCTCGCTGGGCAACCTCAAGTGCTGTAAAATACAGTCCTACAAAGATCCCTTGGCACACGGGTCTGATAAATTTGTTGTTGTTATTTCTCTTAAACCATTCATAGTAGGCTGATGACTGATGATAAATTTAACACCCTACATTTTTTTTTTTTTTTTTTTTTGATTTGCTTCTAAGATTCTGTGACTAACACCGTAGCCACTCATCTGACTGAGCGCATGTGCAAGGTCTATTGGAGGATACTGCTCGCGTATGACATAAGGCCCTTTTGTACTTGGAGATGCTTAAGACCTCTACATGAAATCTTAATGGGGCTGGATGCACTTTCAGGGTAGGCAACTCTGTCAAAATGGTTTTCCTCCTTTCTGTAAAGGATTCTACTCCTAAAGGAAAGAATTTGCTCCCCGCGAGCAAAGTCTTTCCTTTTATATTAGACCCCTTTCTCGTCACGAAAACATGCTTATATAATTTTGACCCCCATAAACCCCACTTATACATATATTAAAACTGGGGTTTACAGGGGTATACATTATTTTTCTTATTTCTACTCAAAACATAGATCGTGGGTACTCGTTAGAACCGCCTCGTCGAGGCGGTTCTAACGAGTACACACGCTCTATATTTCGTGCAGAAATATGAAAAATATCAGAATTTTTTTACCTGATTTTTTTTTCTTTTTTTGGTGATAAAAGTTTCAGTATATTTGAATAGGCGTGTTTTCATAATGAGAAGCACATTGAAGTGCAGGAAAACATATAGGAAGTCACAAAAAGCGTATCTCTTGTTTAAATTACGAAAAACCTACCGTGGTTGTGCTTCAAGTTGCCTTAATTAGAGCACATTGTTTCTTTAGTGCTAATTTGCGTTTCAAATTTGACACTTTGCATAAGATTCACACTTATTATTATTATTATATATTGGAAATATCAAATTCAAAACCAACATGCTGGATGTTGGTGTCTGATGAACAATCTTGTTATACATGTATTGCTTCATTATATGGAAGACAATTTAAAGATTTCAGCCCTGTGTAGACCATCTTGAAAAGCAATGTTAATCCAGATGAGATGACTCATGATGAGCCATCTCACCAGGGTCTGCGCTGTTTGCCATTCCGTGTTTGATATTTCACCGAACCCCAATTTGCAACAGTGGATCAGTCCAAATTGTAAATTGGAATGGTCCACTTTAAAAACTCAGGGGGAAAGGTTTAAGTTAATATATACCCATTTTAAGGGGAATCGATCCACTTCCGCTATTTGTAAAAGGAAATAAAACTCTCTGACTTCCTATGTGTGTGTTTGCACACCAAGTGCCTTCTGAAAAAGGAGTCTACTTTAAAGGGAATAAATTTACTCCACTTTGACTCTTTGACTTATAAGGAGTACCCACAGGACATTTTTTCTTTTTTTTTTTTTTTGTGAACAAATGGACAATACACAGTACCCATACGCGTTTTTCTACATTTTTCATTTGTTGTCATTACACATTTTATCGGTAAAGATTATTTGTACAAAGTACATATACAGTCGAACTTCAATGGCTCGAATCCCTTTGGGACAATGAAAATTTGTTCGAGACAGCGGTAGTTCGAACCTCGGAAGGTTACTATTAGTGCCACACCAGGACGCACAATGGAGATAATTGTGGGATATCTTTTCAGTGTTTTATATTTTAAATGTATTATGTGTGTACTCATTAGAATCGCCTCATAGAGGCGATTCTAATGAGTACACACAGCATACATTTACAATATAAAAGAAGAAAATCTCCCTAAATTATCCGTATATCGTATTTGGAGTAAATCCCTTAGGACTCAAGAACGTGTTCGACTTATCCATGTTAAACGAGCCATCGGGGTTCGAGCCACTGAAGTTCTATTGTATTGTTCCATGTACCTTAATGCTAACTTAAGGGCAGGATACACTTGCTGGAGTTTCGTTTCCGTCTTTCTACAATGAAGACAACCCTTGTGACTTCCTATTTGTTTTCCTTTAAGGATAGACATTTTAGAGGGAAAGCGAGAGGGCAGGATACACTTGCTGGAGTTTCGTTTCCGTCTTTCTACAATGAAGACAACCCTTGTGACTTCCTATTTGTTTTCCTTTAAGGATAGACATTTTAGAGTGAAAGCGAAAATAATTTGGACATAATTGCCTTTCCAGAATTTGTATCCATTCCCCGTAAATCTTAGGATATGATTTTAATAGGTTGAAACAGTCAACCCTCTTTATATCGACATTCGATACAACGCCAAATTCGTTTGAATGTCACGAAACCTTCGCTTAAGAGTTGGCAGTTAATGAGAAATTATGCAAGAATATTGCAATAAAACTTAAAGCAAAAAATGTTTTGGATATCTGTTAGAATCGCCTCGCTGAAGCGAATAAAACAATGTCTTACTTACACATCATTCTGTCCGTTAAGGGTTTTTTTTAAGGGTTCTAGACAACAGCAAATTCACTTTCATGGCAACATCTTTGTGAACAAATTCGGTCCATTACGAAAAAATACCTATTCAAATATACTTAAAAGTTTACCACCAAACAAATGAAAATTTTCAGATAAAATATTGTGATATTTTTTCATATTTCTGCTCAAAACATAGATTGTGGGTACTCGTTAGAACCGCCTCGCCGAGGCGGTTCTAACGAGTACCCACAATCGATGTTTTTGGGCAGACATAACAAAAATAATGTATACCCCTGTAAACTCCAGTTTTACTATATAAAAGTGGGGTTTAAGGAGGTCAAAATTATAAAGGCATGTTTTCGTGATGCGTTGTTAGAGGGTTCACTGTATTATCGGTGAGAAAGTTATGTGTCTACTTTTATGAGGCAAAGACCTCTCACAATATGCAGTTTTAAAGAAAATCTTCAAAGTATTTATACGTTACGTCTCTTTTTGTTAGGCAAGAAACTTCCCAAAATCTTGCAGTTTTAAAAAAAATCCTCCAAGTATTTATATGTTACGTTTACGTAGCATATAAATAATTCAAGATTAGAAAAAAATAAATAAATAAATAAAAACTGCAAGATTAGGAGAGGTTTTCGCTGAACAAAAGTAGTCACATATTTCCGAATGACTGATCGACAGTTAGCATACCTTGGCATAGGTCCAAAACTGACATTATTGTCTACGGCCATAGGCTTAAGAATCATTTTATGTCTTTGCTCAAGAAACACTTTATTACAGGCGCATAAACTGGTCCAGTGCTACATGTATCTTCCATGAACTACTCAAAGATATCATAACCAAGTAGCACACAGTGATTGTTAAAGCTAATTGAAGATTGACAGCATAATGCCTAGTTTTATGTTAATCTATCAAGTAGTCTCCAAACATATAAGGACCTGTAACTGGATCATATTGACCCCTTAAGTATAGTCTGTTGTAGAGAGGTGGCTGTTGTAGAGAGGTAAAATATGTAGCAACGCTTCTTTGAGAAAACAGAAAAGTGACCGTTATACGGGAGTAGCTTTGATGAGAGGTGACCGTAATATATTAATAATGACACCATGAGAAAATTGGTCTTTGGGTATTTTAAGGGGTATTGATACCGACAATTTCAGGGGAAGTGACTATCAAATTGTTTTGTCTCAAAAGGGATCTACTCTTGAAGGAAAAAAAATATCTCAAAGAGCAAAGTCTTTGTATTCCTTTTAGAGTAGATCCCTTTGTAGAAAAACATTTGATGTACAGAACAGCCAAACAGACAGTTACAAGAATTGTCACCCGTGTAAAAGATGACGGAAAATCAACTATGTGCATGCAGTCCCCTTAAGAACATCTAAGGCTTCTATCGGCTATTCACTACATAATCACCAACATTTCAACAAGCAACGCAGTCTACGTACATGTATGTAAGTAATTAAGTCCATACCGCGCTGTTTTTGAGGGGCGGTTGCCAAACCGCCCGAGATCTAACATTCCACATTTCGACAATCCGTTTTCCTGTTACTACCAAAGTAACAACTATCTAAAGTGCTAACACTTATAACGCTAAAGTCTGCATTCAAACAGTCGTATACACACTTATGCTTCTAAATAGGGAATAAATAGATAAAATTAAGGCAAACATTTTTTTAAGAAATAACATTTTAATCATGCTGAATTCAATATCGGCGGACGAAGTAAAATGCGCCAAATCTACAGCGTTGGGTAAAAGGTGTAACCCGTTTTGCGATCCTACTTAACACCGAGTATCACCGTTTCCAACGAAAAATACAGAATATACCAAGTAACCAAATTTGCAAAAAAGTTTAAGAAAAAAGGGTCAGTGGCACATGCCTGGCTGTCTGCTTGCAGCTTACATTTAACAATTAATACTGTTTATGTAGAGGTTTTTTTTTTTTTGTTTTTTTAGTTTCAGCATAAATCCCAATCAGTTCTAGAGGCCTATAGAATTTTAGGCAACCGCCCCCATCAGTACTCTCAGTGCTTTGACTTTTTTTTTTTTTTATTTGGTCTGTATTTAAAAAGAACCGATTTTTAAGTAAATAAGAAAAGGGCTCTCACGCTATATGCAAACAGCGCAGTTCCAGGATTAGCCTGCACATATGCATAAACTGTTCAGGGTCTTCTGTATTCGTCGACTGGTCAGTACATTTTATAATCCCAAAGGTTCGTGTTAGAAGGGAACGAAGGCGCTGCGCTGACTATGCAAGTTTGCAAGCTCAGCTGGTTCTTCGTTGCTCGCAGCGTGTATCAAATGCAATTATAAACGGGAATGATAACTGGGCCGATTCATGCGAAAATCTGTCTTCGGACATATGCAGACAGCGCAGGCCCAGATCAGCCAGCGCACCCGCGCAGTCTGGTCAGGGCCTTTATTGTCCGCTAAAACATCATTGGTTAGTACATGATGTATGAATGGATAGCAAAGGCCCGGATGATACGTTGCGCATGCACAGGATGATCTGAATCTGCACAGTTTGTGCATTTTCGAAGGCACTTTTTCTCTTGATATGGCCCAATTACGGATAACCATTTGGGTAAAAATAAAGGAGGTTTGTTCGCTAATAGGTTTCAATAAATTTAATAAAATAATGGAAGCATGGTAATTTGATCGGACCGACAACTAGTGCATAGCAAAATCTGCAAGAAGCGAAGATTTAACCCGAAACTGTGTGTCCGCTGTTGCCTGTGTGTTTCTGAGTTGTCAAGCGCATTTATACCGACTTTTGTTGCTCAGTCGGATGCGCGGCCGACCGGTGATGAGGAGGTCGCGGGTTTGATCCCCGCCGGCTGCGACAACATTTTTTTTTTCGTGGATATTGTTCATGAAATATTTTCTACGGCCATTTTCTCCCTTCCGCTGATTCAAGAAGGGCAGCGAAAGAATATGCGCGAGTACTGGTTAGCCTGCCCAGGAAAAGTGTGATGATGTAAACTGACCGGCTCGACATGCTTTAACAATGTTTACTGAAGCGTTCAACGCCAACCCAACAAAACAACAATTGTTCGAAATACGAATTATACGGACCACACCAAAGGAAAAATTGTCTTCGAGCGAGCGCTAGGTTCAGACTCATCCCGCGCATGCGCAAAGTCTCATCCGGTTACTTTCTCTCCACTGATACATTCTATCTGTCTAATAATTTTGTTAGCGGACAGCGAAGGTCCTGATCAGACTGCGCGGACGCGCAGGCTGATCTGGGCCATCGCTGTCCGCATATGTCCGAAGACACGTTTTCGCATGAATCGGCACAATTATCATGCCCGTTTATACATGTAATTGCATGCAGGAAAAGTACCCTTATACCATACGCGGGCAGACATAGACTTCGCAATACGATCTTCATCTGTGCTTGTATCATCCCTGCATGTAAGAAATGTATTTTGCTAGCTTAGTCCAAACTGAAACAACCATAAACTTGCTTAATCATATATATAATAAGCTTCTAAACAGAAATTGTGTCGGCCGGGCTCGGCTTTCCCTCGTCGTCTATCAATATTATTAAGTTTTTATGAAGTCGACCAGCAAATGACATGGTGCGGAGAATGACACGACATGTAGAAATTTAGCTTGACTTGACTCAAACGTTGTGGTGTTTATTTTTTGTCATAATTGCAATATCGTTTTATTTCTTAAGCCTTTCACCCCCGATATCCTGAAGTGGACTCTTCTATCTCAGAATTTAGATTAGTCCATCCTTACAAATACGGATGTTTGCCGTAAATCTAGACCAGAATGGCACACATTGTAGATCTCGATGAGATAACTCCTTATGAGCCCACCGACAACAGAAGCATTGGATTGATTTTTATCTATCCACAGAGCATTCAGTAAATATTCTGCCAGGACTGCACGAATGGGAATCCGATTCTTCGCTGGCTATACAGGTCCGAAAGTGCAATTTCACATGTTCAGACTAATTTCTTGCCTAAGCTAATTTCCATTATACAGACAAAATTCGATCACTTCAATTGATTAGCAGGTATATATTTCGATGTTTCACAATAACTTTTCACACCCCCGCTCACGGAAATTATCCATGACGTTCTGGAATAGATGGACGGTTTTTGACTGTTGTCCAAGTTTCCAATAACGATATATTGCGCACTCTGTATTTTGGCCAGAAGCGATGATTGCATCAATGTCATTAGAAGTACAGTAAAATCACAGTGGCTCGAACATCTTCGGGACCATGGAAATTTATTCGAGATATGAGTAGTTCGAGCTACTGAGGGCTAATCATGGCGCTAGGTCAGGAAGCAAAATAGTGATATTTTACGGAAGTCTTTTTTATCTTCTATACAACAACGGTATGTTGTGTACTAATTAGACACACAACATACATGTACAATTTCATAATTAAATAAGAAAGTTTCCCTAAATATTTGTTTTCTTGAGCTATCGGAAGAACTTCATCGGGACTCAAAAAACGAGTTCGAATCATCCACCGTAAACGAGCCATCGGATTCGAGTCATCGAGGTTTTACTGTAAATGTCAAAAAGTCATTACGTGTGACAATCCATGAATTCCATGTTATGGTCCTAGGTACATGTAGCAGATTTCTATGTGAATAATCATACTTCACTTAGAAAATCAGCTAAATTGTACTTCTGGGAGTGCATGCCAGAACTATAGCGTCGTTACTGCACTTGTCCCCACTCCTATCCATTTCTACATTTATCGCTGACTGTTCCCAGACGTATTCAACAGTGTTTGTTCAGTTTTATTTTACTCCGGCATTACGAAAACATACCTATTTAAGTATATTGAAAATTTTACAACCCCAAAAAGGAAAATTTTCAGATAAAAAGTTCTGATGTTTTTCATATTTCTGCTCAAAATATAGATTGAGGGTACTCGTTAGAACCGCCTCAGAGAGATGGTTCTAACGAGTACCCACAATCTATGATTTTAGCAAAATAAGAAAAATAATGTTTACCCCTGTGAACCCCTGTATTAAGGGGATCAAAATTATATAGGCATATTTTCGTGATGGGAAATATTGAAGGAACTTGCCATTTCAGAGGGATGGATACTCTTCCGGGGCAGCAATATTGTCGGAATAGATTTTCGCCATCCTTTCGTAACGAGCCGTACCATTAGGATCTATTCTGTTTGGCATTCTGTTTAGAGTTTTGACTGTGTCCTCTATATGAACGAGGTTCAATAATAGCAGAATCCACTTCAGAAATGCAGGGATGAATGGGTTAACCTGTGAAGCACAATCCAAATTACAGTCGACTACCGTTATCTCCAGGTCCAATGGACTCTCTTAAATTCTTCGAGATATCTGTACCTTGATATATCAGATTTGTAAGACTGAGGAAAAAATTAATCGAACAACCACACTTCACAATGATTACAAAAGTAGTTAGAGATATATTAAATAATTTTGTGGAAAAAAGTCGAAACTGCTCCTTGCGATCAATTTCTCCTTTTTTCGACAATATTTTGTAACCTGTTGTTAGGTTTTCATGCGACTGCATTTTCACTTCGAGATCAGCGGTTATTCGAGAAAAGCAAAGTCGAGAATGAGAGTCGACTGTATATAAAGAGGGCGCTGCAAATCTCTTCCTGTCATGCAAATGGGTTTGTACCTGTCTGTGTTATAATGGGAATGAAAATACACATGTAATTGGAACGCGAGAATTGTGGCTAACAGGATATTCCCCGGATATACAAATGTACATGTATTGGCACAATGTATGTTCTGTGATTGTTGCTCTGCTTGAAAACTACTGCTTTGCTATTTTAAAGGAAACTGGATAAAATTTCAGTGGGGATGGGGTTAAGCAGCTCAGGTATTTTTTCCCAACTTGAAAAAAAAAGAAAAAAAAAAAAAAAAGAAAAACATGCTCATGTCACCGGGTATAGGTATATGATACATTTGTACTGCCTTGCGGTACAAGCCGCTTTTATAGCGACGTGGTAGAGTGTAGGACTTTGAGTCCAGCGGACCGGGTTCTACCCCCGGTCAGGGAAAAATGTTATTTGCATTTTTTCTCAACTGTTACATTTGGCGCCCAACGTGAATAACCCACATGTGTGCATAAACCTCCTCGAGCTTCATTTCACGTGATTCTCGGACTCTTAGAAATTCAGGGACGAATTTCAAGTTGGAGGGGGAGAATGTCACCGGTTATAGGTGTATGATACACTTGTACTGCTTTGCGGTACAAGCCGGTTTTTATAGCGACGTGGTAAAATCATCACGAAAACATGCCTATATAATTTTGACCCCCTCAAACCCCACTAATATATAGTAAAACTGGGGTTTACAGGGGTATACATTATTTTTCTTATTTCTGCTCAAAAACATAGATTGTGGTACTCGTTAGAACCGCCTCGCCGAGGCGGTTCTAACGAGTACCCACAATCTATGTTTTGAGTAGAAATGTGAAAAATATCAGAATTTTTGTCTGAAAATTTTCATTTTTTTTTGTTGGTAAAATTTTCAGTATATTTGAATAGGCATGTTTTCGTAATGTAAGACTTTGAGTCCAGCGGACTGGGTTCGACCCTCGGTCGGGGAAAAATGTTTTTTTTTTTTTTTTTTTGTTTTTTTTTTTTTTGTTTTTTGTTTTTTTTTTTTTTTTTTTTTTTTTGTGTTTTTTTTTTTTTTTTTTTTGCATTTTTCAACTGTTACACTCAGAAACAGAGACATCCAGAACCACAAAATAATTGTGAGAGGCTAGCCATGTGACATATGCAATATATGTGTGCAAACGAAATGACTAATAAGTAACAACGCTACCAGCGGCCTCGAAGTAATACGGAGACAAACAATATCGGAATCAATACCTTTGAACGATCAGCGGTTAAGATTAATTAACTAACTAATTAATTAATTAACTAATTATAATAAAAAAGGTAAGAGAAAAGTCCAGGGAGGGTCACAATCACAAGCCGCAGCCCTTCCGAGACACAAAGAGGAAAAGGAAACAGAAAAAAAACAAATAAGGGCAACTCAAACAAACATACTAAAAGCACTAAGATTAGCTCTCTCTTCCCCAAGCGAGGTAATCCCAATGCTAAAAGGACTGAAAAACACAAGAACAAAATAATACAAGGTAAGACATAAAACAAATCGCCTCGTAGATCACAATGTTTGTTTTTGAGCAGAAATAAGAAAAATAATGTATACCCATGTAAACCCCAGTTTCACTATATACATTAAAAGTAGGGTTTAAGGGGGTCAAAACTATATATGCATGTTTTCGTAATGAAAACCTTTCCAAAGGAATGCAAAACAGTTTTGCCAAAGTTGCCTGCCTCTCATTACGAAAACACGCCTATCTAAATATACTGAAAACTTCTCCACCAGAAAACTGAAAGTTTTCAGATAAAAAAAATTCTGATATTTTTCATATTTCTGCTCAATATATATTTTGTGGGTACTCGTTAGAACCGCCTCGACGAGGCGGTTCTAACGAGTACCCACAATCTATGCTTTTGAGCAGAAATATGAAAAATAATGTATACCCCTGTAAACCCCAATTTTACTATACAAAAGTGGGGTTTAAGGGGGTCAAAATTATATAGGTATGTTTTCGTGATGTGATTGTGCATCCGTCCCCTTAAACTCGTATGTTTAAACATGTTTACTTGGGTGGGAAACTTACTGTAAAATCACCAATGTGTCTACTGCTGAATTTACTCGAAAATGTATCTCAAGACATCGTGATATTTTTAAGACGGCTTGTTTGGTCATTTAAGATGTCATTGTAGCTAAAGTATGCATTCGGATCTTCAAATTTCATTATCTTAGTTTTAAATAACATTATATCGCATATCGAGATTGCCACAAATCATACTTACGTAGTATAGACTTAAAAGAAAGCCAATTGTGTCTTTTATAAAAAAAGCATTACGGTTTTAATAAAACTTAGATGTATGTCACAGACAGCTAAATTTAATTAGGAACTCCTCGTGTTTATTAGTATTGAAGAAAATTTAATTTTCAGCTTTTGAAACGTTATTTAGGAGCCATTGTTTGATGGTAACATTGTACTTTAACCTACTGTATTTGTGCCGATATTCGGACACCTTAACTCGTTACCATACTTGTCTTGAAATGAAATGTCACGTTTACTAGCTGCTAAGTGTGTATAAAACTGCATGATGAGTGGCAAACAACTTCAAGTTATAGACCCTGATAACTCACCGCATGGTGCAGCGCGTGATCAGGGCGTTTCTTGTGCGCTCGGCCCTGCTTGTCCGGGTACACACGGTAAGCAAAAAAAAAAAGAGTAATCACAATGTATGTTATTTATCCTCTCTGTCATCACTATAAATCTTCTCAGGACATTGACTGAATACTTATTTCTGTAACTTGATATCAATCTAGATGGACTCAGAACTGGCTAAACTCCTTTACCTTAAGTCTTTAGACCGGTTCATTTCCAGTTTAAGAAAATGTCTGGTTAGTTTTCATTATTACCATGTTTTAAATAAATCCATGTTTTTAATGCAAACAGTGTAGACCAGGACAGACGCCGCGTTCTGCGGCGTCTGATCTGGTCTACACTGTTTACCGATGTTCTTTTTATGGGACGCTAGGCATAAATGGGTTAAGCTCCGGCCCGCCCCTCCCCTCTCCCAACCCACCCCTATCTCAAGTATTTCTCCTATCGAACGTTCAAAGGCGATTTCTCTGTTGCAGTTATTCTTTGTTTGTCTGTCTGTGGTTTTGTATGTGGCGTTTGTTTTGTCCTTATTTGTTCCTCATGTGTCCTTCATTTGGTGCCTCTGAAGGGCTATGCTTCGTAATTATGGCATTTTCTGGGTATCTTCTATTATATTTTAGCAACTATCGTTTAGAAATGGTACCTAAATCCAACAATTTACTTAAAAGCTTTGCATGCTGGGTAAAATTTTCAACAGATGTCACACCGAACTATTGTTCTTATATCCAGTGGAGACACTTTGCATGAAAATCCTGTTTTCTGATAAAAAAATAAGATAATTGTCATCAGTATGTTATCAGCTGAACAAGCCTAGAGAGTGGTAAAGGTTAACCCATTTATTCCTGGCAACTCATAAAAGGGACATTGGCAAACAGTGTAAACCCAGATCAGACGCCGCAGGTTTACAGAGTTTTGCATTTAGTACAGAAATTTCTATAAATCATGGTAATAAAAAAAACTAACCAGATACCCCTGTATAGGAAATGAACCTGTCCAAAGAGTTGAAGTAGAAGAGTCAGCTTGGCGTAAATGGGTTACAATGGTTTAGTCCGGAGCAACGAATCCAATGTAACAACTTGGACTCATCACGAAAACATGCCTATACAATTTTGACCCCTTAAACCCCATTTTTATATACTTTTAGAAAAACTGGGGGTTACAGGGATATGCATTATTTTCCTATTTCTGCTCAAAACAAAGATTTTGGGTACTCGTTAGAACCGCCTCAATAAGGCGGTTCTAACGAGTACACATAATCTATGTTTTGAGCAGAAATATGAAAAATATCAGAAGTTTTTATCTAAAAAATTTCAATTTTCGGTTGTAAAATTTTCAGTAAATTTGAATGGGCATGTTTTCGTAATGTATTGCATTGGCATTAAGTATTCAGACTGGCAGGTTTGAGCAAACGGTGTAGACCTTGCAGAACTCCATCTCTGAGCTTGAGCAGTTTGCTCAAGCTCAGAGGTGGAGTTCTGCAAGGTATACACTGTTTTCTCAAACCTGCCAGTCTGAATACTCCACCTCTGAGCTTGAGCAGCATTAGTTTCCACTCATTAAGCAGTTTTAAGAAATCTGGTACCATTTTGGAGAAACGGATCTATTCAAATTTAAGGCTTAGAAAGGTATGGAGATAAAGTGTCCGAATGTTAGTATAGATACTTTTAGTTGATCGTGAGACAAGATTTAGCGTTTGGAAAAAAAAAAGAAGAATAGGTCCCTTCTAGCAATGGGTTCCAATTAGTTTGTTTGGTGTCGCTACGCGTAAGTGTTGTTTATTAGGATTCCAGAAATAATTCTTTTCCATACCTTTTTTTCTGTCGATGTTTTTATATATATGAACAATGTGTTTACAAATCTGTGAACATATACGACAAATAACTACATCAGTGTTTTTTTTTTACGTTTATAAAATGAGGACGTCTGCAATTTTGAACAGCACAATAGTTCGTAAAACTATCGAGGTGGCATTTGACCCATCAAGAGAGCATCTTTAAGATCAAAAACAAATTGCCAAGAACACTGATCATGATGCAAAGTTAATAAAAGTTGGAATAGTTGCTATTTATTTACACAATTCTACTTAAACCTATACTGGACCGTTATTGGCCCGACAGGATTCCTCTCAGGTGGATATTTCCAGATCACAGGATCACGTGTGATCCTGTGATCTGGAAACACGCACTGGGCGAGATACAGATCGTCAGATCACGTCACGGTAGTAAAACTGGGTATTTGTGTATAGCACTGGTATACGTAAAGAGAAGCAGTCGTTGCACTACGAACAATAATGATAGTATGAGTTAACAAGGGGGTCATGATGGCCCAAAATCGCTCACCTGTGTCCCATTGCTTTAGGTTCAGGATGGTTGAATTAATTTAACTTAAATCAGGCAAGTGTTTTGTAAGATGATCAAAGTTTTCTATACAGATATTTTTGTACAAATATGTAGGGAAAACAAGTGCTGTCCACAGTGGAGGTGGTGGTGGTGAGGGTAGAGGGGGTGAGTGTGTGTGGGGGGGGGGGGGGCGCATGTTGAGCAATTGGAAGAATTTAGTAAAGGGTCTCTTGAGGAACATTTGAGACAGGTTGGATCAGTGGTTTACTTTTTGACTGTTTTCTCTTCATTTTTTTTTTAAATTGCCTATTACTATCCATCCACTGGTTAAGGAGGAGAAGTCGTTTAAAGGTTTTTCTATTTTTAGCTCTGGCAGCCAGCGTGTTCATCCGAGCGAAACGGTTTGAGCAGTGTTGGTAGAGGGTCACCCAAGAAATATTCATGTGAAATTATTTCAAAATCCAACCACTGGTTAAGGAAGAGAAGACGTTTGAAGGTTTTTCTATTTTTAACTCTGGTAGCCATTTTGTTCATCCGAGCGGAACGGTTTAAGCAATTTTGATAGAGAGTCACCCAAAAAACATTCATGTGAAATTATTTTAAAATCACATCATTGGTTAAGGAGGAGAAGTCGTTTAAAGGTTTTTTCTATTTTTAGCGCTGGCGGCCATCTTGTTCATCCAAGCGGAACGGTTTGAGAAATTTTAGTAGAGGGTCACCCAAGCAATATTCATGTTTAATTATTTTAAAATCCGTTCTCTGGTTAACGAGAAGAAGTCGTTTAAATGTTTTTTTTTTTTTTCTATTTTTAGCTCTGGCGGCCATCCTGTTCAGCCGAGCGAAACGGTTTGAGCAATTTTGGTAGAGGGTCACCCAAGTAATATTCTTGTGAAATTACTTTGAAATAGGGCCAGTGGCCTTGGAGGAGATGTCGTTTTAAGGTGTTTTTTTTTTTTTCTATTTTTAGTTCTGGCGGCCATTTTGTTCAGTGGAGCGAAACTAGTCAGGCAATTTTGGTAGTTGGTGCCACGGGAGGGCTGTGCTTTGTGATAGTGATATTTCCAGGGTATCTTCTCGCATATTTTATTACAAGTACATTCTGTTACAAAGGGTGAAATCGATGTATATCCGAAATGAATGAAATTGATATTTCCACAAGTGAAAGAATATGAAATTTTCAGATTACTTTCGGATTACTTCGGCTGTCTTCATTGTTTCCCAAACAGATGCAGATCCCACTTTGTTTTTTTTTTTTTTTTTTTGTTTTTTTTTTTTCAACTCCTGTAAATTCTCTCTTTCTGAGCAAAACTATGAAGTGTCGGTATGTATTTTCTCGGTTAGAATGTAAAGAACATTTTGGTAACAAGATTATTGTTTGCCGAACGTTTTTGTTTTTGTCTCTGCAGCGCATCACATATTAAGCACTGAACGTCGACGCCCTGACGTTCATGTTTTGTTTGGCGACATTAGTCATGGCGTCAGAAGCGCGCATTGGCGTGTAAACATTTAAAATATGTACTCTTTTCCAGTGAATACCATAAAGAAATCATCTCGTGTAATGAAAACATTCAAAATTTCACTCGTGCTTCGCATTTATGAAAATACTGATGTTTTCAATACACACGGTGGAAATGTTTATGGTGTTCACAGAAAAAAAGTAAATATCCTCTATGTATTTTTGTACCTGATGGCTTTCTTCTAATATTTATGCTCGATAATGCTCCTTCATTTTTGTCTGTAACGGTCTAATAAATAAAAATACTATTCCAGTACCTGAGACTTATCAAGTGAAAATGCACTGCTTAAGTTTAAGATAGTGTTTACAACATTTGTTACATAAATTCCACATAATCTAGGTACAGAACAGGTTAGCCAAAGGTTGCCTTTAAACACGTGCGAAATATATTCAGACCATCATGCGTATTTGTGCAGTCATCAATTATCGGCTATCCATTGTCCAGTCTACAGTAACCAATCAAACGGAATGCGAGGCCTCTGATAAGACCACCTGGATGAGTATATGACGTGTATAACTGATTACTGACCGGCGCGCGAATCGCGCCGGTCTCTTAATATAGCTTTGGATTTTACATATGGAATACTATTCGATTAGCTAAATTAAGGACGGTTTATATTTGCCGGGACATCTGTTTGTGACGATCCTGGGAAATATAAAAAAAATTAAAACAAACTGGGTTATAAACAGATTATTGTCTATTTTATTTTCATTTCAATCAAGAAATTTCATAAAGCTTAATAAAAGCAAACATTAACTCTTTCGGTGCTTAATTCCAGACGACATTTGTCGTCTGTTTTTCTTTATTTATAAATTATCGCTTGAAAAGAAGTTTATACGTAAAGTTGAAAGACTGAATACCAAACAGCATAGATCCAGATGAGACGGCTCATATGAGCCGTCTCATCTGGATCTATGCTGTTTGCAAAAGCCTATTATTATCGCTTGTGGCAGTGAAAGTTAAAGAATCACACTGTTGTTCGCTTTTACCTGTTACACTGAAAATTGATTAAACTTTAGTATACCCATGTCCCATATCTCTATGTAAACATGAACAAAATTTGCACCGGTACTCAGACGTTTACGACTAAATATTTTGTCTTGTTTGATGGTAATCTGATCTTTCACAAACACATGAGTAAGGTTTGACAGAACATGTCTTCGGGCATGTGCGAACAGCAAAGTTATAAATCGTCCATCGAAAATATTGATACCCAGGAAATGCCACAATCGCGTTTCCAGAGGCACCACAAGGAGAGACGATGAACAAGCTATGACAAAACAAACCCACATATGAAACCACCGACGCAGGTACAAAGAAAACCTGCAAAAATAGGGCAAGAAACGCTTAATAGATTGAGGCCGAATAGATCCAAAAAGACCTTTGCTACTGTTGATTAGTAAACTACTAAACGACATTGAAAGCAGCTTCAAAACTGCGCTCATGGGCTATAAGACTAAATGCTTTCAAAATCTAATGACACTGTAAGCTGATCACGAAGGCCCTGATCAGACTGCACGGACGCGCAGGCAGATCTGAGTCTTCGCTGTTCGCATATGCCTTAAGCTATATTTGGCGTGGCCTCGCTCACTTTCATAAGGCATCTTTTCGATTGTCTGTGGTTCAAAAGCTTAACTGAACTAAGAGCTTCTATTGAGACAAACGCATAAAGATGAACTTTCTGCTCGTTTTAATGAGGCGTTGGAAATAATAAACCATTCTAGTGACATTTGAACAACAGCAAACAACAGCATTAATAAATCCATGGACGGATCAATGTATCTTTTCCGTTAAGCTCATTAAGTAAAGCAGATGAAAGCGGACACTATTTCTTGAAGAAATTACCTACGAGTAGTATGCCACGCTCTGCGAAAAAGTGTCTTCGAACAAGCGTAAAATGAACATATTCAGATATATCACGCGCATGAGCAAGGTCACATCCAGGCATTTGCTCTTCATCGATTCCTTATATAGCGCCCAATAATTCTATTAGAGGACAGCGAAGGTCCTGATCAGTGCACGTATGCGTAAGCTGAAATGGGCTTTCGTCGTTCTCATATGCCCATAGTGACGTTTTAGCATGGCCCTCAGAGGCATAGCCGAAGACGCAGACGTATTTCAATGGAAATACAGTCGAACCTCGTTATCTCGAACTCGCTTATTTCGAATTACCGCTTATCTCGAAGTGAAAATCTGGTCCCTGTTTTAACCTGAAACTATGACAACAGGTAACAAAATAATGTAGAAAAGAGGAGAAATTGCTCCTAAGGAGCAATTTTTCCTCTTTTCCACATTATATATATATATATATATATATATATATATATATATATATATATATTATATATATATATATATATATATATATATATATATATATCTAACTTCAGGAGTCAAATTACATATTCATTTGTTGAATGTGGTTGTTCAATTTATTAATTTACTCACTCTCTCGACTCTGATATGTCGAGGTACGGATATCTCGAAGTGTTTCAGTGAGTCCCTTGAAATTCGAGATAACGAGAGTCGACTGTACATACATTTTCAAGAAGGTAACTCTGTCAAAATTGTTTTGTTACCTTCTGAAAATGGGTCTATTGTATCAGGAAAGAAATCGTACAGCAAATTATTTCCTCTTAGTGTAGACCCCTTTTTGAAAAGGGATTTTGGTGTAGAAAGCAAACAGGAAATTACAAAAGTGTTCATTCTTGTGAAAGTTGGCAGTTAATTTAACTCCAGGGTCAAGTTGTTCAAAACTAATAATCGTTAGTTAACGTATCGTTAAAACTTTGATTAATAATTATGGCATATACATCAATACTCGTATATTTACTGAAAAAAAATATGAGTAGCTTTTGAATTTGCAAACGCTACTCACATTATTTTTTCAGCAAAAATACCAGTGAATTAAATCTTGTACTTACAAGAACAGTTAACATTTTACCACTAATGGGCTCGTTAAGCTAACGATGCTTAGAAAAATTGGACTTAGGTGTATTCATTCATTTATGGTGAATCATAGTTTTCACCTTAGAAGCATCGATCATTGCCATCAATATTTCCTCTACTTGCAGTACTTAGACTTGTGAGGTCACACAGTAATTAACCTATTTGCTCGGGACGCTTTTGCTCAGTCATTTTGCTCTAATTATAGTGTCTTCTGAAATGTCTTATATGGCGGCACAACGCTATGTGACATTTGTATTTGTATTACTTGTTTGTTTGTGTTAAGTTTTTCGTCCCAGCCAACCCAATGTTGACCTAACTACACTTTAACTGGGCAGGCTAAGTCCTACATGTATAAGCGGTTAACCAGTACTTGTGAATATTCATTCTACAGAAATTGAATCAGCAATGAGACAATGGCCGTAGATAATATTTCATGAGCAATCTCAACGCAAGAGTGTTGCCGACGGCGGGGGTGAACCCGCATCATCCTGATCACATGATGGACGTGCATCCAGCTGAGCCAACGAGGCCGGTTTGTACAGTCGACTCTCGTTATCTCGAATTCCAAGGGACTCACTGAAACACTTCGAGATATCCGTACCTCGACATATCAGAGTTGAGAGAGTGAGTAAAATAATAAATTGAACAACCACATTCAACAAATGAATATGTAATTTGACTTCTGTAGTTAGAAATATATATATAAAATAATGTGGAAAAGAGGAGAAATTGCTCCTCCTCTTTTCCACATTATTTTGTTACCAGTTATCATAGTTTCATGTTAAAATAGGGACCAGATTTTCACTTAGAGATAAGCGGTAATCCGAAATAAGCGAGTTCGAGATAACGAGGTTCGACTGTATTTGTAACTGCCTAAACTGGTTAAAATGAGTGAACAGCATCGTATGATACAGTTAACACGCACTAGTTTAACGGATTAACAGAAATCAGCGCACCTTTAGGCAAACAAATTAATTGAATGAATCTACATAAATTGCACTTCATAACAGTATTTGATTTAGATCCTATGAAGACAATAACAATATGTCTTCCATCGATCTTAATATATCGAATATCACAACGTATAATTGCTTAGACAGCTCCAGGCCTTCAATGAACAATTTATGCCTCACAGTCCGGGCCAAATATTGTCAAATTCATCAATATATTAGGCCGTGCCACGGGAGAAGATATACTATAGCTTACGCATTGAATAACTAATGCCCTGATTTGTCAGCACAGCACCAAAGTGTGATAAGAACGTCGGTGTTGGTTTGTAGAATCAGCGAATGCTGCAGGGTGAGTGAAGTCCGACAGTAGAAGTAGGGAACTCTTCCTATGAGCGCGCGAAGCTTCACTATTCTCAAATACTTAGCCGTGGGGACATGATGCACTTATGTTTACACCAATCACCTATAGAAGAAGTTTTTTCCGTAATGGAAAGAAATCGCTCTTAGCGATTTCATTTTGGATCAGACCCCTTCTATAAGTCTTGCCTCTCCTGAAAGTATATGCCTTCACCGTAATTAGGTGCCTTTTTGGGTCGATTTTTTACAATCGAGCCATAGTATACAATCGCCTAAATTTCCGTAAGTAGTTGTTCACGTGATTATCATTGACCAATGCAATCAAACCGCGCGTTAGACGAAATCCAGATAACGGTTATTTATAGCCGCGCTAGTTTTGTCTCTGTGACGTCAGAGTACTGTATAAAAAGGTTTATCTGTAAAACCTGGACTTGGTAAACAGTGGAGACCCAGATCAGACGCCACAGAACGCAACGTCTGATCATGGGCTGCACTTTTTGCTTAAATAACCATCACGAAAACATGCCTATCTAATTTTGACCCCCTTAAACCCCACTTTTATATAGTAAAACTGGGGTTTAAAGGGGTATACATTATTTTTCTTATTACTGTTCAAAAACATAGCTTGTGGGTACTCGTTAGAACCGCCTCCTCGAGGCGGTTTTAACGAGTACCCACAATCCATGTTTTGAGCAGAAATATGAAAAATATCAGATTTTTTTTTTTTTTTTTTTTGAAAATTTCTATTTTTTGGTGGTAAAATTTTCAGTATATTTGAATAGGCGTGTTTTCGTAATGAAACGAAACAGAAAGTCTTATGTCCCCGTTCAGGACCGTTTGCTCAGCCTACACTCAGAGAAAATCAACCCACCCCTCTCAGTGCTTTGATTACACCGCAGAAATACTTACAAATTAAACAGGCTTCTAGTTGGTAAGTTGTCAATTTTTAATTAAGTGCCAATTTGCTTTTTACTTTAATGTCCAGATAAAAAAAGCAGGGAACATACATTATTGAAATGGAAATTATCTACTCATTTAACCAATTATTTTAACCTTATGTTTTCGGATTGGTCTATTTCCAGTAGACGGGGGCCGACAAAGTTATTATGATTACCATGTTTTATAAACATTTATGTATTTAATGCAAAAAGTGTAGAACCTGATCAGACACCGCGTTCAGCGGCGTCTGATCTGGATCTGCGCTGTTTGCCAATGCCCCTTTTACAGGGCTCTAGAAATAGATGGGTTAATGGGAATGCATATTTTCAGGGGAACAAAAACAAGTGTCAATTGTTTGGGACTTTTCTGAAAACCACTTGCACCTAGTAGAATCAAATTCTTTCTGGTAAATAGATCCCTTTTAAAAGGAGATTGAACGTTTCATGATGGTTCCGCCCTTACAGTTCTTCCTTGTACGCAGGTCATTGCAATCGGGCCTTTGTGCTCCGACGTTGTTTGTTCCTTTTTATTTTCTTTCGGTTCAACGGGATGGCCGTAATTGTAGTCTTCGATTGGTTTTTATTTGTATTTTAGCATGGGGGTTGGATCCTGATTAGAATGTTCACCAGATATTATAAAATAGCAACGTTGTCATGGAATGTGGAATCACAGACTAGGGAAATCTTGTATACTCTCAATTGAACATCGGGTGCCATTGTTATTAAATTCCTGTTCTAGAAATAGAACGATGCAATATCCCATATAATATAATAGCTTATTGCATTTATCAAGAAAACAAATTAATTTGTTTTCTTGATAAATGCAATAAGTTATTTATGCTAGCTTGTTCTTTAGGTATTACACATTATCATAATATTAAGTCTACTGGTTGAATTCTGAAAATATTTGATGTACAAGCCATCCTCTCGAGGTGTAACGCACAGACAAATCAAATTACTCTAATAACTGGTTTATTGTAGAGCTCTTTCTGACAAAAGAATAATTTATTATATATCCTATTCAGAACTCAAATGAACATGCTGGTGCATTTGAAGTTACGTTTCTTTGATGAACAAACTTTTACATTGTTTTAGCTAAAAGGCTATTAATATTTGTTTTTATTATTTTTGTTTTAAGTTCATAGTGCATCAGATTTCCTTTTGCAAACAAGCATAAACACCAACTGTTTTAGCAGTTTCTATACAGCTGGTGTCTAAGGGAGGCAAAACAATTCCAATTATGAAAAAACAGAATATGTTATGATAAGGGTTTAGAAATAGATAAAATCATCTAGCAGTTAGACAAGTGTAAACAATAGTACAATGCCGAGTGTAAAGCTTTGACAGCAACATGTCTTACCAGCCAACTATTACCAAAGCCGAGCTTTTGTCCATCTGTTAAGTGCAACAAGATATGTTTGAAGCAACCTTTTGGATTTCTTTCAGCAAGGTTAGTAGTAACGCACCTCGCCGCTTCGTGGAAATGACTATGACAAAGCATTTCCATCGCACGTGTTCTCTACATTCTGTATGAGACACAAATGTGCTACAATAAAAGCCAAACAAAAGTATGGCCATTCCAGTTCGCGAGTCTAAACCCTGACACGAGTATATGGACCAAACACATTTACGAAAATCATAGTGAGCTTTTGTAAAAATGATACGATAACCTTTTGACAAGTAAATATGCTCCATCGATAAGCGCGCATCGTTCTGCCCAGCTAGCATTCTACGTAAATCTACATCGGGCCGTCATCGGCCAGCTACCCTGACGGGCCGATCACGGCCCGATATAGATTTACGTAGAATGCTGACTGGGTGTTAATTATATATTGTTTTCATGTAAATAGATGAGTAAGTGTTCAATATGTGGCTGTATGTGTGGCTCTATGTGTACTTCTATGTGGCTGGTTTCAGTCACTGAAATAAAAGTAGTATTTCTGCTACAAAGATACCTGCTTTCAGATTCTATACATGAAGCGGTGTTAGGATTCATATCTAGAAATCCTCACTATGATTTTTGTAAATGTTTTCGCCCGTATACGCGTGTCAGGGTTTAGACTCGCGAACTGGAATGGCCATACTTTTGTTTGGCTTTTATTGTAAAACATTTGTGTCTCATACAGAATGTAGAGAACACGTGTGATGGAAATGCTTCGTCATAGTCATTTCAACGAACCGGCTGGGTGCGTTACTCCTAACTTTTGTGAAAGACTCCAGAAAACTAAAAGGTTGCTTCAAACATATCTCTTTGCACTTAACAAGTGGACAAAAGCTCGGCTTTGGTAATAGTTGGCTGGTAAGACATGTTGCTGTCAAAGCTTTGCACCCGGCATTGTACTATTGTTTACACTTGTCTAACTGCTAGATGATTTTATCTATTTCTAAACCCTTATCATAATATATTCTGTTTTTTCATAATTGGAAATGTTTTACCTCCCTTAGACACCAGCTGTATAGAAACTGCTAAAACATTTGGTGTTTATGCTATCAAATATCCAAAACATATGTTGCTTGAAGTATTGAATAATAATATTCCTGCATAATTTCTGATTAACTGTCACCTTTTGAGAGAGGATTTCCGTGGTAGTCAATTTGTCAGTATAACGAATTTTGTCGTTGTATCGAGTGTCGGTATAAAGAGGGTTGACTGTAGATTTAAAAATAGCAATATAGAATATGTCCAAGAAGAGTCTCAATGAATACTGCAGCTGTACTGCAAGGTCAGTTATTACAACCTTCTCTCCGGTCTCCCAGAGGATAATTAATCATGCAAAATAACCATTTACACCGATTTACTTTATTGCTCGGAAGTGTCTATGGGAGAGGAAAGTACATCAGTGGATAATGCTAAATTAATTAAATGCGGTATTGCAACCATAGCCCTAGACAAGATGTGTACTTAGACTGGCTCCAGTCTCCATTCACAAAATATTTAGTTTTAAATCCTCTTTAATAATCCATTAAGATAAAACCAAAATGATATCATGACTATAGGACTGGTCTCTAGATGTATACCCAGTTTTCTATCTTTAGCCGCAATGCGAGAAAAGGCACCTTTCGACATGTGCGTCTAACCAGGACACAAATCCGCGTGGTCTCATCAAAGTGTACGTCGCCCGCAAGAATACATTTTGCATCCTTGTTATCCAAAATGCGCCC
Organism: Anodontia alba; assembly: GCA_964016985.1. Classification (NCBI taxonomy): domain Eukaryota; kingdom Metazoa; phylum Mollusca; class Bivalvia; order Lucinida; family Lucinidae; genus Anodontia; species Anodontia alba. The sequence continues at coordinate 9,417,830 of OZ024836.1, read as the reverse complement.
TGGAACATTCTGATCAGACTGCGCGAATGCGCAGACTGATCCGATTCATCGCAGGGCGCACTTGTCCGAAGGTATGTTTTCAGACATTATGGCTCTTTCCTTATCACTCCTCGGAAGAATGTCGATCTAGAATACATTAGAATCGCCTCACCGAAACGTGATACATGATATGCCAATATGATATGGAGACCAGGTTCAAATAAACATTCTCACCGGTGTCATGAAGTCTGAGCATTAATAATTAAACGGTGATCTTGGTCATAACTTATATTAGATGCTAATGAAATCCTGCGTTTTTAGTTATAAACTTGGTTCTTCATTGTCAGATTATAATCATTATTAATAGTCATTATTTCTCTAGCAATAGTTTTAAGCATTGCGATCAGATGAATATATGCTAGACCACAAAAATATGGTGTGCAAATACCCAGGTAATGCCACAGTCACGAATCACAGCACTGCAGAGGAAGCAAAAGAAGAGGGTGGGGAACAAATGACACTCCTCGGAAGAATGTCGGTATCATCATGTATCATCACGAAAACATATCTATATAATTTTGACCCGCTTAAACCCCACTTTTATACAGTCAATTCTCTTTATACCGCCTCTCGATACAATGACAAAATTCGTTATACTGACAATTTGACTAGCACGGAAACCCTCTCTCAAAAGGTGACAGTTAATCAGAAATTATGCAGGAACATTATTATTCAATACTTCAAGCAACATATGTTTTGGATATTTGGTAGAATCGCCTCACAATATATTCAAAACATATGGTTTATAAACAAATTAAATTAAACATGACATTTGTTGCATATCATTATACTCATTAAGAATTCTTTACAACAGCAAATTCAGTTTAATGGCAACATCTTTGGGAACAAATGCTGTCGTTGTAACGAGGGTTCACTGTATAGTAAAACTGTTGTTTACAGGGATACACATCATTTGTCTCATTTCTGCTCAAAAACATACATTGTGGGTGTCGACGATTACCCACAATCTATGTTTTGAGCAGAAATATGAAACATATCTCAATTTTTAGAACTCAGTTTTTGGTGGCGAAAGTTTCAATATATTTGAATAGGTGTGTTTTCGTAATGGCTGGATGAGGAACAAATAATGGCAAAACACATAGGGACCCTCTACCTCATCTGTATAGTGACCTTCGACCTTAACTATGATACATCACAGTGAAGAATATAATATAATCAAAACCAACCATGAAAGAAAGCAAGGAAAATGCAAATTCTCCTTATTTCGCGGTCCTTCATAATGTAGTAACAGGTATTAACTTGTCAAAAATCATATCTATCATTTAGCATTATTTTAGTAAGAACATAATATCAGTAGTTTTAAACCAAATGCAAGTAGCTTATCAAGGTCCCAATGTTGCGAGGTCAACTCAAGTTGTCAATCTTCGAAGCATTTGCTTCGAAAGCTCCGAGTGGTGTGCACGTCCGCGTATTTAAACGCTGCCTTCCGACTGCTTGGTGTAAGATCTATCGGCTATTGACAGATATGAGAACGGTTTTCACCTGTCGGTACAAAATGAGCCATGCGATTCTACAGTGCCCAACGATCAAGGCCTTCGCGTTCCGCTAACATCATATCTTGGTTTCGTAGAAATCACTTATGAATTGAAGAGTACAGCGAAGAGAGTGATATATGTGTTAGAATGTATCTTTCACAGCGATGACCGACGACACACAAAATACAAGAAAAGATACCCCTGAAATGCCACAGAAACACAACTCTCCCGAAGCACCAGATGAAGGAGAGATGAAGAACAAATAAAGACACCACAAACGCCACATACAGAATCACCGACGCACAGAGAAGTACTACAATAGCGGAACCGCCTGTAAACGGTCAGTCGGTAAACAACTGGGGGATTAAACCAGTGTTACTCGCGCGAAGTCTCATGCAAAATTACTGTTACATAAAAAGCTGATTTATAATGCATGAAACAATTAGAATCTCTAATGTCGACCAATTATTGTATTTCGCTGTTCATTTCCATGTACACTTTCTTCTGGGTGTTTCCCTGTTAAAAATAACTTGTAACACGCAAACCAATTATTTTGCTATTAACAGAAGAAATGAAACATATTATTAAGTTAACCACAAGTAAGATGTACATGAAGGTCTACAACTGTGTATGATTTATGATATCGAGCGATAATATTCCTCTACATTCTAAAATTCGACGATCTATTGGTATTATTGGTCTCCCAGCTAGCATTCTTTATAAATCTACAGCGGGCCGTTATCGGCCCGTCAGCTACCCTGACGGGCCGATAACGGCCCGCTATAGATTTATGTAGAATGCTTACTTGGCTGGGCCGACGTAAGTGATATATATATATATATACAATGTATATATATGCCAGGGCACGACTAAACCTACAATAAGACGTTTGCGAAAAGCGAAGACTCCTCAGATCAGTCTGTCATCCGCGCGGTCTGATCAAAGTCTTCGCTGATCGCATGTGTGTTTTACGGCCTCAGGGCTTTTCAAAGAGGAAGAAACGAGAACCTTGCCATACTGGGTAGATGTACAGGCTGATCTAAGTCTTTGCAGGTATTTATTGTAGCTTTTATCGTGCGCTTGATCATATATATATATGCAGTCGAACTGCTGGGGCGGCCATGGAAATTTGTGCTAGACAGGCGTAGTTCTCGATGAGGGATATTCATAGCACTAGTTCTGGAAACAAAAAGAGATCATTTAGGGATGCCTTTCAATCGTCTATGAAAAAAATGACTTTTTAGAGTACTCATTAGAATCGCCTCGATGATGCAATTAGAATCGCCTCGATAAAGCAAATTTAATGAGTAGACACAACATACATTATCATGATAAAATAAGAAAAAATCTCTAAAATATACTTAAATATTTGTTTACTTGACCTATCGGAAGAATATACTTGGGACAAAAAAAGGAATTCTAATCATCCATTGTAAACAAGCCATCCATATATATATATGCCTTGTTAGCTTTATAGGATTCGGTTCCCAATAGTACATACGCGGACTTCCATTTGACCCGGCTACTGCTTAGACAAACTTGGTGCAATCTGAAATATTTTTATTATATGACGTTGCTGTTATTCAGTGGATAACATCATGTTATAAAATTCGTATGATCACACGTTATATAACACTTTGGCGGGAACAAGTAACTTCATGACGACGTCCATATTAACCATGCATTTTCTGTTGAACAATTGTCAACTTTAAAGGCGATAAAATCCAATTTAAAAGAGTCATAAAATAAACAGAATCTTTCACTCGTGGTCATTTAATATGAAATTTATGAAACTCGCCGAAGGCTCGTTTCATAAATTTCATATGAAATGACCACTTGTGTAAGATCCTCTATATACAATATATGCGTGACACGTACACAATTACGAGACTAGTTTCTAGGATATTTCGAAATAATTATTATCAAGATACAAAACCAAAAGACCAATAGGTTTATATAACTTTTATACAATGTAATATTAGGCTGTACAAAACAATACAAATTCATCAATGAGAACTATTCTACAATGGATAATCAATGAAAAAACAATTACAATTAAACAAAATTTGATTATGAATATAATGGATAGATACAAGGATATGATCCGTATGAGACATAATAAAAACCTCAGGGACTGCAAATCAGAGATAAAAACGACTGCAAGTCAAAGATAAGAATCATTTTTATCCTTGATTCACGTCTGTTTAGAGCACAAAGGAATTGCATATAATCGCAATTAAATGTACTTGACTAAGAGCACTAGCAGACACCTACAGCTAAAAGCAGTTAGAGTGCCATGTTATAAATATTCATGACAAATCGGAAAGTGTAGTATAGTATATACCTTCATTATTCAGGCAATCAGTAATAACGTCCTGTTATAAAAATCGCCTGACCACACTTTACATAACACTTTGTCGGGGACAAGTAACGTCATGACGACGTCCATGTCAACCATGCATTTTTTGTTCTTAAAGGCAATAAAATCCAATTTCAAACGGTCGTACGATAAACAGAATCTTACGCTCGCGGTCATTCAATATAAAATTTATGAAATTCGCTGAAGGCTAGTTTCATAAATTTCATTTGAAATGACCACTCGTGTAAGATCCTCTATCTATGACACGACGTAATCCACCAAATGATACCGACGTCATTTGAAAACACCTCTGCAAAAAGGTCTGTCCGAAAATGAATTTTACGGCGATTTAGTCTATACATTCAGAAAGATTATCCACAAAAGTGATTTTTCGGAACAATTTAAGAAGATTATCATTCGCTATTAAAAGGTAGATTACAACATGGATATTCTGCGGTTAACTGTATGCATGGTTGTTAACGTTATCATGGTTGATAACTTTGCTTCCCTCTTTAATTGCACGACGATAAATCGTTCCTCAAATTAAATGCTGTTTTTTTTTTTGTGTGTTTTTTTTTTTTTTTTTTTTTTTTTTCTCATTGAGAAGTTGTTAAGGGAAAGGAACATGTAAGGAAATCTACAAAGACTTCGAAGGGTTGTTATAATCACGACGTCTACGGACCTATAATCGTGGTAGATATGTCAGCTATCAAAATACATTAATTATAATGTAACTTGATCATAGACAGTCAATTATGTTTTCATAATTTATAGTGTTTCAGTTTAGATTGGACTATAAGTGGGGAAATATTTACCGAACTTTAGACAATGTTGACTCGTTTATGCTACTGTAAGCATTAATTAATCTATGTCAAAAACACAGACACAGACAATGGACACGTAGCCTACGTGTCCAGTGTCTGTGGACCTTTGGTATATGTAAATTTATTTAACGATATTCCATATCAGATTGCGTCAAATTCGTAAAAAATATGATAATGGTATGTCAGTGCCATACATGTAATAAGATTCATAGAAGTCCTCCAGATACATCTGTAGCAGCATATTATTATTATTATTATTATTATTATTATTATTATTGCTGTTGTTGTTTTTGCATTTTTGTTTTTGCTTTTTTTTTATTTGGTTGCTGTTGCTTTATATGAGCAGATGAAGTTTCACCGAAGCTCATTTTGAAATGTATTTGTACAAGAGATCTTTTGTTGTTTTCTATTTTATTTGTTTGAGACGGCTCTCTGTCGTTGAAATTTTCATTATATTTGATGTTGTGGGATCCATTGTTTAGTTATTATTTTTGTTATAGTAACACTATAAAGGCTATGTAATTCAATTAAGTGAACCAACATGCTAGATTGCCACACCCACTTCTAATTTTCAGCCAACTAGATTACTTAATCAAGGTCGTTTATACAAATCCACATACTTAATGACAAACAGTTTAGATCCATAACAGTGAGGAAGTCACCCGATCTGACTCTACACTATTTGAAAATTATGGATATACGGGTTCAGCAGGACTAAGGTTAACTTTTAGTTGCATACATATAAGAATGGTTCCAGGCTTAATGTCGTAACTGCAGCAATTGAAATAGATAAACCAGGTGGAATTCAACACTGATATCATATTGGAATCCAATTAAAATTTAATTAATCGCTCCTCAGTGCCAGTGTAAAATTACCTATACTGTTGAATGATACTGAAATAGATACGAATTGTCTTGGGACCAAAGGCAAATCGCGAGTCATCGCGAAACGTTTAAACCAGTAGTTTATTGACCAAAATAAGCCTGGCGTCCCTTTTGTGGGACATAGGCAAACGGTACAGACCTTGATCTGACGCCGCATAATGCACATCTGATCAGGGTCTTCACTGTTTGCTTACAGGATTTTCAATTTAAAATAGAACAAGAATGACAAAAACAAAATCACCTGACACCCCTTAAATGACAAAAGGACTCACCCAATGTATAAGGATGGGAATTTCTATTAGGCTTATTTGCTTACTACGCTTTGTATAAATTTCAGCTGACGACATTTGAAAATATTTTCTTTTTTTCCCAGAACAAAGGCTTTGCATTTCATTTGGCGTAAAATTTCTTCGTTTCATAGAAAACAGGCTAAGAGACAAATTGTATGAAATGTCGTAGCCTATTTTCTGCAAAGATAAGAAAATAACCAATAATGTTGTCTGCTGAATTTGCCCATAGAATGAAAACGATTAGCGAAATTCAGGTTGGGAATATCTCATATTACCTGGTGAAATAACCACCAGTGAAGGACCGGACGTTTTGACGTGAGGCGGTTCTAACGAGTACCTACAATCTATGTGTTTGAGCAGAAATAAGCAAAATAATGTATACCCCTGTAAACCCCAGTTTTACTATATAAAAGTGGGGTTTTAGGGGGTCAAAATTACATAGGCGTGTTCTCGTGATGGATCTGGAGATTCACTGTTCGTCGACAGTATCCATCACGAAAACAAACCTATATAATTTTGATCTCCTTAAACCCCAATTTTATATAGTAAAACTGGGTTTACAGGGGTATACATTATTTTTTTCTTTTCTGCTCAAAAACATAGATTGTGGGTATACGTTAGGCGTTATATAGGCGTGTTTTCATGATGTATATTTAAGTGTTACGTCGCATAATTGTTGATAGTTTTCGCTGGCAAATAGTCTCAAACATTGAATCCTTATGGTTTAAGAATAAGTTTGAAAGTAGCAAATTCAGTTTGCGTGCCTTAATGCATGTGAGGTACTAAATATAGCGAAGTGTTTCATGTTACATGTACCCGGCTTATTGTACATTGTTCCCATTACTTTCCCCAGGCTCTTATCGGAGTCACGGATCAACGCAATTATAACGAAAAGGCAAAACAAAAAGAAGCCATTAACATGTCATAATGATATTTCAAACAAATTAATTATTTTTTAGGCCTCTTTGACTGCAAAGCAATATGCATGTACAGATAAATGTACACGTGAGACGTGTCCGTTCATATCTTATGTTAAGTTACTGCTTATGAAGAGTCTATATAAAACCGAGATTGCCATTTTCTATCCGTAATGTTTTGTTTTTTTTCTCCAAAGGCAACCTTTTAAAGATTTATTATTCAAGGCAAGTTGAACGTTTACCACCTTCTGACCTAATGCCGTAAACGACAAAGTGACAATATTTGTTTTCTTATTTTCCCCAGAAAATAGGTTTTGACGTTGCATGCAAATTGTCTCCGAAGAAATGTAAAAGCATATTTTCTAGAAAAGATAAGAAAAATATTTCAAAATGTCGTCTGTTGAATTCTTTACCCTGAATGCAGAGCGTTAACCTGAGAAGTCTGTTGAATTCTTTACTCTGAATGCAGAGCGTTAACCTGAGAAGCCTCCTACAATTTGAAACATAAATCGTGGACTTTACAAATTGTACCTATATTAAGTGGGTGGTGCGCGTTATTATGTAAATCGAGCTTTTGGCGTGGTCTGTGTTGAATATGCGTTGATGTACACGTACAAGTGTAGGTATTATACATCACAAAGAAGCAGGCATAATCAGAATACATTCGTTTTTAGGTCTTTCTTTCGGAAAGAAGTCACGTCAGCAGCGTCATGACTTTTCTGATTAATTTCGTCCTGAAAAGAGACATTTCTTGCATACAGCGGAAAAGCAGTATTTCCTCAAATGCTCAAAACCACACACTACGAAAACACGCTTATTCAAATATACTGAAAATTTAACAGCCCAAAAAGGAAAATTTTCAGATAAAAAAAAAAATCTGATTTTTTTCATATTTCTGCTCAAAACATAGATTTTGGGTACTCCTTAGAACCGCCTCGGCGAGGCGGTTCTAACGAGTACCCACAATCTATGTTTTGAGCAGAAATAAGAAAAAATAATTTATACCCCGTTAACCCCTGTTTTACTATATAGAAGTGGGGTTTAAGGGGATCAAAATTATATAGGCATGTTTTCGTGATGGCACACATGCAGTTTTGCTTTGGACCACATTCAGTGTACCAGACGAATAAAAGGTGTACGTAAAGAGCAATGGTACCAGACAGTTGGCATCAGATTTCGCCATTAGCATTCGAAAACGTGTTACGTTTCCACTCACCAGTTATTGTCTACACATAAAAGAATTTTTATGCATGCTAAAGCTGGAAATATTCTCATTTGAAAGGCGCATATAAATTTAAATTATTCAAATGTGTAATGAAACGTAATTTCACACGCGACGAGCTAAATTATACCTTATAGCATATACGAAATTAGTTTGATTGGGTGTGCAATGTGATCTGGCTCTATCTGTTCGTGTATATTCTATATTGACCCCGAATTGTGCATCTGTAAGGGAGCCCATCACGAAAACATACCTATATAATTTAGACCCCTTTAAACCCCACTTTTATATAGTAAAACTGGGGTTTACAGGGGTATACATTATTTTTCTTACTTCTGCTAAAAAACATAGATTGTGGGTACTCGTTAGAACCGCCTCGCCGAGGCGGTTCTAACGAGTACCCACAATCTATGTTTTGAGCAGAAATATGGAAAATATCAGAGTTTTTCATTTGAAAATTTTCAGTTTTTGGAGGTGAAATCTTCTATTTATTTGAATAGTGTTTTCGTAATGCTTCGGAGCGAAAGCCACGATCAGACTGCGCCTCTGTGTAGCCTGATCAGGATCATCGCTGTTCGCTTACAATCATTACAAACTGTAGACAAAATTTAACAATGTATAGCAAATTCAAATTGTATGGCTCTGCTGGGTGATTTGGGTGTTTACATGTACATTCGCTCGAAGACATTTGTTCTTATGAACCAGTTCATATGTAATGAACAGTGTATAACATACGGCACTGTTCGATTAAAGCATTTCATCTCCAATTCCACGTAAAGTACCATTTTAGTTGGCAATTCATTTAATTAAATTAAATGACGTCTGTGAAGACGTGCATACGTTTTTATGTTCCTTCTGATTCTCTAGACTCAACAACCTGAAAAGACGTTTCAGAATAGAATAAAGTCATTTTTTTCACCCAACATGAATATAATTTTCTTTCAAAGGCAGCAGTCAAATTATTCTTGTTATGTGAGAATCCGTCAGCTGTGTTACGCAGTTTCGTAATTTAGAAACAGAAAATAAGCGAGGTATTTTAATTTCATTAGAAAACATTCGTACCTTATAGAATACATTATCTAAGTATCGCCAAATTACAATATTCAAATTACCATAGACTGTAACAGTTGTAAAATAAAATGATTTTTCGATGGATATGCGGAAAGAGAAGCAGTACATTAACAAGTCTGTGCACTGCCTTCTTGTCTCGATAGCAATAGAGAAAGCATTTCTGCCTCTACAATGTACTATTCTTAGCATATACAGGGAAATCCTACGTATTTCTGAGTGTCTCCCAACAGCAACTAGTGCATCCTAACCCATTGTAGTCGGGAGACCCGTAAAAGGATAATTGGCAAACAGTGCAGACCCAGATCAGATGCCGCGGAATGCGGCGTCTGATCAGGGTCTCCACTGTTTGCAAATAGTTTAGCCATTTTTCTTTAGGAGTATGTAAATTTCATTGCCTTCTGTTCCTTAAATTGAAATTGGACTCTTCCAATATATAGTGTGGGAAAGTCTATTCAGTCTACAATGGGCTAATTGGATATATTCTTCCACAATGGATAAGAAAAAGAGTTTTCTATTAAGCAGAGAGTATATTAACCCTTCACCCCTGCGGTTTTGAAGTGGACTATTCCATCTTAGAATGTGAATATGTCCATTGTTGCAAACATGGAGGGTAGTTATAAATCAAAACCAGAATGGCAAACATTGTGAATTCAGATTCGACGGCTCATTATCTGGTTCTACACGGTTTGCAATAGAACCTGTCTCGGTCTTCAGGATCGAAAGGATTAAATCGAAAGGATTGCAATACAATCGACTATCGTTATTTCGAACTCCAAGGGACTCTCTGAAATACTTCCTGGTATCCGTACATCAACATACCAGATTTGCTGAATTTAGGAAAAAATAAATCGAAAAACCACATTATACAAATGATTACGTAATTTGACTCCAGAAGTTAAAGAGATATTGAAAGCTATATTGAAAATATTGTGGAAAAGAGAGGGAGCAATTTCGACTCTTTCCGACAATATTTCGTTACCTGTTGTTAGAATTTTATGTTTAAACAGTGACCAGATTTTCATTTCGATATAAGCGGTTATTCGAGATAAGCAAAGTCGAGATAACGAGAGTCGACTGTATATGAAACAATTGGATCTCTTAAGCCTGCCCACTAGGCGTTAAATGTAATAATATGGCAACAAAACCATCTATTAGCAATAAAATAAACAGTATAATATATTAGCTAGTTTAGTCTCCTTTCTCCATTTTGATAATGCTTCATCACGAAAACATGTCTATATAATTTTGACCCCTTTAAACCACACGTCGCTATAGTAAAACTGGGGTTTACAGAGGTATACATTATTTTTTCTTATTTCTGCTCAAGGACATAGATTGTGGGTACTCGTTAGAACCGCCGCGAGGCGGTTCTAATGAGTACCCACAATCTATCTTTTGAGCAGAAATGAAAAATTTCAGAGTTCTTTATCTGAAAATTTTCAGTTTCTGGAGGTAAAATTTTCTATATATTTGAAGAGGCGCGTTTACGTAATAAGCAAGTATGTGTATTGGAGACTCTACCAAACACACTTACCATCATAAAAAAGTTGACTATCTTTTAATAAAAATTAACTGATCAGACTTATATTATCAGACTAGCCGCTAGTCTAGGATCTCTTGGATACAGTTGATAGACTTTCCGTCATCGTCACAAGAAAGACAATTTTTGTAACTTCAGCTTTACTTTTCAAAACAACACGCCGCTTTAAGAAAAAGGCTACACTAAAAGGAATAATTTGCTCCATGGGAGTAGGCATCTGTGCAGAATGGAGGCCAAGCACATGTTGACAAAACTATTTTCCCTGTACGTCTATCTATTCCCCGTAATGAGATAGCAACATAGAGATGTTCCAGTAATGGACTTGCCATCGATATTTTTGAAATGTTTCTACCAGGTCACATCCGCAATTTATACATGATTAAAAAATAGTAGATTTCTCATTTGTACTTACTATTATAGAGTTTACTCATCAAGCTCGCTACCTCTAATAAATTCCAAACAGACTACAAAACCAAAACTTGGCAAACAGAATCATGATCCTGTTTTGATGAGCTTTATTTTTAATGAAAAAAACAGGCAATCTAAATTACTGTCAGATGGTACTTTTTCTAAATCCTCAGTTTAATTATAGTCTATTGGAGCCATTCCTAATGTGGGAATTCTCTAATTAACTTCCATTAAGACCATTTCTGATCCGTAACACTTCTGTCTATGTAATTTTTTTCACTTTGAACACGTATAATTGAAGTTTCCCTTCAATACATTATGATTTTGATATTTTATGAAATTGAAACGTATACATGTACTTCTTTTTTATTTGAAATGAACGATTTTATTATACACATTCTGTGAATGCGTTTTCAGTAACTCATTACGTAATTTGCTTATTAGCAACCCATGTCAGATTCAAACAAACAAACTGGATCCCTTTATGATTTAGTCAAGAGCACAAGTTTCCTCTAAAATGTTTTTTTTTTCCAGCAACATATTAATTTTTTTATATAACATTCGATTCGTTCACGGTAGCCTTTCAGCCCGGCTGGCAAATAACAACAACATATACTTGTGCAAACAAAGTAGATCCAGATGATAAAGTCTCATTAGGAGCTACTTTGTTTGCCATTCTGTTTATGATTGTTAGATTGCAACCCCTATTAGCATCAGTGGACATGTCTAAATTCAAGCGTGGGACATTCTGCTTCAGAAACTCGGGGATGAAAGGGTTAAATAAACGTCAAAAAGATTGCCTTTGAAACAAAGAACACACTACGGATTAGAAAATGGGAGTCTCGGTTTTATTGAGACTGTTCATAAGCCTTCGGCAACACTGCTTACGCTCTCTAGCGTATACATGAGCAGAATTCTATTTTGTGTCTTCGAGCATAATGCAAAATGTGCATATTTTCTGACTCTCTGATCATTGTCCATATGGATACAGGCACATCATGGCCTTTGCTATCCACTTTGTTATTCTACAATATGCAATCCTTTAGTAAGTGAGCAATGAATTAATGCAGCCTGAACTCACCACTATCGGTCCGCTCTTGCTTGAAAGAGACTTTTTTTTGTTTTATGTGATTAAAAGGAAGATGTTATGAAGATTGGAAATAAAATACAACCTCTGTCGTATACATAAGCAAATATTGACGACGCACATTCATTATATGCTTATCTTTAAAGGACAGAACCATACTTTTCATTATGAAAACACGCCTATTCAAATATATTGAAAATTTTACAACCAAAAAAGGAAAATTTTCAGATAAAAAATTCTGATATTTTTCATACGCCTGCTGAAAACATAGATTGTGGATACTCGTTAGAACCGCCTCGGCGAGGCGGTTCTAATGAGTTCCCATAATCTATGTTTTTATCAAAATAAGAAAAATAACGTACACCCCTGTAAATCCCAGTTTCACTATATAAGAGTGGGGCTTAAGGGGGTCAAAATTATATAGGCATGACAACCTTCGAGATGATAACATCCGCAAGAGGATAACTGTCGGGAGCGCTCGGACTTTTTGGGAAGAGATACAGCTCGGACCGGTACTGGGTAGGTCAAGTTGCATATACGTTTTCCTGAAACTCAAATACACAGTCGAGGTTGGAGACATTACAGAGTTTATTTTTTATATGTGTCATGAGTATGCGTTGAATAATGTGCCATCATAGTCCATTATCGTGTCTGCGATTTGTTATTCCGGAAGGTATTTATTATTTTCCCCTGGACATTAAAATGAATGGGAGACTCTCTGCCAATTCTTACAAGGGAGACAAATTTTGAGACTTGTCGTTTCCTTTCCTATATTCAAATCCTCTTCTGACAAGGACCCCTTAAAGAGGAATTGACTTTTCTTAGTGAAAGCAAATTTTGTTCTTTTAGAATATGCTCATTTCCAGAAGGAAGCAAAATCATTTGGCGGATCTGTGACCCTTGAAAGTGTATCAATCCTCCTTAAATGGGCTGAGCTAAAAAATGTTTGCTGTGAATAGCAATGGACCTGACCAACCGTAACATCCTCAGAAGCCGCACACAAATGTGTCGCAACTTGAGAATTTCTTTGTTTTGAGGTTTTACGGCCCAGTCAACCCAATGCGGTCATGTCGAGCGCGGTCTTTAGGAGACAGGATCTTCAGGGAACATTCGTAACGGAGACCCGTCAGCCTACGCTTCCATCATTTGATGTTGTTTTTTTTTTTAATTTAATCTGCAGTACCTTATGATTCTGTAAATGGACAACGAAGGCTTTGATCCGGTAGTATACCCATAAGGGCCACAGCAATCCGAATATGCCGCGAAGGCACTTTTTCCATAGTGTGGTTTATATTAGCCGCAACGTCTTAAATCGTACCTGCAGATATGTGCGCCCAGCGAAGATTCAGATCAGACTGCGCGTTCGCGCAGTCTGATCAGAATATTCACTGAGCGCTTTTGGATAGCCAAGGATGCATAGCTTCTTTATGCGGACGGTACTGATTTCAGCCTTTGGTGTGCACACATGTAAGAAGGTACGTTTTCTGACGTTACGGCTCATAAAACTTTGATCAATTGCAGTCAACAAACTGACTAGTCCGTGCACGGGTGCGCAGTATATCTCCCTGAATATAGCTTAAGGGCGCTTTTTGTATGACGCTGTCATTGTGTGTATCCGATTATAGCTTTCTAGCCATCAAAGAGTGTTAATTGATACAATCACAGTCCGAATTATAGGCTAGATGCCCACCACTAAGTGACCACGTGATCCACAAACACAGCAATTTCTCAGGCGCAATCGGAAGGCTAGCTAATGTTGTCTAGTGTATGTGGTCGTGTCCGTTTCAAGACGTAACACCATAACTAAGCAGCTAGTGCCAGTAAAGCTGCTATTTTATGAAGTCAATGCAAGAACATAAAAAGTAAGTTTTGCCAAAAAATAATGTAGTTGTGAAATAATACACTAAGTGTGTTCGAAATTTCCATTACAAAAACAAGCCTATTCAAATATACTGAAAATTTTACCACCAAAAAATGACAATTTTTAGATAAAATTCTAATATTTTTTTTCAAATTTCTGCTCAAAACATAGATTGTGGGTACTCGTTAGAACCGCCTCGGCGAGGCGGTTCTAACGAGTACCCACAATCTATGTTTTTGAGCAGAGATAAGAAAAATAATGTATACCCCTGTAAACCCCAGTTTTGCTATATAAAAGTGGGGTTGAAGGGGGTCAAGATTATATAGGCATGTTTCCGTGATGGAAATAATACACCAAGTGTGTTCGAAATTTCCAGGCTTATGAAATGGGTTGCATACGAAATGGTGTCTAAGATAATGTGCACATGGCAATAGGTAAGATGAAAGCATTTTCTGTTATAAACAGTTTAACATTTTACTAAAACTGACATGATGTTCTCGATGGAGAAGTGATTCTTACTGGAGTTAGCTGGGTGCCTTTCGGTTTATTTTGATTCGGGAACGAGACATGTTGTGGTAGACATCTGTTTGGGTCGCGCAATGCGGAAACGAGTACTCGGGCGTATGCCGAAAGTGAAGGTCCAGATCAGCCTGCGCATACGCGCAGTCTGATCAGGATCTTCATTGTTCGCTACCAGAATCACTGGATATTACAGAATGTATGAATGTAGAAAAAAGGTTCAAATGATACTTTTCACGTGCACAGGATAATTTAATCGATGACGCAGCCTATTTGATGTCTGAAACTGTCTTGACTGAAAATGATTGGTGGGACATAAGAACAGCTACTCGAACTTGCTTTGGACAGTTGGATCGCGTTAAGCAAAAATATGTCTTCGAGCATGCGCAAAATGCGCAGATTTAGAACCTCCTGCGCATGTGCAAGGTGCCAATGATTATTTTAGCGGACAAGGAATGCCCTGATCAGACTGCGCTAATGCATTCACTGTGGGCATATGTCCCGAAGACACTATCACGAAAACATGCCTATATAATTTTGACCCCCTTAAACCCCACTTTTATATAGTAAAACTGGGGTTTACAGGGGTATACATTAGTTTTCTTATTTCTGCTAAAAAACATACATTGTGGTACTCATTAGAACCGCCTCGGCGAGGCGGTTCTAACAGGTATTTACAATCTTTGTTTTTAGCAGAAATATGAAACATATCAGAGTTTTTTTATTTGAAATTTTTTTAGTTTTTGGAGGTGAAATTTTCTATATATTTGAATAGGTGTGTTTACGTAATGACGATTTTGCATTACGAACCCGATCTATATTCCATACCTCTGGTGATTATTGCTGTGGATACAGCAGGAAGGAAATACTGGTGCTCCTCCCGCATTATCAAGTTGACTGGGTACGCTTGGCAGATCTTCCTCTGTATTTTACAAGGGAGGTTTCATGCTTGCTTTCGTGAACCACAATGTCCTTCTGAAAAGAGGTTCACTCTAGGAGAAAAGAATATGTTTCACTTGAGAGCCAGTTCTTTACTTTTAGAGTAGATATTTAGGGGGTGAAAACAATTTGACAGAGTTGCCTCCCTTGAAAGTGTGTCCATTCACCTTAACTGTTAGGTTATATTTAATTTATATATTTATCAAACTGCAAGTTTATTCAGCCTTTTCAGAATACACACAGTTTGCCCATAAGTTTCAGAACTTGCAGTAGAATATAAGGATATATTACTGGTATTAGGGGTTGATAGAAAAATCCATACCGAGAATCACTGTCTGGCATCACGAGGCTTGCCGAGTGATGCCAGACTGATCGTGAGGGACAATTTTTTTCTATCTACCCCTCACATCCATGATAGATTCTGTTTCCTGGCAAACCTTTAATTTCTGAACGTAGATTTTTAATAATGCTTCAATTGCTGAGGTCCGCCATGTTGTGATAACATTTCCGTGACGTTTAGTGACGTCATTATGCTCAGTGACGCAAACCTCAAGATGGCGTACGTGACGTCCATTGCAACCAGTGCATATCAAACACGTGAGGATTCTCTTTACCTCAACCCGGGTAGTATATCCTTGAGTAGAATAAGAATTTACTATCACATGGTTAAATACAGGATTTCCTTATCTGGTGTGCAAGAAATAAATTGTAGGGTTTAATGGAATGCGCAAATGCGCAATCAGATCGAGAGCATCTGACTTCGTAAATACTAGAACGGACCTTACTGTGGGCTGTTCCCAGTTTGAAATAGAATGTATGAATATATATTTTAGAGATGACAACCATTTTCACATCATTCTATGATAGAAGACAACACATATATCTTGGCCATGGATGGCATGTTATATAAGCGATGAAGCTATAAATTTTGATATCTTTATTTAAAGCCGCAGACAATTTTCACAGCGAATAGACTATATCTTGCATCAGGTGTCCAAATTGTCTATTATGTTATTAATTTATCTCTACAATTTCGATAACATTTCTGAAGACACAGCAGTGCTTAAACCAGACGCGCAAGTATGCCTGTCTCTGCAAAACGTAATAATAGCCAACATAATAACTTTTATAATGAAAATCGAAATCATTTGTGTGAATAAAAAATAGTAAAACTAATCGAATTTTTACAGACACAGTCTTGGTACTTGACGAAAATTTGAGTGCCAAATTAAAAGTTTCCTTCTGGTATATCATCACGAAAACATGCCTATATAGTTTTGACCCCCTTAAACCCCACTTTTATACAGTAAAACTGGGGTTTACAGGGGTATACATTAATTTTCTTATTTCTGCTCAAAAACATAGATTGTGGGCACTTGTTAGAACCGCCTCGCCGAGGCGGTTCTAACAAGTACCTACAATCAATGTTTTGAGCAGAAGTTTGAAAACTACCAGAATTTTCACCTGAAAGTTTTCATTTTGTGGTGGTAAACTTCTCAATTTATTTGAAAAGGCGTGTTTTTATAATGTAAGGAATAGCAGAGCTAGGGTACTTATGCAGCTCTGGAAACTACATAGAAATGATATTTATACAATAAAAAGGAAGCGGGAGTACAAAAGAAACGGCTTCAAAGCAACAGAAAACCACTAGTACATGTAGAACTAGGGTGACCCGACCACATACGAGTATGATCAAGGCCAGAGTTCATACAACTTTTTTATTTCATGCTCAACTCAGCTGAGCCTAAAAGTCCTGCTTATAAATCTCAAATTACTAAAAGTTGCGAATTCCTTCTTGCTAAATATAACTGAGCATGAACATTTCTCTACTAATAAATATGAAAATGTCGATTGTTGTTGGCATTTTCATATTCATTACAAAGAAAATTTCATGCTCAGCTGAATTGAGTACGAAACATGTTTTACAACCTCAGGACCAGGCATAAGCCGTCTATAGACGGTTTAGGATTGGCATTACTAAAACACGCCTATTCAAATATGTTGAAAATTTCACCACCAAAAAACTGAAAGTTTTCGGGTAAAAATTCAGATTGTTTTCATATTTCTGCTCAAAACAAGGATTGTTGGTACTCGTTAGAACCGCCTTTTGTTGAAAAAAGGGGCTAATCGTATACCTGGCAGCGCTGAAAAAAGTTGGGCCATTCGGCAGTCACATCCGTACTATGCCAGATATAGGATGTAACCTAGCCTTCCCCTCAACCCCTCCCCACCCTCCCCTCCACCCTAACAGAGTCTAAATTATCACCTTATCTGGAGCCAAACATGAAACCTACTTGGAATAGCGCGACAGAATTGTGCACTCTGTGTGAACATTCTGTCTTCCAAGGCGATAAGGTAATCGTCACATTGACGAGACTCTCTAGAAATCATAGCCATGGTTTTGACTATTGCTATTTCTAATGGCGCTCGCTCTACAGATACACTAGCTATAAATTCTCTTTCATGGTCCTCAGATTTGACAGGTAGTTCTGATCGGTTTGACATTTCTTAACCATGGGAAATAAAACAGACCAGTCTGAAATGTCATGAGAGTCTTTTATTAAGTAGGCGATTATCGGCTGTTATATTGTATTAGAAATCAATCCGGACTGTCAGCGAGGAAACATCATTGTAGCGTAGCGGTTGTAAATGATTTAGGCAATGATGGTTTTGTTGTTTTCTTCTCATATTTTTTTCTGTTCAGTTTATTCCTATCATTCCTACAGACTAGTACAGATACCTTTACAAACAGTACAGCTCTATTTTAGACAGCTCGTCATGAGCCGTCTGATTACGCTACATTACGAAAACACACCTATTCAAATGTACTAAAAACTTTACTACCAAAAAATCAAAAATTTCAGATAAAAAAATCTGATTTTTTTTCATATTTCTGCTCAAAACATAGATTGTGGGTACTCGTTAGAATCGCCTCGGCGAGGCGATTCTAACGAGTACCCACAATATATGTTTAGAGCAAAAATAAGAAAAATAATGTATACCCCTGTAAACCCCAGTTTTACTGTATAAAAGTGGGGTTGAAGGGGGTCAAAATTATAAAGGTGTGTTTTCGTGATGCTACTATGTGTGCAATTCTGTTTTTGATTCCAGACTTAAAACCCCTGTTTTCATTAATGGACTTGTCCAGATTAAGGGACGGTAGAGTCCATTTCAGATACTCAGGGATGAAATTTTATCTGCTTCATGAGCAACTTTACAAAGTTAGTAAACCGTTTAATCTCAAGTTCTGTATTTTGCACCATCTAACTGGTATCAAAATGACTGATATTCAGTATTTTATCTTGCTTTCACTGAGAAACTGCGCTTGTAATAACGTGTAGGATTCATCCATTGTCTGGTGTTATGAATAGTCTAATAAGGAGGTCAAACATATTGATTTAGTCCGTTTTGTTCCACCAAATTAGCAACAATAAACGAATCTTGGGCCGAATGCACCCTCGCAAACTACAATGTTCTGTATGAAGAGACTTAATAAAACCGAGTCTCCGATTTTCATTCTCTCGTGTGTTCTTTGTTTCCAAAGGCAACCTTAGAAGATTTTTATTTTATTTCACTGCAGCTTGTGTTAAGTGCCGTGTGTTGGCCCGCCGTCAAACGTCTCTCGGTACTTCATCATAACGCAGATTACATTTTTATTTCTTTTGGGTTCATTGAGCCCATTCTGATTACAGTAAAACCTGTGTAAGACAGCCACCTTTGAAATCGACTTTAGTGGCTGATGTGGAAAGGTGGTTGTCTTATAAAGGTACTTGTCATGTAATTTTGCTAGCAAAATTACATGACATGTATCTTTATAAGACAGACAACTTTTTCCACTTCAACCACTATTTTAAGTCAGTCTCTAAGGTGTCTCTCTTACACAGGTTTTACTGTACTTTGAAAATCGAATACTGCTTAAGCCGGTGCTAGGGGCCGTCTGCAAACTCAAGTGCTGTATATGAAGACATTTGATAAATTTTAGTCTTTAAGTTAGTTTTACCTCAGAGTGCACTCTTGCTCTTGGCTATAATGCGTGTGTGACATGGTGCCTTTTCCCTGTCGCTGTCCAAACGTCATAAAGTGTAATCCTGGATTGTCCTAGATTTTTAAGTCTCTAGATTTTACAACGGTATGTGCGATATATTATAGACAAATATTAATTTTGTGTACGTTGAATTCAAGCTAAAAAAAATAAAAAAAATAATACTCTCTCTATCTCTCTATCCCTCTCTCTCTCTCTCTTCTTTTGTACAAAATTGAAAAGCCGAGTTTCAGAGTTTTGCTCTTTTTGTGTGTTCATTGTTTCCAAAGGCAACCTTTTAGAATTTTATTGTTCTACATTCACTTGAAACATCCGGTAGATTTTTCGCCATGGTTTGTCGGGGCATTATTTTTTTTGACTTCCTGTTTGCTTTGCTGACACCAAATTCCTTCTAAAAATGGGTCAACTCTTAATGGAATGGTTTGCCTCTTTTAGTGCAGTCTTTTTTAAGGCGCGAGGTAAACATAATTTTGTCAGAGATACAACCTCTAAAATTTATTAATTTTACTTAAAAAAAACGCGGTATTTTCTCTCCTTTCTTCAGTCGTTGGACAGTGGAGTTGCAAAGTGTTTTTCATAATTGTCTTTTTCTGCTGTCTTAGTACAACAGCTTTCTTTCAGTTCGTTTACGTAGGGCTGAAAAAGTGGTCCGACCAAAACATATTACGTGTCAAAGCAAACATAACGGAATACGCTTTTTAACCTATACCGCTCTCTCGAAAATTTCGGCAGACGATAAACTGATAATATTTATTCCATTTACGTACCAAGAGACAATATTTTGCATTTCATGTCAGTCGTTTTCTTAGGAGACAACGGGCATAAAATATCAAAGCTTTCATGTTATTACTGGCTAAAATAATAAAACTATTTCAAATTGTCGTCTGCTTAAAATTTTACCCAGCATGGCAAGCCTTCATGATAATGATACGGCAATAAATGGCTAATGCCATGGGAACAATAATTCGTATAAGCAGGAATCTGGAAAACAGAACAAAATAAAACATTATGATTTCAATTAAATAAATGTAAGAACCGAAGGTAAACCAGTAAAATGATGCAGATATGGCTTTCATTGGTATCGTACGTTACTCCCTTGGTAGATATTCAAGAAACGTAAGTGGTTTAATCGAAGCGAGAGTTGTTATTGGCTGGATTACAGAGAAATGTAACATTTGGACGTATACAACAAACATATCCAGAACTGGTATCATATTCACAGAGCATGGTCATGTTCACAATTCATCGTTTTTACAAAGTAAATTTTTACAAGTAACAAAGAAAAAATGGTCAGACTGCACAAATTGTCCGAGCTTTCCCTTTTAGCTTATATCTTGTAGATCCTTTAGCCGGATTCCGGTATAAATAAAAAGCTGATTGTATTAGCGGATATTTATGCCAAGAAGGAGTTTTCCTTCATATGCGATTACCATTATATCATAAATGTAAATACTTGATTTTATCACGAAAAGAATGACCAACATGGCGTGAGCGCGCAACAAATCCGAAAGAGTGCCGGCTGCCTCTTGACAAGAGAGACCATTCGTATGACATGAGAGCCATATGAAAGCGTACCTTCGGACATGCGTGCCCAGCGAAGATTCAGACCAGACTGCGCATTCAGTCTGATGAGAATCTTCATTGGAAGCATTGGGGATAGTCAAGGATACAAAGTTCTTCATCCGGAGAAAGGACAGTCCGATCAGACTGCGCGGATGCGCAAATTGATTTTGGTTTTCGTTGGCGCACATATCAGTAGCTATGTACAGTCAACCCTCTTCATACCAACACTCGATACAACGACAAAATTCGTTATAATGACAATTCAAATGTCACGAAACCTCCGCTCATTGGTGACAATTAATGAGAAATATGGTAGAATATTGTATTAAAAATTCAAGCAACATATGTTTTGGATATTTGTTAGAATCGCCTCTCTTTATTAGAATATCCAAAACATATGTTTTATGTAGAAATAAGAATGAAACAATGTCTTTCTTACATAACATTTTGTCCATTCAGGATTCTTTACAACAGCAATTCATTTTAATGGCATCATCTTTGGGAATAAATGTTGTCGTTGTAACGACGATTCGCTGTATTCGCACCATTTCATAGCTGTTTTCTCCTGTTCGATATCTTATTGTTGTGTTAAGTGGATCCTGGTTAGTATCGTGATCACCTTGTTGTGGAAGAGTGGGGTAGTAAATTTGCCTTTCTCTGGTCCGTTGCTTAGGTACAACCTGTCATGGTGTGTTTGTTCTGTTCCTCTTGGTGGCATTGGTAGGCTATGACCTGTCGGCCTCAGTGGCTCAGTTGGATGCGCGTCCGACTGGAGACCAGGAGGTCGCGGGTTCGACCCCTGCCGGGGTCGGCAACATTCTTTCGTGGAGATTGATCATGAAGTATTTTTCTACTGTCATTCTCTCCCTTCTGCTGATTCAAGAAGGGCAGTTGTCAGTTTCTGGCGAAAGAATGTGCACAATACAAGTTAACCGCTTGGAGGACTAAGCCTGCCAAGTAAACGTGCGGTTAGATAAACTGACCGCGCTCGACATGACCCCATTGGGTTGATTGGGCCGTAAAACCTCAACACAACCAAAGGCTATGATCTGTGATTGTGGCTATTTCTGGGCATTTTCTGTACGATTTGTGGTGTGCAGATACACAAACAAGAAGTCACACAAGTTGACTCCTTTGTGAAAAATGGGATGAAATCTACCGAATAGCATAGCTAATCACCTGAAAACAACATCATGGTTGCTAGATTGACTGATTGTGTTGGGGTTTAACGACACGTCAACTCTTGTGGGCCATTTTGTGTCGTCTTCCAGAGAAAGGGAGAAACGAGATAGTAGAGATAGTAGAAGAGATGAAAGAGAGGAACAGGGAAGAAAAATGAACAGGAATGAAAGTGAAGAAACAGAAGAAATAATAATAAAAAAAACAACATTCCTCCTCTACTCTTACCTGCTAAAAGTATAGCAGGCTTTGCCCATCTGTAAGCCAATATCAATTGGACGCCCTGGTGACGTAAGATACACGACTCCTTCGCACCACCCGGCCACCCTGTCATGGTTGCTAGAAGTAAACATTGCAGCATTAAACTATTTAACTCCCAGTGGTCACCGTATTTTATTCAAAAACTTGTTCTACAGTTCTCAAGCCTTTGGCCTGATCAAGAAATTGTGTCGTGTCTCAAAACAGTAAGATGGATGCTTTCGACATAACACAGGATTAAAGACGAACCTTTTTCATGTATTAATTGGTAAATTATTGATATACAAAGCCGTTTGAATGCAACAAATGTTACATTAGGGTCAAGCTTCAGGGTTTGATGACATCATCTTCAGCACCACACAACGTTGCTGCTTGTTTCTCATCACATCCATAGTCGCAACGTGCTTCTGAAAAGGCGTTTACTCTGTTAGATAGACCTCTTTTTCAGAAGGGAGGAAAAACATTTTGACACAGTTGTAGACTTGCAGCCCCTGAAAAGGTATCCATCAACCTTAATATCTCGTTAATATAAGCTTATGATTGGATAGAAAATTAAGATTCAATCTCAAATCATGACGTTGGGGAATTAAAGAGGAGTTAATAAAACAGCTTTGGAATTTTGATGGAATTAGATTCTGAAGGTGTCTATGCTACGTACATGGACTTTAGATTTGAATTTAATTAAACATCAAAAGTTTTTTACATAAAGTTTTAAAGACAGCTTGTAATGACATTAAAGTTGTAGTCCCGCAAGACTCTCATTAACCAAGATTAATGCTTGCTTATTGGTTTCCGGCGTAATGAAAATGACATAGGCTATCCTATTATCGAAATATCTAGGATTGTTATTCAACTTAGCTTAAGACGAACATATATTCAGGCAGGTATATTTACTATTCTTTAATATTCCAGTTCCCTGTTGGAGGGGTACATGTATAGTCCGTCTGTCCTTACCTCGGTCTATAGTTCCTTCTGAAGTAAAACGGATTGTACCAAGTAAACATGGGCATTAGAATTGAATGCTGGAAAGCAAATACCAAGATCACCTAAACATCCGGGCTGCTTGATCGGGGCCTCCTTTCTCAGTTTACAGAATCATAGGATACTTTAAAAATATCGAACAAAGGCTCGCTGCCTCGCATGTGCCAGACCAAAGATTACGTTTCTTACGGTACTTCTAATGAGTGTCTCTTACATACGTTTTTGTGCAGGTCAAAAAAAAGTTTATTATTGGTACCCCTCTTACAAATGGAAACCATATGATGCGCAACATGTGAAAAAGGCCCTTATGCCATATGCGATCAGCGAAGGTCCAGGTCCAGGTCCAGGTGAGCGTGTGCTTCCTTGCAGCGTGATGTTGGCGTTTTCTGTTCGCCGACATATACATTATTCATTGATTCTGTCAGCGTTCAACGAAGGCCCAGATCAGCCTGCGCATTTGCGCAGGCTGATCAGGGCCTTCGTTAAAAGCAACCTGCATAAGGGTCCTTTTCGTGTGTTTCGCATCAAATGATAAAGGAGATGGGGTATGTTTGTAATAAAGACAAAAAAAAAAAGACAAATTCACGCAGTGAAAAACAGATTGCTTGCTGTAAAACACATTTGAGCCAGGACACGACAAAATCTACAATAAGACCAGCAAATAGTCAGATTAGCTTGTACATTCACACAGTGTGACAAAGATTCTCGTTTCTCTCTCTTTGAATAGCTTGTGGGCTGTAGAAGGCACATGCGATCAGCGAAGACTCTGGTCAGATTGCGCGGATGCGCAGGCTGTTCTGAATCTTCACAAGTCGCACGTCTTATTGTAGATTTGTCGTGCGCTGGCTCAGTTTTAAAAGTTGAATTAAAAACTACAGAATTATGAAAAATCAGCCTAATACTGGTGACCCCTGCATATCCGTTTTTTCTATGTGTTAAAGGGGAATGTGAGGGTATACTAATTACCCAGATTTATTGACGTAATGGGTAAAGGTGTTCATACTGTTTGTACTATAAAAGATGGAATTTTCTTTTCACAGGAAAAACAAACAACAAAAATAGAGATAGTTAGACTATAAAGACCACTGAACACACCTTACCAAGGCACGGAGAAGCCTCGGGAAGTCTGTGTTTCGTGATTGTGCATTTTTGTATAAAAAAAAAAATAAATAAAAAAGAACTTCCTCGAAAACAGAAAGAACAAAGAAAAAAGGAATGCAACGAAAGTGCAACATGCACATAAAACGGTTATTTATTCAAACACTTTTTAGCATATTCAAGAGTCGACGGTAAGGTCTCGAATACTAAATACTAAGTGAGACCAAAAGTGGGATTTTATGGCCCTTACCTAGGCGCTGTGCATCAGAGATCAAAGACAAGTCATAAAGATGTGACTATGAGATCACAGCAGTGAGTATGTGGGGCAGGGGAGGAGGATTTGTGGGGGAGGGGTAAAGTGGCGTTCTGAAGGGTAAGGAATATTGTAGGACCATTGCTGTATCCTGGCTCATAAGATATTACCTGTGGAACAGAAAGGTAAGTCAGCATTAAATTTCTTTATTGGGCCGCTACCTCTCTATGTGTGTTGCCAGTATCCAGTATATTAGGTTTTATGGTGTCCAGTCTCTTATCAGTGATAAGACTAATGACCCAGACATTTATTTATGTCTTTAACCCTTCTCTTGCTGAACACGCCATGTTCTGTCTGAGCAAACAGTGTAGATCCAGATCAGTTGGCTTCTGAAGAAGCCAACTGATCTGGCCCTGCACTGTTTGTCATTAAATATGTGAATATCTATCAAAAACCCGGATCAAGTAATCTGATTGGCTTGAAATTAGAAGTGGGCGTGGCATATTTATTCAGCATGTCAAGGGTTAAAAGCTCTATACACGTCATGTTAATCCATTATTGAACTGTGGACTTTTAAGCAGATTTATTTGGACATACCTACATGTATCTCCAGTTTAAGGGGTGTCCTGCTTATTATTATTATTATTATTATTATTATTATTATTATTATTATACAAGAAACCATACATTTTAAAATGCAAACTGTGAAGACTCTGGTCAGACGGCGCGGTCTGTGGCATCTGCTCTGGATCTACACTATTTGCCAATGTCCTTTTGAATAGGAACACTAGGCATTAATGGGTTAATTGAAATACACTTTTAATAGCACTCGTTTTTCTGCTTCGAGGTTTTACGAGAAATTTCACGATTATTATAGGTGAGTGGACAGACTCTCATCTTTGCATTTCGCGTAAAGCCAAGCATGAAATAATTTTGTATACTGAGCAAGTGACACCACCATTCTATGAGATGCATTAAAATATTAGTGTCAGAGATATTATCCTTTAATTATATTCGATTTATTAGTGAACGTCTGCAAAAAACCATGCCTTAAGGGAATGGATAAATTTTCAAGGGAGTCAATTATGTCAAAACTGAATGGCTCCTTTCTGAAAAGGATATACTCTTGAAGGAGAGATATGTGCGCATGTCATGATAGACTGTGCAGACGATGTTAGGCATGCAGAGCTCGCACATATTGAAGACAGTTGTTCCTAAGAAACAACAAATATACAGATTCTGCTTAAGTATTAACTCCATACTACATGTATGTGTCGTCTAACATTTGAAAAGTCCATACCTGTTGATGCATCTAAGCTCTGTATGAGTGGCCTGCTGTCAGATGTGTTTATATATTAAGATAAGACATGTTATTTAAAGACGGCATAAAAGATGTACAACAATTAACATATCAAGCTTGCTCGTGTTTTTGACCGTCTACATTAATACACATATATATCAATACATATAACATTTAAACCAAGCATGGTTGGTAAGCTACATGAAAATAAGGTGCACTGTAAAGAAATCAGTTATCACATATTAAGAACACCTCGACTATTTATGACAAAAGAACGCAGTAAGGAGAAGACTAGAAGAAAAGTGGATCTGTTACATAGTAAGTCAAACACAGAAAATCAAAGCAACTCAAAAGCAAATCGATCTGAAAAAATAAGCAAACCCAGGTTAAAGCACAACAAACAAAAAAGCAAATTGTTACAAACAAAAGACATTTTTACAAGAGTTAAAAAAATAGGAACATCAACATAACAAATAAGCACATATACCTTGCAGCAGACAGCACCGCAGAAACCCACAATGTACCCGTGTACATATAATGCAGTGCGAGATGATACTTTTACTCACATGCCTAAAGCTGTTTCATAGTACTGCTGCAGAATACCTTGTGCGAACTTGTGCGAATTTGTGGAACCTGAAAATTATTGTTATATCAGAATATGAGCTTAACTATACCTAATTTAGTGCCACAGAGGCCCTTTTGTTATTTAAACTTCATTAGTGTGGCTAAACCCCAAAAGTTTGGAAATGTAAGAAAGTAATAAGTAAGTTCTTTATTTAGAGAGGGTGACCCATTTGGTACAACCAGTCTTCCATAGGGCCCTCTTTTTTTTTTCTTTTTTTTTTTTTTTTTTTTTTTTTTAAAGGCATCTACATGAACAACATCACGAAATTACGCCTATATAATGTTGACCCCCTTAAACCCCACTTTTATATAGTAAAACTGGGGTTTACAGGGGTATACATTATTTTTCTTATTTCTGCTCAAAAACATAGATTGTGGGTACTCGTTAGAACCGCCTCGCCGTGGCGGTTCTAACGAGTACCCACAATCTATGTTTTGAGCAGAATTGGAAAAAATATAAGAGTTTTTATCTGAAAATTTTCAGTTTTTGGAGGTGAAATTTTCCAGTATATATTTGAATAGGCGTGTTTTCGTAATGATATATGTAAACACATTAAAATGACAGTCAGGGGAAAAACATCGCGACAAATAGAATAACACAAAAGTTACATATGATACATGAAAATGATATTACAATGATAAAATGTGGTTGAGAAATTATACGAATATGGTATTTACAATGCAAATTTGTGGTGTGCAAAAGAATTCTTTGGAAAACAATGCAATAACGATTGCTGATTGGTTAGTGCGTTTGGTTACAAGTCTTCACCCAGTTGTAATTTTTACCCAGCATGCTAAAAATAAATTTATTATTATTATTATTATTATTATTATTATAAACCCTTCCTGCCAAACTCCATTACACGTCTGCTTAACCCTTAAAGTGGCAATTGCTGGCGACATTTTGATCTTGATTTTTTATACATTTTTTTTTTTTCAGAGAAAATAAGGCTTGACTTTTCATGTTAATTGTCTACATAGCAGACGATTTTTTCATAGAAAATAAGACTGAATGTTTCATTTGAATCGTCAGGCATTATTTTCTCTGCAAAATAATAGAAAAAAATAAGACTGTCATCTGCTACAATTTTGCATGCCACAATAAGAATTAATATATCGGTTATGTGTCTTCACTTGTCGTCTTCGGAAAGTCCGAACCTTTCATTCGCAACAATGTACAATAAAACCTGGTCGTGTCTCAGCGCGAGAAAAGTACCTTAAGACATGTGCCCAGCAAAAGACTCAAATCAGCTTGTGTATTCTCTCAACTTGATCAGAATCTTTGCTGTCCGCCTCAGGAATCCTTCTATGTTGAGCAGTCCAATAAACGCCCAAATATGACTCTGACCAGGCTACGCGCATGCACAGGCTGCTCTCAATCTTCGCTGCACACACGTGTCATTAGGCATATCTTCGTCTTGCGATTCAAATACAGCCAAACCTCAATAGCCCGAACACCGATGGCTCGTTTACTATGGCTAATTCGAACTCGCTTTTTAGTCCCTACGAAATTCTTCTGATAACTGAAGAAACATAGTTAAGGAAATTTTCTTATTTTATAATGGAATTGTATGTTGTGTGTACTCATTAGAATCGCCTCATCGAGGCGATTCTAATGAGTACACTCAACATAGAAGTATTGGTTAGGACATCGAAAAAAAAAGATTCCTTTAATTATCGCAATTTACTTCCTGATCTGGCATCAGGAATAACCCTCAGTGGCTCGAACTACAATGTACCCATGTCTCGAACAATTTCCTATGGCCCCAAAGATGTTCGAGCCACTGAAGTTCGACTGTATTGAATATTATTATTGAATCGCATGATACCTATCTCTAAATGGGCATTACTGAAGCAAAATTACTAACCTTGATTAATTCTCTATTAATGCATTATTTAATTTTCATTTAAAACATAAATATCGGCTTTCTTATATCCCGATGGACGACCTCAGGTGTCTTTATTTATAATGCATCAGCACGAATAGGCAACGCTTTAAACGCTTAAACCGATACACCTCTGTGGGCAATATATCTTATTATTTCCCAGATAAGAAGAAATCGCGTTTCATTCACCTTTATCTACATCACGAAAACACGCCTATATAATTTTGACCCCCTTAAACCCCACTTTTATATAGTAAATCTGGGGTTTACAGGGGTATACATTATTTTTCTTATTTCTGCTCAAAAACATAGATTGTGGGTACTAGTTAGAACCGCCTCGCCGAGGCGGTTCTAACGAGTACCCACAATCTATGTTTTGAGCAGAAATATGAAAAATATCAGAATTTTTATCTGAAAATTTTCATTTTCTTGGTGGTAAAATTTCCATATATTTGAATAGGCGTGTTTTCGTAATGTATGAATGATATCTGAGTGATATTTCAAGCCTAATTTCATGAAACAAATAAAATATCATTAGAACATTGCATCTACAGACATTTGAGCCGGGGCACATCATTTCCTACAGGACTGCATGTGCGTCCAGCCAATGCTCAGATCAGCTTGCGTATCCGCGCAGTCTGACCAGTGTCTTTGCAAGGCACTCTGTTGGTAAATGTAATGAAGTATCCAAACGTTCAAACCCGTCACGAAAACATGCCTACATAATATTGACCCCCTTTTATATAGTAAAACTGGGGTTTACAGGGGTACACATTATTTTTCTTATTTCTGCTCTGAACCAAAGATTATGGTACTCGTTAGAACCGCCTCGCCGAGGCGGTTCTAACGAGTACTGACAATGTATGTTTTGAGCACAAATATGAAAAATGTCAGAATTTTTATCTGATCTCTTTATTTTTCAATTTTTGGTGGTAAAATTTTCAGTATATTTGAATAGGCGTGTTTTCGTATTGCCTTCTCCACCTGCCCCAGTTGTTTTCCCTGCTGACCATTCTAAAGCGGTTCCTCTGTTGCAATTCTTCTTTCTACCAAGCCATTACGAAAACATGCCTATTCAAACATACTGGAGATTTTACCACCAAACAATGAAAAGTTCAGATGAAAAAATTCTGATATTTTTCATATTTCTGCTCAAAAATATAGATTGTGGGTACTCGTTAGAACCGCCTCGACGAGGCGGTTCTAACGAATACCCACGATATATGTTTTGAGCAGACATAAGAAAAATAAAGTATACCCATGTAAACCCCAGTTTTTCTATATACTTTTAAAAGTTGGGTTTAAGGGGATCAAAATTATATACGCATGTTTTTGTAATGCTTTTCCAAGCATTCGTAGATGTTCCTCAGTCCTTTTCTGATTGTGAGCATCTCAATGTTAACATTACAAACATACGTAAAAGTTAGAGAAAATTTTTGTGGTGAAGCGCTTAATGTATTTGAACTCCTAAAAGGCTTTCCACTCCGGTTTGTCAAGTATAAGCAATAAAATAATGTATCTAAATTTGATTCAAACGAACACAAAAAGTAGACAATTCTCTCTCAAATCACCTGCCGGATTTTGAGATATTTTTAAGCATGCTACAGTCGATAATATTTTTAGCTGGTCGCTACAGGCCAATACTTAATTAAAATTCAGTAATGCAGAGGAAAATCCATGATTTATTTGTATCTTAAGACAAATTAATTTTGTATCATGGTAGTATATTCAAGAATGCGGTAAATCTGACAAAGTTTTTACCTTCTCAGAAAACTTCGCAATTAAAATAAGTCGAGGCACAACATTTCATATAAGATTTCATGTACGCCTTGCGAAGACTCAGATCAGCCTGCGCATACGCACAGTCTGATCTGAATATCTGCAGGTCATTCTTTTGGTAGCCAAGGATTCAAAGCGTCTTAAGGCTGATAATGAAGACTTTGATCTGACCGCGCGGACGCACACCCTGATCTGAATCTTAGCTCAGCGCACATGAAATATTGTAGAAAAGGCTGTGCCCCGGCCCAAAGAAAAGTGAACTAGATGAACGCAGTCGAATTCACGCCATACAAAATCCCCACGCTTGGTGCATATGTTGTTAATAGCGTGACGGACGGACGGACAGAAAAATAATGTTGCATTCGCACACCCTTGCCACGTGGGGAAGTCACGTAGCAAATGTGGCTTAATTCCGCCCAGTGGTGGAGGCGGAGATAGCGTCACGGACTGACGGACAGACAGACAGTGACCTTTTGACCCTAGCCGAAGATCATATAAGGCAGAGTGAAAAATAAGGTTGCTCTCGCACATCAATACCACGCGGGAACGTCATGTAACACATAAGATTTAAATTCCACCCAGTTGTTTAAAAGGAGGTAGTTCGATGGAAGGACGGAGGCGTTCACAATATCCCCATCGCTAATATGTGGGGATAATAAATAAATGATTATAAAGACCAAGGACAGTACAAAATCTCGGAAAACCGCCCTCACAATGCATCGGGTACGCGTTGAATGACATGAAATGAAAAAACAATACAGCACTTCATGGAAAATAGATCCGACACATTACAAAAACACGCCTATTCAAATATATTGAAAATTTCACCAACAAAAACTGAAAGTTTTCAGATAAAAAAAATCTGATATTTTTCATATTTCTGCTAAAATTAGATTGTGGGTACTCGTTAGAACCGCCTCACCGAGGCTGTAAAACCCAGTTTTACTATATAAAACTGGGGTTGAAGGGGGTCAAAATTATATAGGCAAACAAACAAAAACCGCGACAGAACTACCGCCTTGAAGCGGTCAACAATAAACATATTGGTCTTAAACCGGTTTTATGTGCGCTGGATCTCGACACTCGCCTTAATTCTAACACAGTTCCAGTTACACATAATATTGTTCGGTCGGCTTAGGGATATCTCGAATCATCAGTGAAAATAATAGCAGAAAACAAACACATGTAAGTTTACTTCTCATCTGTGGGATGAAACACCGAGGAGGGCTCCACCACCAACAACAAGTCAAAGCAAAAGAAAACCAATAGTACTCGTAGAACAGCATCAATCCAAACCACAGACGGGTAAGGGCAGACACAAGGTATCTAGAACAGGTGTAGGATTGCACGTTCATAGAGTCTGTGGCTTGATCCGCGTTGAGCAATAAAAAAGGTAGCGAGGTTGTTAATCTTTGTTTGATTGAGCATTACATTAAGCTTGTAGTGTGTCGCATAACATCTATAGTATATACTGTCCTCTTATATATCGTTTTAAATTGTTCAGGTCCGAGTCGTTCAAAGCATCGTTAGCTTTACGATTTCGGTAATGACAATACTTTGACTGTTGCAGCTAAGGTATTTTCAAATGTATTGACATTTTTACTGCAAAAATGTTAGTACCTTATTGCAACAGCTACTCACATTTTTGCAAATGTATTTGCCATATTTTAAGATAGACATACATATATTACCGTCACGTTAGCTAACATCTTTGTTAAGTTTTGAACAAATGGGTCGAGATTTTCTGATTGTTGTAAAAGGATAGACAAAGATATGAATGATAAGAGTGTGCATGGTTGTTAATCTAGTTATGGTTGATAACTTAGCTTTGCTCTTTAATTGCACGATGGTTAGAAGGACCCTCCTGACTGAATGACATCTCTTTCCGCAGTTGGAATCTTTTTATCATAACTGTTTCATATATCAATGAAGATATCCATGGAATGCCACAATCTCAAAGCACGGCTTTCCCAAAGCGCTAAAGGAAGGAGAGGTGAGAAACAGATAAGGACACCACAAATACCACATAAGAAATTACAGACGCACAAACAAAAAACCCAGAAAATAAATCTATAGCGGGCCGTTATCTGCCCCTCAGGGTAGCTGATGGGCTGATAACGGCCCGCTATAGATTTGTAAAGAATGCTACGTAGCTGGGAACTGGGAAGCGCAACAGAGGAACGAAGTTTATATACCATTTTCACGCAAATGACCCTGATGGACTGACGCGTCGATAAGACTGAAATCATCAACATCATCACTTTCTGCAGTCTGTCTGGCGCATGCCTAGTGCTATTTTTAGTCAGGTGTATCGAAGACTGGTTGTTTTGCTTTTGCCCTGCCTTCATATGCTTGGTTTCTTAGCTGTTTTGTAAATGTTTGTGTTATACTGTGATGTCTTAATTATAATTAGACCGAACCGAGTACAGATCGAATAAAGACGCGGACCGAATACAGACTTGTAAGTTTGAGCTGCATCAAAATCATTGCGAGCTTTTGCGCGATTTACAACTGGATTGAACACAAGTTATAAACATACATAACATGTGTCACACTGTATCCATGTCTAATGTGGAATAATGAGTACCAAGGAAATGCAACTATCAATGAATACAGGCTGTACCGAGCTACCAGAGAGAGAAATCATAAGGCACTTCGGTTAGACCTGAATTATATCGCATCAGCCAAAGACAACATTCGATAAGCTAGAAAAGACATATGAAATGCAAAACAAGAACATTCAGATACAGGGCTACTTGGATGTATAGACGTGAAATAACGGAATTACATGCTCTCAACCTTAGTCCCAACTCCGATACCGTTTTAAATGCAAATGAAAGGGGCACAACATTTCCTACAAGATAACATATGGGCCCAGCGAAGATGCACATCAACCCACGCATCCTCGGAGCATTACGAAAACGCGCCTATGTAATTTTGACCCCCTTAAACCCCACTTTTATATAGTTTTTACAGGGGTATAGATTATTTTTCTTAATTCTGCTCAAAAACATAGATTGTGGGTACTCGTTAGAACCGCCTCACCGATGCGGTTCTAACGAGTACCCACAATCTATGTTTTAAGCAGATATATGAAAAATATCAGAGTTTATTACCTGAAAATTTTCAGTTTTTGTAGGTGAAATTTTCTATATATTTTAATAGGCGTGTTTTCGTAATGCTGATCCGAATCTTTGCAGGTCGTTTTTTGGGTCGTCAAGGAATCCAAGCTTCTTTAAAAGGAGAGAGAAGACTCAGATCAGCCTGCGCCGATGCGCAGGCTGATTTGAGTATTCGCTGGGCGCACATGCAAATTTGTAGGTAACGCTGTGCCTCGGCTGAAATAATATATTGATTCGCATTAAGACCTCCTAACTCAAAATGAATCATTACAATTGAACATGCAAACATTTATTATTCTCAACAAAAGATGAGGTCATCTTGGCAAGCTGAGGTGAGAGCTTGGGAAAACCATCTGTACTCTTACCTAGAGTCCATACAAATAAACCGTCATTAGACGCTGATTCTGACATTAATTCTGAGATCAATCGACTATCTTGCAATTAAAAGCTGCCAACCGTACACGTAAAGGGTTGATGGCTGTGCATTTTATTTGCAGTGCAATATCCATGTTATAATCTCTCTCTCTCTCTCTCTCTCTCTCTCTCTCTCTCTCTCTCTCTCTTTCGTAATTATCTACATGTACTATTCAGAAACTTTGGTTTTACCAGCAATCCTTTTTGAATTATCACAGTGATTTTGGTTAAAAATGTGTTTCACTGTGATGTTTCACAGATGAGGTAGAGGACCCATATGCGGACCAAACATGTACAGTCGACTCTCGTTATCTCGAATTCCAAGGGACTCGCTGAAACACTCCGAGATATCCGTACCTCGACATATCAGAGTTGAGAGAGTGAGGAACCCAATAAATCAAACAACCACATTAACAACTGAATATGTAATTTGACTCCTAAAGTTAGAAGTGTATATAAATTAATGTGGAAAAGAGGAGAAATTGCTCCTTAGTTTCTCCTCTTTTCCACAATATTTTGTTGCCTGTTCTTAGATTTCCATGTAAAAACAGGGACCAGAATTTCACTTCGATATAAGCGGTTATTCGAGATAAGCGAGGTCGAGATAACGAGAGTCGACTGTATTTGTAATTTGGAGCTGCATCAGATTTCAGGACGAGATTTCGCGCGAGTAAAACTGGTTTTAGCCCAGCAGTAGTTTTCCTACTGACCGTGCCAAGTCGGTTCCTCTGTTGCAGTTCTATTTGTAGTTTTATATGTGGCGTTTGTCTTGTCCTGCGCTTCGTAATTGTGGCATTCCCTGGATAACTTCACTTATAGTTTCAGATATGTTTTCATAATCGTATGTTATGACTGTTGACCTTTAAAGCTCGTTGAAGATTTATCTGACTAAATGGCATAACTCAAAACAAACATGCTGCTATAAATGATACGTATGTTCTCAATTAGATCTATAACATTTGTAATGCCGAGTTTTTTTTTAAGTTTAGCACTATGAGTAAAATTTGCAGCAGACGACATATTCATTGTTTTCTTATGTTTCCCAGAAAACAGGATTTGACTTTTCATACAAATTGTTTCCACTGGAGTGAATTTGCACGAAAAGCCAAATTCTGTTTTCTGTGAAAAAAAAGAGAGAAAAATATCACAAACTTGTCGTCTGCTGAATTAGCCAAGAGGGTAGTGAAGGCTGACTTATCCAAATACAGAAATAATTTTCCAGCGTCTTACATTTATCTTATAACTATATTACTTTCTATAATATGGCTTTGGCATTCAATTTATAAAGAAAAAAAGTGAAAAAGAATACACGAGAAAGCAATATGGCTAATGTTTTATGCCTCCAACTTCGAAGAAGGTGATGGGGCGTGTTGTTTATGTCATGCCCGTATGATTGTCCGTGCTGCAGTCCGCAACCCTTTGGGTGCATTTTGTTTACATAATTAAGGAAACATTTATGCTGAGAAAATATAAATTAATTTAAACAGAAAAGACTTTGTTCGTTTAAGTTCCTGTGTGTCATGCAAAATGACAGATATGATCATTTTAAAGTCTTTGCTGTGACATAGCTTGGATTCAAATCCAAGACCAATCACGAAAACACGCCTATATAATTTTGACCCCCTTAAACCCCACTTTTGTATAGTAAAACTGGGGTTTACAGGGGTATACATTATTTTTCTTATTTCTGCTCAAAAACATAGATTGTGGGTACTCGTTAGAACCGCCTCGCCGAGGCGGTTCTAACGAGTACCCACAATCTATGTTTTGAACAGAAATATGAAAAATATCTGAATTTTTTATAAAAAAAAAAATCCCTTTTTTGGTTGTAAAATTTTCAATATATTTGAATAGGCGTGTACCCGTAATGGCTATTCGTAAAGTGTATACTCACCCAGTTGATCTATTGACCGCTATTTGTTAGTTTGTTGGTTTGTTAACTCATGTCCTGCTGAGCCCGGATAAACCCTGTTGTTTTGTTTTTTCTAACCGTGTAGATCCAGACCAGTTGGCTTCTGAAGCTGGTCTGGATCTGCACTGTTTGCCGCCTTTAAGTATGTGAATTTATAGCAACAATCTGGATCAATTAATGTGATTGGCTGGAAATTAGAAATGGGTGTGGCATCTTTATTTATTCAACGGGACAAGTGTTAATTTATTGCTGTGTATCTGGTTGACTTCTGTTTTTTCTCTTTTTGCTTCTTGTAAAATTATCCAAATATGATATGAAGAATGAATCGATGCAATTATAGAATCAAATTGCTCTAACATGTGTGTAGATTGTAATTTGGTGGTATGACAGGATGTAACTTCAGTCACAGAACCAGAAATGTGACCTCGCTAAGGGACCAGGCATGTGCACTGAAAAGCTGATTCGACGGAAAGTCTGAAATGTTTTTTTTTTTTTTTTTTGTTTTTTTGTTGTTGTTGTTGTTTTGTTTTTTTCTCTCTCGTTACGTGGCTCATATCTGTGTATGAGTTACAGACATGTTAATTAGCCATTGAATTTGATGGAAAATTACATTCCCGATTTGCATTCTGAGATGGGTCTTGAGAAAAAGGATTTTGCGACTTTTCTTCTGGCACGCATGCCCGGTCCTTAAGAGATGCTACTTATGTAGTTCTTTGGTTGTTTGGCTGAATATTTACCTTTTCCTACCATTCAGGTGAGTGATTAGCAAAGGTTCTGGCTATAACGGCTCTATTTCCATGCCGCAGCTCATAAGTTTTTATAATCCTATTAGAACGTCGAAACGTCCATGTTTACTTTTATCCATGCATATTTATCGAAGTTATCAAAGAGTTGTCCGTTAGAAGTTTTGCCCAGTATATTTTATTTCTGCAACTTAAATTTTACGACGGTCTGTCTGTTTCCGTTGAGTATAACCTCCTCCCAAATGTACATTTCCGAGCAAGCATTCTTTATAAATCTATAGCGGGCCGTTATCGGCCCGTCAGGATAGTGACAGGCCGATAACGGCCCGCTATAGATTTATAAAGAATGCTAGCTGGGTTAGATTTATGACATGATCTGCAATGATCCTTATAAAAGGAATGGACACACATGGCAGATATTCCGCCATTTTTGTAACAAGGTAGATAACTTTTGTGAATTCCTGTTTGATTTACTTCACATTAGATTCCTTCTGGAAAAAAGATCCACTCTAACAAGAAATAATTTCAATAAACAAATTATAATTTTGAAAACGTTTCAAGACCAGTGTTGTTCTGATACAAGAATAACAATAGTGTTACGAAAATACTAATCTTTTTTTATTTTCTTATACAGTTGACTCTCGTTATCTCGACTTTTTTTATCTCGAAAAACCGCTTACCTCGAAGTGACAATCAGGTCTCTGTTTTAACATGAAAATCTAATAACAGGTAATAAAATATTGTGGAAAACAGGAGAAATTGCTCCTAAGGAGCAATTTCTCTTCTTTTCAACAATATTTTAAATAGATCTCTAATTTCAGGAGTCAAATTACATATTCATTTGTTAAATGTAGTTGTTCGATTTATTTCTTCCATCATTCTGCAAATTGATATGCCAAGATACGGATATCTCGAAGATCTCAGAGAGGCCATTGAACTTCGAGACAACGAGAGTGGACTGTATATTGAACTCGTATAAAGTGCACTATCATCGTTACGTGTTTGAGCTGCAAAGTCAGAAAATATACCTCTTGGCATGCATTACGAAAACAAGCCTATTCAAATATACTGAAAATTTTTCCACAAAAAAAAAAAAAAAAAAATATATTCAGATAAAAAAAATCTGTTATTTTTCATTTTTCTGCTCAAAACATAGATTGTGGGTAACCGTTAGAACCGCCTCGGCGAGGCGGTTCTAACGAGTACCCACAATCTATGTTTTTGAGCAGAAATAAGAAAAATAATGTATATCCTTGTAAACCCCAGATTTACTATATAAAAGTGGGGTTTGAGGTGGTCAACATTATATAGGTATGTTTTCGTGATGTGTGCGCCCAGCGAATATTCCAGACCTGCTTGCGCATTTGCGCAGTCGAATCAGAATCTTCACTGTGCGCATTTTTTGACAGCCAATAATACAAAATTACGTCATGATCACAACGAAGACTCTGATCCATCTGCGTGTCCGCGCAGGCTGATCTGAGTCTTCGTTGGGTAAATATGTCAGAGAGTATGTTTCAGCTCATTTGCTGTTTATTGTTTCAAACTGATATAGTACAGTGTTTAATTTGATTTTCCGATTTCCCTAGGGCATAAGAGATAATTTTATATCTAAAACTGAAATATTGCCTGCATGATACACGTAGTATCAGGTCAAAAGGGATATATAACGCACATGCGAAAAGTAAGGGCCGAGTTCAGCCTGCAAATCCGCGTGATACATACATCCGGGTTCTCATGTTTGCAAGTAGTTGTCCTATATCGTGAAAATTTAGGGATACTCTTTGGATATTGGTACGCTCGTATGTTCTGCGATTGTGAATCTTCAAAAAATCTTCTATACTATCTATCTGGACCATTTCTGGTCGCATATGCATTGAACAATGTTTAATATGATAACACAGAAAATTGGTACACTCAAGTACTGATACGATCAGCCCACATCAAATTCTCAACATCAAAGAGAAAGACAGAAAAATACAATAAAACTGCCACAAAAAGGACAGACGGCAAGCAGGGCTGGCAGCCTTTTCCAAATGAGATGGCAACTATGACACAAACTTAACTGAATATATCTTTAACTTGCACGATTGTTAAAAGAAACACATTTGTAAGTGAAACACTACAGAATATTTAATAAAAAGAACCACAATAAAGGAACTGTCTTGGAACTATCAATAATACTGGATGCTTAACCCTTGATCTGCTGAACCCGGATATACTCTGCCTTTGCAAACAGTGTAGATCCAGATCAGTTGGCTTCTAAAGAAGCCAACTGATCTTGATCTGCACTGTTTGCCATTAAGTATGTGAATTTATAGCAATAATCCAGATCAAGTAATCTGATTGGCTGAAAATTAGAAGTGGGTGTGGCATCTTAATTTATTCAGCAGGACAAGGATTAAGCTACCTTTACGGGATCCTGCATATTACAATACTCTTACAGCGCAACGACGCTGGTCCCTCACAAACAGGCGTTCAAAATAAAACTGCATACTGGAAGTCTTACCTCTGTCTTGGAGATTTTCCTTCGTAGGAACATGGCAGAAATTTCTTAAATTTTTCTTCTTTTTTTTTTTTTTTTTTTTTTTTGGTAGTTGGCGATGTCTTCAATCTAGCCTTACTAGAACACTGTGGGTCATATTGATCCGAAAATCTTTGTCTGAAAAGCAGAGCTGGAAACCTCTAGGAGGTTATTTAACGCTTTTGCGTAATCTCCCCCTGTCAAGATTGAGAATGGGTCAGTTTGTCCTTTTTAGAATTGTGCCTCTATTTTGGTATCTGGTTAGTGATTTGCGTAAGGAAATTGCATCACGAAAACATACCTATAATATTTTGACCCCCTTAAACCCCACTTTTATATAGTAAAACAGGAGTTTACAGGGGTATACAATAGTTTTCTTATTTCTGCTAAAATATAGATTGTGGATACGCGTTAGAACCGCCTTGCCGAGGCGGTTCTAACGAGTACCAACAATCTATGTTTTGAGCAGAAATATGAAAAATATCATAGTTTTTTATCTGAATTTTTTCAGTTTTTGAAGGTGAAATTTTCTATATATTTGAATAGGCGTGTTTTCGTAATGGTATCACGGAAAATTCATACAATACATGTAACCGTGAACTTGTGAACGTTGCAGACTTTCGACATTTGAAACAATTGTATAAACATGTATGAGCCGGCTCGGTGGCTCAGTTGGCGGTGCGTTCGACTGGTGATCAGGAGATCGCGTGTTCGACCCCGAAGCGTCGGCAAAATTCTTTCATGAAGATTGAGCATGAAACATTTTCTAGGTCATTCTCGTCCTTTCGCTGATTCAAGAAGGCCAGTTGTCAGTTTCTGGCGAAATACTGGTTAACCGCTTAGCGGACTAAACCTGCCCAGGAAAAGTGTGGTTAGCTAATCTGACCGGCTCGACATGGCCCTAATGGGTTGTCTGGCCCGTAAAACCTCAACTTAGTCAATAATATACATATAGGAAAAACAACACAAAGAAAAAATAAAAAGTCTTTAACCTTTACTGGAGGCGGTTGCAACATTTCGACAATCCGTTTTCCTGTTACTATCAACATCATAACTACCTAACAATTTCTTTCCTGCTAACGCTAAACTCTGTGTTAAACTATATTAGCAATATACATAAATAGCATATAAATAAATAGATAAAACAAAAATCTTTTTTTTAAAAACTTTTGAAGAAATAAGATTTTAAACATTGAGTACAATATCGGGATACAAATATGAATTCACCAGTAAAACGCGTCAAATCTACAGCGTCGGCAAAAAACAAAAAAAAAAAAATAAATAAATAAATCCCGAGCTGCAGGGCTACTGACCCTAGAAAGGACCTTTACCTCCCAAAATGACCGAAATGAGGCTGTCGGGTACCGATTGTCTAATATAGTACAATGCAACAAAGCCTACACGTTACAATTATCTTACACTGTAGCGGCTCTGGTCCAAAATGCAAAAGGCCATGACCCCATTTATACAAACATTCACGGCCAAGAGAATCACTCTTTGGATAAGGTCGCTCTTTTTTTTATTTTTTTGTTCCTTTCTTTTTTGACGGAAAACATATATTCTGATAAGACTGTGCTGAAGCGCAGACTGATACGAGTCATCGTTAGTCGCATATGACTTAAGATGCATTTGTCATTGTGACTCTAATGATCTGTGAGAACACATGGTACTGTGTAATAGTATGTTAATATTGAAGTCATTCTACACGATGTGCATTTACATGTAGTATATAGAGGTCTTGGACGGGGCAAAATGTATGGGAATAATTCGGTAATTATTGTGCTGCATCAGCAGCGCATTTCGTCCGATCACTAAGATGACTTCTCAACTGACAGTTTCTGTTTTCTTAACCCAAACCCATTTATGCCTAGTGGATTCTCCTACATGTACCTCAACTATTTGGACAGGTACATTTCCTATATAAAGGGGTGTCCGGTTATTTTGTATTGTTATTGTGGTTTTTTTTTTAGAAATTTCTGCACTCAATGCAAACAGTGTAGTCCCTGATCAGACGCCGCGTACAGCGGCGTCTGATCGGGGTCTACACTGTTTGCCAATGTCCCATATATGGAACGCTGGGCTTAATTTGTCAATAGTCTCACAAATTCCGTGCGAATTCTAAAAATAACATACTGAAGAATTTATTCTAGGTAGTGAAATGCAATACCATTGATATTATAAAATTAGACATATGAAACTGTGTCTTCGAAGCAAAGAAGGACAGTCTCATTCTGTGCATTGTCTCAGTCTCGTATTTGAAACAAATAGATGTAAAGATGTACAGGTAAAGCATTCACATTAATTGGCTTGCGGGCTGATCAAGAGTTCTACGATGTCGGCTATTGCTCTGCTCTACAGTGTTTGTCAAGACATGTCTGTTCAAATACCAAGACAGCTGTGAAATAGCGGTTGAATTAGACTGATGTTAACTGTTAGATGCACTATTACAGTGTCTTGAAATCTGGTCATGTTTGTTAATAAGTGGAAAGGCTGGTTTTCCATTCACATCTCGTGAACTTACACGAGATTGTCACGTGATAAGAATCTACTTTATAACTGGAAAACGTTTGGTTTACCACAATTTCATGTAGATCGTTATAGGAGCATATATGCTAAAGAATGTTGCCAATTATAAAGGGAATTTTCTTGATTTCTTGCTTTATTGTCTTCTATCGTTTACGAAAACACACCTATTCAAATATATTGAAAATTTCACCACCAAAAACTGAAAATTTTCAGATAAAAATTCTAATATTTTTCTTATTTCTGCTCAAAACATAGATTGTGTGTACTCGTTAGAACCGCCTTGCCAAGGCGGTTCTAACGAGCACCCACAGTCCATGTTTTTGAGCAGAAATAAGAAAAATAATGTTTACCCATGTAAATCCCAGTTTTACTATATAAAGTGGGTTTAAGGGGGTCAAAATTATATAGGCATGTTTTCGTGATGATGCATGAAAGACGGTATTTTAATATTCCCCAAATGTTTACAAATACTGTAATGAATTGCCATTGTTATCGTATTTACCCTAAATATACGGAAATCTTATCTCCTTATCATACTTGTCTGAAAATTTGAACAAGTCAATTCAGCTACTTGTTGCTATGTCTTAACATTTCTGAATGAGTAACAATTAGCATACACATTTATTAGACATAGAAAGTAGTGATTCATCTTGGTCTACACTGTTAGCTCAGGCCTGTCAGTCCGAACACTTTAGGTAAATACTGTATTTCAAAGTTACAGTTGACTCCCGCTATCTCGAATAACCGCTTATCTCGAAGTGAAAATCTGGTCCCTGCCTAAACATGAAAACTAACAACATGTAAAATAATATTGAGGAAAAGAGGAGAAATTGCTCCTAAGGAGCAATTTCTCCTCTTTTCCACAATATTTTCAATATATCTCTAACCTCAAGAGTCCGATTATACATATATTTGATAAATG
Source organism: Anodontia alba (assembly GCA_964016985.1). Taxonomy (NCBI): domain Eukaryota; kingdom Metazoa; phylum Mollusca; class Bivalvia; order Lucinida; family Lucinidae; genus Anodontia; species Anodontia alba. Next base: position 9,375,247 of record OZ024836.1, on the reverse strand, counting down.
TGGTCAATCGAATTAGTTTTTTCTCTATTCTGCAGATCTATATCGAAGTACGGATATCTTGAAGTATTTCAGAAAGTCCCTTGGAATTCGAGATAACGAGAGTCGACTGTATCTTCTTAAGGACATAGCAAAAATGATATGAAGTGAAACGCATTACAATTTAATGTTATTTGTGAATTGAGAAGGCCGAGGCACGACTCTGTATCTGCACAGCCTTACAAGGACCTTCTCTGGCCGTCGATACACTCTACAGTATCCAATGCGTTTGTAAGCGGACTACTAAGGCCCAGATTAGACCACGAAAGCGCAGTCTACTCTGTATCTTCTTTGTCCGCATTTGGCAAAATATATATTCCCGATGGAAAAGTGCTCAAATCCAAATATGCACTTGTCAACTGAAATAAAGGCTCAAAGCTGATAATTTGAAATTTACGTCCTTATTGACTTGTGCAGAGCTGATAATTCGACAGTTGTGACGTGACCTACGCCATCTCTTTGACGTGTATTGTGCATTTTGCCGTTTAGTGAAATACATCATACATTTACATGTAGTTAAATACACATAAGGCTAGGAATTAAGGATTGACATTTTATGTGAATCGTCTACCTACCTAGATATTTTAAATGTCATATGCGTGTGTATGTCTATGTGCATGTCAAAGTGCTAACAAAATATTGTTTATTGATCAAACAGAAAAAAAGAAGGAAAACTAGTGAGGTGGCTTTGTAACACTTTAGAAATGTCATTATGAAAATTACAGCACACAGGTAATGAGATCATTACTATACCGAAGTATTTAAGACAGTACTGAAGAACCGGTGCAAGCTTCAAAGCTCGGAGTATCAGCTATTCACCAGCAAACCAGTAAAGGCACAGCGTCGTAATGACGTTTATCAGACGTCACCCTGACGTTATGACGTCGCCGTGACGGTTGAACGACGTGATTGTATGTCAACTGGGAAGACCACGTACAGAGATATAGATTAGCGGCAAACATAGAGCGCAAAATCCTCTCTATTTAACCCTTCTCTCGCTGAACACGACATACCCTGTCTTAGGAAACAGTGTAGATCCAGATCTGAAGAAGCCAACTGATCTGGATCTGCACTGTTTGTCATTATATATATGAATTTCTATCAAAAACCAGGATAAAGTAATCTGATTGGCTGGAAATTAGAGGTGGCGTGGCATCTTAATTTAGTCAGCAAGACAAGGGTTAACTTCTACGGCAGCAGCGAACCCTAAATGCCATAGTTGAACTTTTCGCATGCACGTTCTGATTTAATGTGATAGTGTTACATCATTTCTGCCAAAGGAGACAACTTTTGCGACTTCCTGTTTGCTTTACTGTACTCTATTTCTTTTTAAATAAAGAAACGTTTTGTTTCTCCTTAAAAGGGTCTACTCTAACGGAAAGAATCTGCTCCCTTTTGTAATTGACCTACTCTAAAAGGAAAGAATTAGCTCCCAAATTATTTCCTTTTAGAATTAACTCCTTCTCAGAAGGGAGGTAAAACCAATTTGACAGAGTTACCGCCACTGAAAGTGTTTATGTACCCCTTCATCTTTGTTTTGATATAGATAAGGTTCTGACATTGTATACATAGCTTCATTTGCATTGTGCATACATGTATGTATGACGTATATTTCAATTTTAGCCATTTCACAAACTGTCATTATAAGAAATCTTATGTATGAGCATATGCACCTGAGCTTAACCCTTGTCCTGCTGAATAAATTAAGAAGCCACGCCCACTTCTAATTTTTAGCCAATCAGATTACTTGATCCAGATTGTTGCTATAAATTCACAAACTTGATGACAAACAGTGCAGATCCAGATCAGTTGGCTTCTGAAGAAGCCAACTGATCTGGATCTACACTGTTTGCAAAGCAGGGTATATCCGGGTTCAGCTGGACACGGGTTAAAAGATAAACAATAAATGTACATATAACTAGTACGTATGTTGTTTTAAAGGGAATTTTATTCTCGTGATGGCATCGGCTGTCAAAAAGAAATAAACATCAAATTTTCAATTTCCATTGAAAAAACATCTTTCAAAATAGATTGTATCTTGCAATTATTTTAATGCTATCATTATATATCAGGTTTATCTATACTGTTTATTAGACAGATGTAGGAATATATAGCAGCAATAGCAAAACCATAAGGGAATACCATCTTTTGCCCTAAGTATTCGAACAAATTGGCATTAGTTAACAGTACATCCAGAAAAGGTATCTGGTTAGGATCTACACATTTTGCTACTCATCTGGTGGTTCAGTAGACAAATTTAGAAATAAATATCTGGCAGAACAAAAAAACTAGAGAACTGAATCAATATTGTATGCGAATACGTATAATATTCGAATAAACCGGGGGGGGGGGGGGGGGGGGGGCGGGCGGGGGGGGCGGGGGGGGGGCGGGGGCGAGGGGTTTGGTTTTAAATTCATTACTATTTAATCAACATTTTACGACTTCGATGCCCAATGTACGTTATAAGTTATAAAATCAATAAAATTCACCTTTGGAAGCACATTACATAGAATGTTAACTATTGTAGACATTACATGGACTTGTTAACTATTGTAGACATTACATAGACTTGTTAACTATTGTAGACTCATCACAAAAACATAGCTATATAATGTTGACCCCCTTAAACCCCACTTTTATATAGTAAAACTGGGGGTTGCAGGGGTATAAATTATTTCATTATTTTTCTTATTTCTGCTCAAATACATAGATTGTGGGTAGTCGTTAAAACCACCTCGGCGAGGCGGTTCTAACTAGTACCCACAATCTATGTTTTGAACAGAAAATGATAAATGTCAAATTTTTTTTTCTGAAAATTTTCCTTTTTTGGTTGTAAAATTTTTAATATATTTGAACAGGCGTGTTTTCGTAATGTGTGAAAAGGAACAGATTTCAGGCAATATAAAAATTCGACAGAGCGCTTACTAAATTCTCAAATGTCCCATTTTCCCAATTGTTTCGTTTACGAAATGTGCCGAGACACAACGTTTCCTACAAAATCGCATGTCCTCAAAAAAGGTAAGAGAAAAGTCCAGGGAGTGCCATAAACCGCAGCCCTTCCCAGACCCCAAGAGAAAGAGCAAATCGACAAATCTAAACAAGCACAAACGAACAAACGTACGAAAAGCACAAGGAGTAAGACTAACACCGGGACCACCGCCTTAGAACGGTCGGTAGAGCAAACCACCGGGGGTTTAAAGCACTTTACAGCTAGCTAACTTCACCCTGGGTCCCGATACTACTCTTAATACATAAATACATAAACATTTGGTTCGCATAAAGGCTCCAAACTTAGTCAATGCATCAAAGCGAAAACATAAAAATCAAATTAATCACTATAATAGACAAAGACGAGTACTCATGGTTAATTTTACTGCATGCCAGAGTACATGAAAACCAATAGCTGAACCACGGCGGGCCAAGCCAAAGACATATCGTCAAGCCCCAACCCACTGGTTAAAGTTATACGAAGAGGCCGTCATTGAGTCTGAGGCCCGAACCGCCGTCGTGCAATTAAAGAGTGAAGCATAGCCAGCCACAATGATTGGGTTGACAACTAGGCATGCAGTCTGCCGCATAATATCCAGGCTATAGCCAATTCTTTTATAACGGTTAATAAGTTTTCTGAATTGCTCCGAAAAGTTAGATTAACCTACAATTTTTCTAAATCTGTACACTAAGTCACTGTAAAATTCGGGTTCCGATATACTTTGTTGCAGAAGTGTTTTCAGACTGACGCTATATTTTTCTAACAAGGCACTGTGTCTGCGATAAAATTTCGAAAACGCCTTACGAAGTTTAAAATAACGATAGCCCTGCCTAAGAAGTTTGGCAGTAAGGGCTTTATTACAGTAGTTAAAATCATTAAGATTTGAAGAAGCTCTGGCGAATCTTATAAGTTGAGATATGTATACCCCATATGAGGTACGCCAGGGGACATCGCCATTCATGAAAGGGAAATTGACTATATCAAAATCAAAATCGTCCCGTTTATCATAAATTTTGGTGGAAACTGTACCATTAGATATACATAGATTCAAATCCAAAAAAGGTGCCTCGGTATCGGAAGAATTTGCTCTATTTAATTGGAGTTCTGTAGGGTATATCCGGTCCACCATTTGGTCAAAGTAAATATTGTCAATATTTAATAAATCGTCAAGGTATCTTGAAGTTGAATTAAAAGCCTCAATAATGTCAGCCTGTCAGCGCAAATGCACAGGCTGAATAGAGTTATTGCTTTGCGCTAATATCCAGCCAAATATTCTAGCTTTCTTTAGAAGGACTCCAGGTCTTCTGCTTAGAATATAAGGATGCGCAGGGTTATCTTAGTCGTCGCTGGGCGGACACGCTGTCTTGTAGGACATACTGCGCCCCGGCTCAAACTGAATCGTTTATGCGCACTGGGCGATTAAGCACATGAAACCATTCGTGTAAAAAACAAGTAGTTTCAAATTGTTCTTTGGTTAAACTCATTTGCAACAAAGTATTTATGACTATAATAATAGAACTGCTTAATTTAATCGCAGCCATAGTATAGATTTCTTGGTGGTTAAATTTCGGAGTTACGTTCGGGAATGTGAGAACATTCTGTCTGCGAATTAAAGACTTTGTGGTGATTTCTCCATAAACGCTGAATTTACAAGTCTCTAGTGTGTTTCAATATCTTACACACGCACGCATAATGGAATAAATCTAAGAGGGTCACAGGAACTTTGAATACCATAGTTTGGTGTCAAAAAACGTCTCAGTGGTGCAACATAACCGCAAACACGTAATAAATGGCCCCCCGACACAAGGAATTTTCTATACAAGCATCTCTTAGACTAATTCTGCTCAAAACATTCCAGACAATTCACACTTTGTTAAGACATATCCTATTCTAACAAGGGCTTGACTAGCTCCTTCTGCTAACAGCTGTCAAACCAAACACCTGTCAGTTAATTTCAGTTATGGCCCTTGTAGAAACATTGTCAAGAGGTGTGCTAAGGTTCACTTATTTTCCTGAAATCAAAAGAAACTGGAATAAATAACATACAATATATTTCCTTATTGTAAAGAAGGAATGAAGGGAGCTAAATGTAGTCAGATTCCAAATCATAAAGCCCTCCGCGCCTATATTCCGTTGTTGTTTCTAAGGAATCAAAGACGTCTTCTTGAGAATCTGTTGCTAATACAGTGAAACCGCTGTATAAATTTATTAAATACACTGTCGTTTGGCGATATCGGATATATATATATATATATATATATATATATATATATATATATATATATATATATATATATATATATATATATATATATTATATATATATATACAGTCGACTCCAGTTATCTCGAATTCCAAGGGACTCACTGAAACACTTCGAGATATCCGTACTTCGATATATCAGAGTTGAGAGAGTGAGGAAAACAATAAATTGAACAACCACATGTAAAAAATGAATGTGTAATTTGACTCATGAAGTTAGAAATATATATATATATACAATAATGTGGAAAAGAGGAGAAATTGCTCCTCAGGAGCAATTTCTCCTCTTTTCCACATTATTTTGTTACCTGTTTTCATAGTTTCATGTTAAAACAGGGATCAGAGTTTCACTTCGATATAAGCGGTAATTCGAAATAAGAGTGTTCGAGATAACGAGGTTCGACTGTATATATTTCAGATGCTTCATTTCACTTTAACGCGAACACCTAGTTCCGAGTTCTGGCTACACAGCTGGGGTGTTTGTTATACAGTGCTCATTTAAAAATGTATGTAGTTCAATCTTGTACTTTCATTTAATGCATTTTAATGAAGTCAGTCTGATTAGTACTTATATCACGTATTACAACTTAATATGGAAATGACAAGGAGACAGCGATAAAAGACTTAAGACAGGAAGTTATGGCAAACTATTCCATCCTGAGTCTGTTAACCCATTTTAGACAGAATATTCTCCCACCTTTGCCTATATGTCACGGGCTTTTTGCCCATGTGAGAAACTTCTACCTCACAGGACCAAGTGACAATCCACGTAACTCTTTCCCCGCTAGTGGTAACTTTTGTCGTCTGCTGATAACTTTTGTAAACAGGTCGCATCACGAAAACATACCTAATAGTTTTGACCCCCTTAAGCCCCACTTTTATATAGTAAAACTGGGGTTTACACGGGTATACATTATTTTTCTTATTTCTGCTCAAAACACAGATTGTGGGTACTCGTTAGAACCGCCTCGGCGAGGCGGTTCTAACGGGTACCCACAATCTATGTTTTGTGCAGAAAGATTTTTTGATTTTTTTTTTTTTTTTTTTTTTTTTTTTTTTTTTGAAAAAACTTAATTAAAGAAAATAAAACATCAACAGACGACAAAAAAAAAAAAAAAAAAAAAAAAAAAAAAAAAAACATTTAAAATTACCCTACTCGCAAAGAGTTAAAACGAAGTAGAAACAGAATCCATCCTGAGCCCGTCCATGCAGGATAGGGAAATTTCACCCTCGTGCTAGAAATTTCAACCAGGGACTTGAGTTGCAAACATCTCCCTGGTTGAAATTTACCTTCGTGGTAAAACTTTCAACCAGAGACTCAGCAAGCCTCATCCCTCGGGCGAGATTTCCCTATCCTACATGGACACTCATGATAGATTCTTATAATCTCCGCCATCCACTCTTTATATTGGAGGAGTCAAATGTTAGGTTTAGATATGTCAGGCTATGGTGTTCTAGATATCCATTACGAAAGCACGCCTATTCAAATATATAGAAAATTTTCTCCTCCAAAAATTAAAAAAAATCAGAAAAAATTGTGATATTTTTCATATTTCTGCTCAAAACATAAATTGTGGGTACTCGTTAGAACCGCCTCAAACCATGTTTTGAGCAGAAATAAGAAAAATAACATATACCCCTGCAAACCCCAGTTTTACTATATAAAAATGGGGTTTAAGGGGGTCAAAATTATATAGGCATGTTTTCGTTATGCCTCAGTGGCAAAATATGGCAAAACTATTTGCAAACAGTGGATACCCTGATCAGACGCCCCATTCTGCATTACAGCAGGCACACACACCTTAGAATCAGGCAGAACATGTGGAACTATTTTATATGTAAGTATATTCATATGGAACCAAACCGGTGCTCTGTAAAGTTTAGCAGTCCGTGACCTAAATAAGTATCATACAACCAAGTAGAATTAAGCCATCGCCCCTTCCACCCCCCTCCCCTCCCCCCCCTCCCCATCCCAGCCCCACAAGCAATTCATTACTGACCGTTCCAAGGTGGTACTTCCATTGTGGCAGTTTTTGTTAATTGTTATGTAGTGTTTCACTCTCTAATGTTTTTTCTTTCAACAATAATATAAGTTGATTATATATTCACTTAAGTTTTGGCAACAGAGTTCCCACCTTTTTGAGAGAGAGTTTCCAGTTCGGCGTGCCATCTGTTCATTTTGTGGCTGTTTTATTGTTTTTGTCTGTCTATCTTTGGTGTTGGGGGCTTGATGAGGATCTGATTGTATAAGTTCCTTACTTACTTGGCAGATATTCCAAAGTAATATAATATTTGAGACGGGCATAGCATTTTCTACAAGACTGCATGTCATTACGAAAACTCGCCTATTCAAATATATAGAAAATTTCAGCTTCAAAAACTGAAAATTTTCAGATGAAAAACTCTGGTATTTTTCATATTTTTGCTCAAAACATAGATTGTGGGTACTCGTTAGAACCGCCTCGGCAAGGCGGTTCTAACGAGTACCCACAATCTATGTTTTTGAGCAGGAATAAGAAAAATAATGTATACCCCTGTTAACCCCAGTTTTACTATATAAAAGTGGGGTTTAAGGGGTTCAAAATTATTTAGGCATGTTTTCCTGATGTGCGCCCAGCTAATACACAGCTCAGTCTGTGCCTCCGCTGGCCGCCTGAAGAGGCTTAGGCTCCTTATCTACCATCACAGTGCACTGCGAATGCTCTGGTCAGACTGCACAGATGAACAGGCTGATTTGAGTCTTCGCTGGGCGTATGTGCAATTTTGTAGGAAATGCTGTGCCCTGATTTTTCATCAGTCATGATATATGAATATAACATTTAAACCAATTGTGTCTATGCAAGAACATTAGACTAGAAATTTTATTCGCGTGATATTGGATTATAGTGGGTGGATGGATGCACTAACTTAAGATGCTTTGACGCACGTACTGATGCACAGATGGATGTAAGGTGGATGGATGCGTGTATATGTTTAACCCTTTCATCCCTGAGCTTCCGAAGTGGACTCTTCCATCCATCAATTCAGCCACGTCACAAACAGGGGTTACAACCAAAAATAAAACAAAAACGATAAAAAAACGGAATGGCAAACAGTGTAGATCAAGATGAGACGGCTCTTGGCAAGCCGTCCCATCTGGAAGCCAAGAGCCGTCTCATCTGGATCTGCACTGTTTGCATTGGTAACTGTTTCGGTCTGCAGGGTTGAAATTGTTAATGCCATGTTCAGCACATGCGGACGCATGAAAGGACGGCTTGATTTCTAGCTGACTGGTACTTGGATAATTTGAACTCCTTGTACAGCACTTATAATCTGTGGAAGTGTTTATTTAAGGTGGGGCCGATTTGAAAAGTGGAGTATCCCGAAAGAACGTTACGTAGGTGGCAACTAGTGCCATTTCCTTAATACACCTGCGCCAACCAAATACATGTACTCAGATTAGATTGGGCAGTCTTCGCAAGATGCTCTGTGGCCTGCCAATGATCCGAGGCTCTTCCGTCAGACACCGAAGCCCCGATCACACTGCAGAGACTTGCACTCTAATTCCAGTCTTTGATGGTCGCACATGTCAGAAGATACGTTTCTATTACGCTGCGGCTAATTTAATGAAATCACGCGGTCCAATTGTTGAAAAAGACATTGCCCTTGGAAACAAAGAACACACTACAGATTAGAAAATGGGAGTCGGGCAGTAATGAAGTTTGCAACACTGCTAACGCCCTCTAACGCATACATGAGCAGAACTCCATTTTCAAATATACCACACTGGGCCCATTCAGGACCATTTTTCCCATTCTATACCTAGAAAAAATTGACCCACCAGTGCTGTGAGTGCTTTGATTATCTTATAACTTCGTTAACGGTGCTGCTCTCTTGATTTTCGACGGTGTTCTCCATATAAACATTTGAGTCGCGTCATCAGAAAAGTACTGTTGCATCCTATGTGAACAGCAAAGGTTCAAGCGAGCCTGCGTATCCACTCAGTCTCGCCAGAACCCGCGCTGTTCGCTCACGTCAGCGTAGGCCAAGTTTTAAATGTCTGCCAAAGAACCATAGACACGTGGCCTCGCGGAGGGACTGGGCATGTTTGTTTTATTCCATCAGCATCTTTGATACTGCAGGTTATAACTCCACGCATTCTTATGTGCTTTAAAACCTTTTGGAAGGTTGAAATAAGCAATAGTCATATTCCATATTGAAGGAGACCAAAATGTGATAATCTCAATAAGTTTCACCTAACATGGACAGCCAACTTCTCTCATTGACGGTTTCCATTTTATTAACAGAGAGAGACACCTGCTATAGTCGATTAGTAGGGAATCTGAAAGCAATATGTGGGCCACGTCATGCAAAATGTCTTCGAGCATGTACGGACAGCGAAGACCCAGATCAGCCTGCGCTTCCGCGCAGGCTGATCAAGGCCTTCGCTGTCCGCTGCCAGAATCATTGGATACTTTAGAATGTATCAATGGAGAGAAGGACCAGACGAGTTCTCGCGCAATCGCAGAATGATGTCAATCCGCATATTTTGCGCATGCTCATGCCATGATGCTCGACACTTTTTCGCTTGGTGCGGCCCATGTTTGTAACAATCAAATATAAATTATAATCAGTTTGTTTCTCTCGCGTTACAGTTGGTGTCAAGTGCCGAATTCAACACAAACAGCGAAGACAAAGCCGCCTTGTTATAACAGTTTTTAATTGACAAACATGAGATACATTTACTATTTATTAGTATTGATATTTTCAAGAGCTTCCCCCATTTGTTTAACCATTACACTGTGACTGACGTACTTAGCAGACGAAAACATATATTTTCACATTTTCCACAGTTTTAAGTGTTACCGGATAGACATCTTCAGTAAGCCAGAAGGAAATATCTGAACAAACGACAATGTCCTTTTTTTAAATGAGTACAGTGTAAACCATTAGTGGTTTGTTATTTTAGCCTCTAACTATGTGTAGAATAAATCATGATTCTGTATACGAGAGGACATTTGAACACAATGCTTTTCGGCAGCAAACATGTCAGTTTCACCTTTCTACAATATTTCTGATTTGCTGTTTACTTAGTGCTTAATTAAACGACATCAGCATTTCCTTGCCGAGAAATGAGGTCGAATTACTGACAGAGACAAGTGCTCGTTTCTCCGATCCTACCTTTATTAGAGCGTGTGCGCCGTTTTAGGATTCAGCCTACCATTGATTTTGCCATCTGTATTTTATATACAGTGGATTCCCGTTATCTCGACCTCGCTTATCTCGAATAACCGTTTATCTCGAAGTAAAAATCTGGTCCTTGTTTTAATATGGAAACTTAACAACAGGTAATAAAATATTGTGGAAAAGAGGAGAAATTGCTCCCAAACCTAAAGGAGCAATGTCTTCCTCTTTTCCACAATATTTTCAATATATCTCTAATTTCAAGAGTCAATTTATATATTCATTTGTGAAATGTGGTTGTTCGATTTATTTTTTTTTTATTTTTTTTTTTTTTTTTTTATATTTTTATTTTTTTTTTTTTTTTTTGCAATTCTGCAAATCTGATATGTCGAGGTACGAATATCTCGAAGTATTTAAGAGAATCTATTGGACCGAGATAACGAGAGTCGACTGTACTTTTGCAAATTTCATACAGCCCATAGTTTTTTTTTTTTTTTTTTTTTTTTTTTTGTTTTTGTTGTTTTTTTCCAGTCCAAATGTCAGTACATGGTACTGATCTGACATCTGTCCCTCTAAAATCTTCATGTCACATGTAACCACCTTACGCCTCTTCGAAGACACAGACACAGATCTTGTAAGAGGTCACGACAGGTGTAAGAGTAAATTATACCCCTTTTCATTTTCTCTATTCAAATACAAAACAACCACCCAAAATATAAGTTATCGTTAATATCTACTACAAAATTGCCTGAATTATATATTTTGTAAAATTCTAGCATCAAAGCAGGCAAACAACACTTTAACTCTTTCGGTGCCAAATTTCAGTGGACATTTGTCGTCGTGAAAAGAAGTTTATACATGTACGTAAAGCTGAAAGACTAAATGTCAAACAGCGTAGCTCCAGATTAGACGGCTCATATGAGCCGTCTCATCTGGATATATGCTGTTTGCAAAAGCCTATTATTCTCGCCTGTGGCAGTGAAAGAGTTAAACACAAGCAAATATTTGAAACTATTTAATACGAAACTATATTCGTATGAAAGCAACCCGCTGCTCTGCAAATTGTAGCAGTCTGCGACCTTTAAACACCACTTTCAGGGACCAGGAACCTTATTACTTTTCCATTATAGCATTTGGCTAAATTCTGACCCTTCATATATTCCTTGACTTTCCAATTTGGTCTCAAATGTAAAGGCTAGCCATAGCCTTACCAAATAGTCCAATCAGTCAGTCTATATGATATTTAGCGTTTTCAGTTTGCTGGTTCCAGTCCTCACCATTCTAATTATTACACTGCTGTCTCCAATCACTTTAGTTAGAGTTGATTTTATCAACATGGCGAGTGAATGTGCAAGCGAGCCTAAAATTCTGATTTGCTGAAATATCAGGCCAGAATTCATCACACGAATTTTAACTTGTGTGGTCGATTGTTGTGTAATCGAGCCATCGTATACAATGTAAACATTTACCAAAGGTAGTTGTCCACCTGAATATTATGAGCAATGTAATCAAACCGCGCGATTTCAAGACAAATCCGGGTAACCATTCTTGTCGCTGTGACGTCAGGGTGCTGTTGTAAGTGGGTTATCTGTAAAACCTGGACTGGGACATTGGCAAACAGTGCAGATCCAGATCAGACGCCGCAGTACGCGGCGTCTGATCAGGGTCTGCACTGTTTGCTTAAATTACAAGCAGTTAAGGGTTTAATAAAAGACTTACGTCTCCATTCAGGACAATTTTACCAGCCTACACTCAGACAATCGACCCACCAATGCTGTCGGTGCATCTGTTACAACTGTCACAACCCTCTGCTGCTCACTTTACAATTACCGCTCACTAAGCACACATCCACTAGGAACTATGTAGTTGTCAAGATAGGAAGTGGTGCACAGAGAATTAATGCCTTAGGTTAGCTACACGTAGAACAATTAAAACCAATTACAGTAATAACCCTAAGGGACGGTTAGAAATGAGCAAACAGTGTAGACCCAGATCAGCACAGCGGAGTGCGGCGTCTGACTAGGTTCTGCAATACATGCCTTTCATCAAGCAGTTTTCGCCAAAATGACAGATGGTAAAATGGTCTTGTTCAAACTTAGGACAACTGTGGTATTGAATTAATATCTGTTGAGCCGAAATGGAAGAAAACGCATTGTCTGACATGTGCGCCCAAAGAAGGCTTCTGACAGCAACAGATCTGTTAAGAATCAAAGCGAATTCATAGCTTCAGATATGCACATTTTACAGCCGAAAAGTATTCAAGAAATCGAAAATTTTCTTATGTCTCGAAAAAAAACAACAAAACAAGCATATATTTTGGGTACTCATTAGAAGCGCCTCGGCAAAGCACGCTTTGCCGAGGCGCTTCTAAAAAGTACCCACATAAATGTTTTCACAGTTATAAGAAAAATATTATGGGTAATTGGATATTCCTTCTTAGCTGGAGCATGGGAAATTTAAGTCAGAAAAAAAAAAACGTGTTGTTCACTATTTTTGTCTTGGGAATATGTTGTCAAGACCATTCATATGAAATGTAAAGCATTAATTTCTCGAAAAAAAAATAAAATAAAAAGAACCAGAAATAGTTTAGAATATCGTCTGCTACACTTTGAATGGCGCTTAAACGGATAACAGCCAGCACCGAGACTTCCATAATACAAGGTTTCACAATTTGTTACGTTTTGTCTTACGCTGTCCTCCTAGTCATAAATATAATTTGTCTCGCTGAATTACTTCTATAAAAAGCAAACTGCTTGACTGATGAAAAGTAGCAAATGCACTTCTTACAAATGGTTTTGCTGAATTAAATTCAAACCTGACAACGACGAAATCGAAAGTTTAAATTCTTTTGTAACCAGACTGGGCTGCGTCCAGTTATTGAGAACGTTCGAGAACGTTTTTCGCAAAATGTGTAGCATCTTCTGAACGGTTCTGAACGGTGTTCGTAAACCCGACTCACGTGACAACAAATTAGAGAGCGTGTCCTTATTCTAAAAAAGCATATATCAACTTAACTTGATGTTAAATTAACGTTGGGTCGCGTTAAGCGAAAGAATACCTTCCAACATGCGCCCATATTAAGATATATCTGAGTCTGCGCAAAATATCATCCGAGTCTTTTCTCTCTATTCATACATTCAGGGCCCAGTTGTTCAAAGCGTCGTTAGCTTAACGAGCTCGTTAAGGGTCATTTCGTTAACTGTTTTAGCGGATTCAATACACAATATTCTGATATTTTTTCAGCAAAAAATTTCAGCATATTTGTGTATCACTTGATGTAAATTTTAACGAATCGTTAACTAACGATGTCGTTAGCTTTGAACAACTGGGCCCTGTAGTATCTGTTAATGATTCTGTTACTTGACAGGGAAAGCCCTGATCAGACAGCGCATACGCCCGACACATTTTTGCAGAGTGTAGCCCCATTAATGTATTACATCAATGATTATCTATCTCATATTATCAAATAAATGATAACACAGTAAACACGCGTATTACTATAAAAAAGCAGAGATAAACCTTATTCGCATACATTGTATGCTGTCATTATGCTGGCAACAAAGGACAGCCCAAGATACGTCCGCCGAAAACTGTCACAACAGAAAAGAATGTTTGCGAACGTCGACGAAGGTTCCCCGAGTGTTCGTTTTACTGAACGCAGTCCCGGGCTGCGTGGACTGCGTTCAGTAAAGCGAAATATTGGCGAGTATTTTTCAAAAACTATTTTGTATCTTCTGAACGATTATTGTAAATCCATCTCATGTGACTTCCAATTAGAACGTACCCGTTATTCTCGCAGACGAGACTTGATGTTATATTGAATAAACAATATCAATAATTATCAATATTATTTAGAATAAAAAAATAAATAGAATAAAATTAACGCAGTAAACATTCCCATATTTTTTATACAAAAAAAAAAAAAAAAAAAAAAAAAAAAACATACACAAAATTTATTCTCATAGGCCGCCATCTTGGTTTTGCCATAAGACAGTTTGATAATAGATTGGGGGTGTTGCCGGGCTACCCTCCACCGAAAACTGTCACAACTGAATGGATGGTTTGTTGTTGTTTTGCGAGTAATCGCGAACGTTTCGGTTAACTGAACGCAGCCCTGGACTCGCATGCTAATTTTTCGTCATGTCATGTCTTGCGGCAACTTCAGTGATTTTCTTTTATTGCTTTCCTACGCACCAGGCCTCTTTAAGGGATCTACCTTAAACTAGAACAAATTTGCTCCTGATGGGAGTCATCCGTTTCTGGTAGTGTAAATCCCTTTTCAGATGGGAGGAACATAATTGTGACAGAGTTACCACCCCTGTAAATTTAGCTCTAGATAGGAGCGGGTATCGGATAAATATTGTTCTTATTTCTCCGCGAAACATATGTTGTTAGTGACCATTAGAAGCGCCTCGAAACATAGACCGAACGTATACACTTTTTAATACACAGTCTGCTTTGCTTGTGTGAGGAAACAGATTCGAAACATTATCGTTTGTGTGTTTAATAGACAATATAAATCATGCTTTCTCTTGGAAATATTTACTTTTACAAATACATACACAAAAAAAGCCCATGAATGGCATATGTGTCACTCATATGCTGACTTACTTATGTTAATTTGTTAAACCTCCAGACAGCCTGGAGACAACCTAGTGCACGCTAATGTTTTGACACTGTCTATTATTATTGATCATGGAATCACAAATTAATTAACATGTCAAGAAACGCATCTGTTTTGTTTTGTCTAACTTATTTGAAAACTTATTGGATAGCAATCTATGTCTTAGCTTTTTTATTATTGAAATACAATCAAAGTTCATTAACTTGGGGCTCAAGACAAGTATTTTCCGATAGGTGTTTGTTCATACAACTCCGCTACTCCATAAAACTCTCATTAAACTGAAGCGAATATACAATTCAAATATCATCTGGAACATGTGTGTGTTCCGAACAAATGAGACGGAAAGAGTCATGTTATCATTTAAGTGACAAGTTTGGCAAAGTTCTATTTGGACAAGCTACAACAGCTCTTAAATTGCAGAAAATGGTTATGTTTAGATTTTCCAATTTTATATCAACACTTTCAGCCTTGTAGACCATAATATAAACCTTTGTAAACAGTGTAGATCCAGACGAGCCGTCTCATCAGGATCTACCCTGATTGCCTTTCGGTGTTCGATTTTTAAATAACAACACCATATTTGCAACAACGGACATGTCCAAGATAGAATAGTCCACCACAGAAACTTAGGAGTGAACAGGTTAGTCATAATCCGCATTTTATAAGCTCACAAGAAATGAATAATGAACACATTTTGACACCGCGTCAAAGGTTAAATACCGTTTACCAGCTGCATTCGATTATGAGATACATGTATATGAATATATTAAACTGCATATGACAACAACGACACACAAACGCATGGAAGACTGCAATAGTGGTACTGCCTTTGAAAGGTCAGTAAAAAAATACTGATGGGACCATTTTACTCGCGCGAAACCTCACCCTCTATTCTAATGCAGCTCCAAATTACAAAATTAATATATGTTCGGTCCACACCATAACGAAAACCTGCCTATATAAAATGGACCCCCTAAAATCCTACTTTCATATAGTAAAACTGGGGTTTACAGGGGTATACATTATTTTTTTTATTTTGCTAATAACCATAGATTGTGGTACTCGTTAGAACCGCCTCGCCGAGGCGATTCTAACGAGTACCCACAATCTATGTTTTGTGCATAAATATGAAAAACATCAGGATTTTTTTAACTGAAAGGTTTCCTTTTTTTACTTATAAAAGTTTCAATATATTTGAATAGGGTGTTTTCGTAATGCTGTAGTCCTAGATCTCAGCTCTGAAGTATTACAGTGAAACATAATCGCAGCAAGCATGCGATACATACTTTCAGGGAAACCAACTCCGTCTCAATTATTTTTGCTGCTTTCTTAAAAATGAGTTTTCTCTGAAAGGAAAGAATTTCCCGCTTGGGAGAATAATTATTTCCTTTTTACGTTGACCCTTTCTTTCCGGTAGAAGGCGTTTGCTGTATAGCCCCAAAACCCAGTTTTGAAAGAGTTTGTATACTTAGGAGACAGCGTATCTGCTGAAGGCATCCCCTTTTGCAAGAATGGTGGCAATGTCTTCATGTGCATTCACTTACTTTAAAAAATCTAATATAGTACACGTTTGTAGGAAATTGAATTTTAAATATACTAATAATCTTGTCTGTTTGGCATCAGACATTCAAACATCACGAAAACATGCCTATATAATTTTGACCCCCTTAAACCCCACTTTTATATAGTAAAACTGGGGTTTACAGGGGTATACATTATTTTTCTTATTTCTGCTCAAAACATGGATTGTGGGTACTCGTTAGAACCGCCTCGCCGAGGCGGTTCTAACGAGTACCCACAATCTATGTTTTGAGCAGGAATATGAAAAATATCCGAGTTTTTTATCTGAAAATTTTCAGTTTTTGGTGGTGAATTTTCTTTATATTTGAATAGGCCTGTTTTCGTGATGCTATCCATACACTCTTAACACAGTATACATCAAAGCATAGTTTAATGACGCAACGTTTGAGGATTGCCTATTAAATTAGACAAAGATAGTTATTTGTCATATATAGGATATAATCAAATTAAATCAGTCTAATATCAGACAGATCGATCAGGGCTCTGAATAAGTAATTTTCCTTGTATCTTTTTACCGTTTTCTTACTTCCCCTTGAAAGAAATTGTATATCGTTGGAATAGCCTTGAATAACCTTCGGTTTGAATGGAATAGCACTCAGTTGCAATGACATTAGATGCACTCCCGAATAAATAAAGAAAAAATAGCATTACGTTATCTTATTTTTTAGCTTTTAGTTTAACTACAGTCGAACCTCAATGGCTCGAACATCTTTGGGACCATGGAAATTCGTTCGAGACATTGGTAGTTCGAGCCACTAAGGGTTAATCATGGCACCTGTTCAGGAAGCAAATAACGATAATTTAGGGAAATCTTTTCGATTTTCTACACAATGATTGTATGTTGAGTGTACTCATTAGAATCGTCTCGATGAGGCGATTCAAATGAGTACACACAACATACAATTCCATGATAAAATAAGAAAAAAATCCTAAATATTTGTTTTCTTGAGCTATTGGAAGGATTTTGTAGGGACTGAAAAACGAGTTCGAATCATCCACGGTAAACGAGCCATCCGGGTTGGAGCCATTGAGGTTATACTGTATATAATAGTGGGGTTTAAGGGGGTCAAAATTATATAGGCATATTTCCGTGATGAACCAAAAAGGAAAACAATATAATCTGCATTATGATGAAGTAGAGGGAAACGCTTTACGGCCGCCCTGCGGCACTTATAACCAGCTGCAGAGAAATAAAATAGAAACCTTACTTGGGTCACTTCTTATCACGAAAACATACCTATATAATTTTGATCCCCTTAGTCGCCACTTTTATATAGTAACACTGGGGTTTCACGGGTATACATTATTTTTCTTATTTCTGCTCAAAAACATAGATTGTGGGTACTCGTTAGAACCGTCTTGCCGAGGCGGTTCTAACGAGTACCCACAATCTATGTTTTGAGCAGTATGAAAAATTACATAATTTTTATCTGAAAACTTTCAGTTTTTGGTGGTGAAATTTTCAATACGTTTGTATAGGCGTGTTTTCGTAATGTTGATTTTGTGATTATTTTTGTTTTACTCTGGCGTATCGCCATGAGGTAGAGACCCTGTGCAGATCAGAATGAAGAGCGAGGTTTCGTTCTAATAAAACTAGGCTAGTTTAAGCCCTGTACAGGATTATTTTTTTGCTTGTCGGTTCAAGGTGGTTCCTCTGCTGTAGTTCTTCTTCATTTCTATGTCGGTTAATGCAACTGAAACATACCTATAAAAGTTTGACCCCCTTAAACCCCACTTTTATACAGTAAAACTGGGGTTTACAGGGGTATACATTATTTTTCTTATTTCTGCTCAAAACATAGGTTGTGGTACTCGTTAGAACCGCCTCACCGAGGCGGTTCTAACGAGTACCTACAATCTATGTTTAGAGCAGAAATATAAAAAATATCAGAATTTTTTATCTGAAAATTTTCATTTTTTGGTGGTAAAATTTTCAGTGTATTTGAATAGGCATGATTTCGTAATGTGTCTTCTTTTGGCGCCGCTCGCAGACTGTGTGTCGTGTTTGCGGTCTTGCCGGTGTAACCTCATTTATATTCTCCGTAAACATTGCTAGCAAAATGTCCATACAGGAAAACGTGAGGCCTATTTTACTGTGCTTTAGATTTTGATATTGTATGGCGGATATTGCGTACGTAGCCAAACTACAAAACATACTCAAGATCGACAGAAAATTAAATTTCAATAAATCAGCGTACAAGAAGCACAATAGATACATGCATGTAACACCATCACGAAAACATGCCTATATAATTTTGACCCCCTTAAACCCCACTTTTATACAGAAAAACTTGGGTTTAGAGGGGTATACATTATTTTTCTTTATTCTGCTCAAAACATAGATTGTGGGTACTCGTTAGAACCGCCTCGACGAGGCGGTTCTAACGAGTACCCACAATCTATGTTTTGAGCAGAAATATGAAAAATATTAGAATTTTTTGGTGGTAAAATTTTCAGTTTATTTGAACAGGCATGTTTTCGTATTGCAGTACTAGATATTTGCATGGAAGTACATACTTGGTTATACATGTAGAATACTTTAGTATTGACTATTATTTTAGGGAAACATGATAAGTTTTTGGATAGACTGACCCAAGCACACAGTATAAAACAGGTCAGACACCAAAGAGCGCGACTTCTAAGCAGCCTGTACACTTTTTGCAACTTATCCTACTGTTTCAGCTACACCAACAGGTAATATAATAGAATTATTTAAATTTTAGGACAAAACGTCAGTGAGTAAAGGTTTCCGTGTATTTGAAAGAAATCTCCAATGATAAAATTGCCGGTCGAGTATTCACTATGACGTGTTCATGTACTTTACTGCCATTTGTAAATAAAATATCAAAAATCCAATAAGCGCTTCAAGTTCCCTTATAGAGAAGAATTGGAATCTACTCTAGCCATAGTTAGTCAATTAAATTCTTTATCCATCACGAAAATTGGTATATTTATTCTTTACATCCCCAGTCACCTTTATCTAATTGAATTACGTGGCCAAAGAAGATTGTAATACTAAATGTCTCTTCAATTATGCTTCATCCCACAACAGATAAGAGAAAGTACCATCACGAAAACATACCTATATAATTTTGACCCCCTTAAACCCCACTTTTATATAGTAAAACTGAGGTTTACAGGGGGATACATTATTTTTCTTATTTCTACTAGAAAACATAGATTGTGGGCACTCGTTAGAACCGCCTCGGCGAGGCGGTTCTAACGAGTACCCAAAATCTATGTTTTGAGCCGAAATATGAAAAATTATCCGAGTCTTTTATCTGAAAATTTTCAGTTTTTGGAGTTGAATTTTTCTATATATTTGAATAGGCGTGTTTTCGTAATGCTAATATATAATATATATAACCGTAAATGAAGGATATTCTAACCATTCACATACCAGGAATAATGTTGTTGTTTTGTTGTTGTTGTTTTTTTTTTGTTTTGTTTTTTGTTTTTTGTTTTTTGTTTTGTTTTTTTGGGGTTTTTTTTATTTTATTTTTTTTTTTTTTTTTTTTTTGTTGTTTTTTTTTTTGTTTTTTTTTTTTTTTTTTTGTACGGGGTTTGGTGCCGGTCACCGGTACAACTGAAAACAACAAGATAACTCAGACATAATATTGTACAGAATTTTCTACGTTATCTGACTCATTCACTAATGAAATTTTATAATGATAATTTTATGTACTTTAATACGTATGCCCACCAGAGCTTGTGTTGTTTTTTCTAAGCGTATCAATAAATTAACAGCCTATAACACATACGGAGTAGACGTTAAGACTGTGTTTTAGTTCTAAAACAATTAGTCTCATTTATCATTCCACGTTTTCTATAGTTTTGCAAATTTATGAAATGAAATTAATCTTATTTCCAGTTGCAACTATTTTCTACCTGAATAATATTTACGCCAGATTAAACTTTTATACGAGAGACTTAATAAGGCTTTTCATTTGCATCGTTTAATTTTGCGATATCAGCGATACTGTAGATCACTGACTATATTACTTGCCCCTGAACAATGTCTAGTATTTTGCAAGATTTTTACAAATTAGTAATTCACAGATCTTAGTGCCGTCAAGTTGTTAATTATGTATACATCATTGGCCAGGCTACAAAATTAAATTTGATATCAAGGCGAAACTTCCTGCCCATTTTGAATTAGTATTTGTAGTGGTGAGACGGTACTGACTACATTTAAAAGAGAAATTAGCAGTGCGTCCCGTCTTAGCAGCACCTGTCGTTGATATATTAAGCAGTACCAAATATTTGCGGAACGTCAATAAAGAGATCATTTGCCATAGCGTCATCACCCTTGTTCTTCTACAGTATTTGTAAATACGTAATGTAGTAATGGGAAATGAAAGCTTTGAACAATTTTGTAACCATCATTTAAGAATTCAGGAAAACCCCCAAATTTATTACATTATATATTAACAAAACTGAGATTCAGGAGGGTCAAAAATTATGATTACGTTCACGTGATGAATTTTTTTATCCTTGCCAGTCGCATTTGGAAAGTCACAACTACGACCACCTGGCTGAAGGTTATTAAAGCTATTCTGACGATAATAACTAGCATTGTATTTTAGCTTTGATACACTGCAGGATGAAAACAGAACTTTAGCATTCTACATTGCTTACAAACTTCTGTGAGTATATATATCCCTGATTAAGTTGGTTAAAATGTGTTCCTTAGAAATTTCACAATTTATACTCGTATTTATAGCTTTGAATTCATTTCCTGTCTTACTGTACCAATCAATACAACATAACAAATTTTGTTGATTGTCTGGGAAAACACATGTAATAAAAATACCAGGGGATTCTTCAATAATGACATGCTAAATAATCATATATAGTAAATGTTCTGGATAAGTTGATGTCCAATAACTGTCAAATGCTTGCCTTTGAAGAATTGCCCAATCTAAATTGGTCCGATAGTTTAGCAGACAATAAGTGTACCTTTCAAATGTTTCATTACGGTAACAAGTATAAAAAGTCTATGTAATGGTTACTTGCATGTTCCCACATTGTAAAAGTGATAAAATAAGAACGAGGACTCCATCACAAACTATAGTCAGAGCGAAAGAAAGCCACAAGTAAAACCATTATAAAAACATTTGTCTGCAATCTAATCAGTCTTCCGGACTGTTTTTGTTTCGAGTTTTGTCTTGTTATATGTAAACCCTAGTTCTGCTGAACCCGGATATGCCCTGCCTTTGCAAACAATGTAGAGCCAGATCAGTTGGCTTCTGAAGCCAACTGACCTGGATCTGCACTGTTTGCCATTAAGTGTGTGAATTTATATCAACAATCTGGAGCAAGTAATCTAATTGGCTGGAAATTAGAAATAGGTGTAGAATCTTAATATATTCAGCATGACAAGGGTTAATGTTGTGCTTGGATGGTCCTCTTTGGCACTGAGATCATCTCGCTGGGAAAACTGAGCATGTTGCTGTGCATTTCAGAGGTTTCCAACTTGAATATTGGTTTGTTTGTTCTTCCTTTTGGTGACATTGCCAGGTTGTTCAATGATCGTGGCGCTTTCTGGACACCATCTTTACTACAGATTAACCTCTTTATAACACGGTTTGTTATAACACGGTTTTGGATACAACACGGCTCATAGATGGACCCCAAAAAATGTATAGATTATATAGAAAAAATGACATTATTTTTTCTACATAATCTGTACATTTTTATTTGGATATAACACGGTTGTATAACTAACACGATTTATGATTTGAACCCCAACAACAGTGTTATAAAGGTTGTGGTGTATTACGTTGGGTGCTCATTTTTGATAGTCAATGACCATATGCTTACTGATGGCAGGGAGCGATGACAGATAATGTGTCTTAGCTGGACATGTCCGAAGGCTCATTGTTCTAAGACTAATACGTAATACCATATTCGACCTAATTACCGCATATACCCCTATAAGCCTACAGTCAAGCAATTACCTAGTCTTCAAATTACAACCAGTGTACTTTTTATCTTCTTCTTTATAAAGGCATATGTTGTGGTTGTCCATTTGCATCGACACGAGTATCAACTACATATGTTTTTGTAAAGAAAATAAGACTAAGCTTCGAGATTGGGGCCTTTCACGGGTAATTTCGTTTATATTTTTGCATGAACTTAACAGACAACATTATACCACAGCACTCTAGCAAAGTTTCCACAGAGGTTTGAAACGGGCACGTTCATGTCACTTAAACGTTTGAGTAGAATACTATAAAATGGTGAAATATCGATGTTTTCGACGCGGAATTATTCAGAGGGTGGCTTACGTTTCAATAATTTGCAAATCTGTTGAGTTAATAGTTTAAACCTGTCAATGTACTGTTACAACGACACAAGCGATGCTGATTTCAAATAATCCCTGTTTAAAAATCATGATCGAACATTGTTTTGAATTCAATCTAGTTCACGAAAGTGAACAAGCGGCATTGATTCTGAATGAAATGATTTCAATAAAGACGTTTCTGGTGACATTAAATTATTCATTTTGTGTGTTAGCCAATTAATCTAAATTTCAATTTTCTCAAATTTGAATGAATGTGACTGACACCCGTTAAGTTTCTAAAATTCTTTAAGTTGTAAAAACAATTAAATTAAGGACTTACGTGACGGTTTTCAACTGTAACGCTATTGCTATGTACTTTATAGGTATAATACTTATGCATCACGAAAACATGCTTATATAATTTTGACCCCCTTAAACCCCACTTTTGTATAGTAAAACTGGGGTTTACAGGGGTATACATTATTTTTCTTATTTCTGTTCAAAACATAGATTGTGGGTACTCGTTAGAACCGCCTCGCCGAGGCGGTTCTAACGAGTACCCACAATCTATGTTTTGAGCAGAAATATGAAAAAATATTAGAGTTTTTTATCTGAAAAGTTTAGGTTTTTGGAGGTAAAATTGTCTATATATTTGAATAGGCGTGTTTTCGTAATGCTATTTTGTATACATCAAATTGTTCTGCTCATCTTGTACACGGGAAATTAATTGTGTACATTTTCTATTTTAAGTGATTTCATTTTCAGTCGCTATGACAAATGGACGAGATACCAAGAATTAAAATCGTATTGCATTTATAGTTATATGTGGATATTATTACGAAACCATGCCTGTTCAAATATATTGAAAATTTTACAGCTAAAAAAGGAAACAAATCAAATAAAAATTCTGATATTTTCATATTTCTGCTCAAAACATAGATTGTAGGTACTCGTTAGAACCGTCTCGGCTTCTGCTCAAAACATAGATTGTAGGTACTCGTTAGAACCGCCTCGGTGAGGCGGTTCTAACGAGTACCTACAGTCTATGTTTTGTTAGCAAAATACGAAACATAATGTAAACCCATGTAAACCCCAGTTTTACTATACAAAAGGGGGGTTCAGGGGGTCAAAATTATATACGCGTGTTTTCGTGATGTGTCTTTAAAACATTCTTGTACATGTTTATGTTCGGATTAAAACTTATAACTAGTAATGTTTTGTTAACAATTGATCTGTGCACTGTGTAACTTACTACATTAGTTATTATGCCTAAAACCAAACGGCAATACAATTATATTTTGTTTTGTGTAGGTATGAATCCTCACAGAAACTCTATGGTTTCGTGTGAGGCTTGCATTTAATCACTGCCGTTTAGTGTAGACACCAAGACAGTATCGTCTTTGCTACATTCATAAGGGTGCAGATAGCATAGCTCTAACGCTTAATATGCTGTAACACATTCATCAGACAACACTTTGTTTGTTTTCCTTAATTTCCCCAGAAAATAGAACTTGACATTGCATGCAAATTGTCTCATAAGGTCCATTTGGCTATCTGCTCATTACGAAAACATGCCTATTCAAATATACTGAAACTTTTACCACCAAAAAAGTGAAAATTTTCAGATAAAAAATTCTGATAGTTTTCATATGTCTGCTCAAAACATAGATTGTGGGTACTCGTTAGAACCGCCTTGACGAGGCGGTTCTAACGAGTACCCACAATCTATGTTTTTGAGCAAAAATAAGAAAAATAATGTATACCCCTGTAAACCCCTAAAAGTGGGGTTTAAGGGGGTCAAAACTATATAGGCATGTTTTCGTGATGTGTACTGCCTAAATTCTTCTGGATTGGTGGCAAACCGTGTAGATCAGGTTCAGACGTCGCATGTTACGGCATCCGATCTTAGTCTACATCGTTTGCTAAGGAAACCTGATTTTACGATGATCTGTTGGTTTAAAACACCAAGAATCTGTTGCATAGTATACATGCACGTGTGCTATTAATAATCCAGATATTTTGTACTCAATTAAAATACAAAATACAGTCGACTCTCGTTATCTCGAACTCCAAGGGACTCTCTGAAATACTTCGAGATATCCGTAGTTCGACATATCAGGTTTGCAGAATTGAGGAAAAAATAATTTGATTAACCACATTTAACAAACTGATAGGTAACTGGACTTTTGAAGTTAGAGATATATTGAAAATATTGTGGAAAAGAGGAGAAATTGCTCCTCAGGAGCAATTTCTCCTCTTTTCTACAATATTTTCCATCTGTTGTTAGGTTTTCATGTATAGGCAGGGACCAGATTTTCACTTCGAGATAAGCGGTTATTCGAGATAAGCGAGGTCGAGATAACGAGAGTCGACTGTATACATATAATAGAAATTAACAACAGCCAATTACAAACACCCATTTGTCTGCTTTGCAAAATCTTAGTACTGTCGAATAAAAACATTCTGTTCTGAACAGCCGTTGTTCAGAAAAGTCCTTATTTGCTTTTTGGTCGATTGTTTGCAATCTAACCTAAGTATATAATCACCAAAATGTCCTTAAAGTTTTGTTCACGTGATTATCATTCACCAATGAAATAAAACCAAATCGCGGTATCCTTTATCTGTCAAACCGGGACAGGGCTTAGCACTTGGACATTGGCAAATACTGCAGATCCACATCAGACGCCACAGAACGCGGGGTCTGATCAGGGTCTGCACTATTTGTTTAAAAACGGGAAGTTAAGGGTTAAAGGAAACAGGCTTAAGTCCCCGTTCAGGACTATTTTTTCAAGCCTACACTCAGAGACAATCGACTCACCAGTTATACAACTATAATTCACAGTAGAGTAACATTATTTCTTAATTATTTCTTAATTAATTGTACATGTATATCGGAAAGGGTCCATTTGGATAATGAAACATTCTTTTCTGTTTTATTCAAAATAGCTTAGTCAGTAGTGTGTCGGACTGTAGTTCCAGGGATAGCATGTTCGAATCCCCAGATCGGTCACATAACTTTCGTGGAGATTGGTCATGAAATTAGTTCTACTGTCGTTCTCCCATCTCCTCTGATTCAAGAAGAGCAGTTGTCAATTACGGACGAAAGTATGTTCATAAGTACATGTTAACCGCTTAGAGGACTAAGCCCGTCTAGGAAGAGTGTAAATACATCCATTGACAGTAATAGTGTTGACTTGGCCGTAAAACACAATCTCAAATGAAAAAGAACACCCCATTACGAAAACATGCCTATTCAAATATACTGAAAATTTTATAACCAAAAACTGAAAATTTTCAGATAGAAAAATTGTAATATTTTGCATATAACTTCTCAAAACATAGATTGTGGGTACTCGTTAGAACCGCCTCGATGAGGCGGTTCTAACGAGTACCCACAATCTATATTTTTGAGCAGGAACAAGAGAAATAATATATACCCCTGTAAACCCCAGTTTTACTATATAAAAGTGGGTTTAAGGGGTGTTTTCGCGATGCCCACTGGAAAGATTCGTGGAGACTGGTCATGAAATTAGTTCTGCTGTCGTTCTCCCATCTCCTCTGATTCAAGAAGAGCAGTTGTCAATTACGGACGAAAGTATGTTCATAAGTACATGTTAACCGCTTAGAGGACTAAGCCCGTCTAGGAAGAGTGTAAATACATCCATTGAGCGTAATAGTGTGGACTTGGCCGTAAAACACAATCTCAAATGAAAAAGAACACCCCATTACGAAAACATGCCTATTCAAATATACTGAAAATTTTATAACCAAAAACTGAAAATTTTCAGATAGAAAAATTGTAACATTTTGCATATTTCTTCTCAAAACATAGATTGTGGGTACTCGTTAGAACCGCCTCGATGAGGCGGTTCTAACGAGTACCCACAATCTATATTTTTTGAGCAGGAACAAGAGAAATAATGTATACCCCTGCAAACCCCAGTTTTACAATATAAAAGTGGGGTTTAAGGGGTGTTTTTGCGATGCCCACTGAAAAGATGCGACGTATAACTACTGTAGACAACAATCTAACCTAGTTTTCTTATTTTGCACAGATAATAAAATTTAAGATTTAAAAAAAGACATTTTAATGGACTGCCAAGACTTATTTCTGTGAACAAAACAGAAAGAAAAAAAAACTAATTTGTCATCTGTTGATGTAGCCAAATTATGGAAACGATTCAAAAGTGTATGTGACATAAAATAATGTCCAAAGTTTTGCTAATATACTGCCACAAAACAATTTTATATGTATTCATATTTCGATGCAGCAGAGTAGCAGATTATATTAATACCATGATGATTCTCATTGAGAAATGCTTTTTAAACGTTTATTTGATCACGACAATTTGGCGCAGAAATTTAACCCTTAACAAATCTGCGCGTGCTCGCATTGTTTGAGTTCGTTCGTCATTCAGGTATGTATAGTATATGCGAGATTTGAGTCTTGTAGAAATAACAGATGTATATTTAACAGAGAGATCTTCAGCAGATCGTTTGGCTGGTCTTTGTTGGATATACGTGGTCGGTGAGATATTGACAGTTTGCATGTTGAATCACAGTAGTTTTCTTGGAAAACATGTCGTTGTAATTTATTAGAAAACGAAGTTACATGCTGTGATCTCGAATTTTAAGGTAATATAATTGTGCCCTCCAGACGGAAAAAGTTAACACTTACCATGCTATGGGCAAATTCAGTAAACGACATTTTGAAATGTTTTCTTATTTTTCTTATACAACAGGATCCGACACTCCATGCAAATTGTCTCCTAAGAAGACAATTTGCATGAAATGTCAAATCCTACTTTCTATAAACAAATAAAAAAATATTTTAAACTGTCGTCTTCTGAAATTTTTACCCAGCATGCAAATTGTTAAAATAAAATAACCAGTTTGATTACTATATTTACCTAAAGTATTGTGACAGAAAGGCTCGAGCAAACAGTGCAGACCTAGATCAGACACCGCAGATTGCGGCGTCTGATCAAGTTCGACACTGTTTGCCGCCAATTCAGCAGGTTCTTTACATATTGCCACGTAAAAAAATGTACATGTTCAAAGCTTACAAGTATATATGAGTAAGAGTTTAAACTGTCCGAATATTTAACACAAATACGATACGTTCTTCCAGAAAAATCAAAAGTTTTGTTTTTCATTACATTTGTTGCATTCCGTCTATAACCCTTAACTGATGTAACTAGCTTGGATTGAACTTTATACATAGAACAAGCACAGAAATGACCCAGATTATCAGATCCCACGTTTTTTGGCGTTGTCCGGGACCTATAAAACCATGATCAGCATATATATACGAATGGCTATTTGAGGACATTCACTGTATGTTTACACGCTGAACAGATTTTGTTAAACGTAACAGTGAATAGCAAAGTCCTGTGCATTTAGAGAATGATTTCCGGGCATATACGTGTATGGATACTTAGAATCCAGGTAGCTTTTGTCACCGGGGCGTCCAACTTATATTGGCTTCCGGTTGGGCAAGGTCTGCTGTCCTTGCAGCAGTAAGGGTAGAGAGGGAATGTTGTTATTTCTTCTGTTCCTTCCCTTTCTTACATTTCCTTCTTTTTTCCCTGTCCCTCTCTTTCATCTCCTCTGCTGTCTCTTCTATCTCTTTTCTCCGTTTCTCTGGGAGACGACACAAAATGACCCACAAGGGTTGACGTGTCGTTAAACCCCAATAGAATCAATCAAAAGTTAGAATCCAGACAAGCGAGCAAGTCCTACAATTTGGCATACTATTTGGATCTACGCTGCCAGCAAAAGTATCTGATTCTGGCTTTACTTTTGCTTCTGACCATTCCAAGGCGGTTCCTCTGTTACAGCTCGTCTTTGAGCGTCCGTGGCTTCTGATGTGGCGTTTTGTTTTGTCGATCACGAAAACATACGTCTATAGTTTTGACTCCCTTAAACCCAACTTTTATATAGTAAAACTGGGGTTAACATAGGTATACATTATTTTTCTAATTTCTGCTCAAAAACATAGATTGTGGGTACTCGTTAGAAGGACAAGGCGGTTCAAACGAGTACCCACAATCTATGTTTTGAGCAGAAATAAGAAAAATATCAGAATTTCTATCAGAAAACTTTCAGTTTTTTGGTGTTGAAAATAGGCTCGTTTTCGTAATGTTATTTGTTTCTCATCTGACCTTGTTTTGGTATCTATGGGAGGTTGTGCTACGTGTATGTGGCATTTATCTGGGCATTATGAAAACATGCCTATTCAAATATACTGAAATTTTTACCACCAAAAAAATGAAAATTTTCAGAAAAAAAAAATCTGTTATTTTTCACGTTTCTGCTGAAAACATAGATTGTAGGTACTCGTTAGAACCGCTTCGATGAGGCGGTTCTAACGACTACCCACAAATTATGTTTTTGATCAGAAATAAGTAAAATAATATATACCCCTGTAAACCCCAGTTTTACTATATAAACGTGGGGTTAAAGGGGGTCAAAATTATAAAGGCGTGTTTTCGTAATATATATGCGTGTTTTCGTAATATATATATATTCACTATACCTTGAAAGGGTTAATCTCTGGTGGATTGCTGGCGGCTACTACTGTTTGATATATTTGTGCGACTACACTCTTCGTTCGGGGCCTTTCACTGGGAAACCAATTTCACTTCTTTAATAATCAATCCTTTGTTTAAAATCTTTAACAAAAACAAATTCAGATAATATACTTTGAACATATCGTAAAGGCGCCATGCAAACATGCATACATACGGACAGCGAAGAAAGTATCTACATGTTGAGCAGTATTTCAGAAGGGAAGGTAAGTGCCTAACAATTGCTGTCTGTGGTTGGGCACATTGTGGTCCAACCTGTAGTTTTCTTTTACTATGGTTTCAGGCCGCTGTTCAGACTTCTACTTTGCTTGAATGCAGTTTTGTGATTATTTGCCTTTCAATGTGATGTTTCACAGATGAGGAGGACGACCTTATACGGCCCGATGGAGCTGCATGAGAACTAAAAACGAGGTTTCGATCAAATAATAGCTAGTTTAAGCCAATACACACCCATTCCCGAGAAAGTATTTCTACTGACAGTTCCAAGGTGGTTCTTCTGTTACTGTTCGTCTTTGTATGCCAGTTACTTCAACTGTATTGCTGTATCGTGCCATTGCTTGTTCTTCCTCTAAACTTTTGCGCAATTTAAATATAATACAAGAGATATGTTCAATTGTCTAGGTCAAGTTATAGTCTAATCGACGCAGCAATCTTCCAATTCGTTATTAGCCCTTTCAACCCTTAGTTTCTTCAGTGGACTTTTTCGTCTATGAAATTGAATGTGGCCGTTATCTCAGTAACGGATGTCACGTAGACAAAAATCGAAATCAAAATGCAAACGGAGTAGTGAAAAATAGAAAAAAAGGCAAAGAGTGTAGATCCTGATGAGACGGCTCGTATGAGCCGTCTCATCTGGATCTTCACTGTTTGCAAAAACCTTTTTGGGGCATTTATAGAGTTGTTAGGGTTATGGACACCGTGTTTAACGGTTTACAAATGTAGAACAAATGAGATTTTAGCGATATGACCTACTTTTTAAATCAATTGTCAAAGACATTATCTTTGAGATATTGAATTCTTAGGTCAATGCTTGTATATTTCTTGTGGTTTAAATGTCTTGATGTCTTGATAGGAGCATAAAGAATTCAGTAAAATATTGAAAGAGGTTTATCCAATAGCTATTACTGGACATATTCAGGGCTATTTGTTGTATACACTAGGTATAAAAGATAAACGTCCATAATTTTTTTTTTTTTTTTTTTTTTTTTTTTTTTTTTTTCTGAATAAAGGGTTTTGACCAAATCTATTACTGAACTGATTTGATTATATTTAATGCTTATTAGAGAAAATAGGGCTTGAAATATCATGTGAATCTACTTAGGACCTTCTTTATTGCCATTAAAATGCAATAATACTGTAGAAAACTACTGACGAAAAGTGAAGGTCCTATATGCTCAAGTGTAGCGAGCCCTTTAAGCGACTTTCGCCTTTGTATATATCTCCTTTTATGCGTAACATGGCCCTGATTGGTTTTCCCGATTTTAAATAATCAAACAGATTTAAATCTCAGCACCACATTAATTTACTTGTATTGTCAAAATTAGTCAAAATATTTGCATTTATTCTATGATCATGACACTCAGATGTAATTTGGAATGCCGAAGAATCGATATTGTTTAATACCACATCACGAAAACATGCCTATATAACTTTGACCCCCTTAAACTCCACTTTTATATGGTAAAACTGGGGTTTACAGGGGTAGACATTATTTTTCTTATTTCTGTTCAAAAACATAGATTGTGGGAACTCGTTAGAACCGCCTCGTTGAGGCGGTTCTAACGAGTATCACAATCTACGTTTTGAGCAGAAATGTGAAAAAATATCAGACTTTTTATCTGAAAATTTTTATTTTTTGGTGTTAAAATTTTCAGTGTATTTAAATAGGCTTGTTTTCATAATGATTTTCAAAGGTTTACAGCACAATCTTTGAACCACCTTCCCGACCAATATAACTACGATGTACCGTCTTTTTCCTAGGTATTGGAACCGACATGCTTGCACTTTAATACTTAGCGCTCTAGATAAACACGTGTGCAGACTGCATTTTGAAATATTTTTCCTTATTTTTCCCAGAAAACAGGTTTTTACCTTTCATGCAAATTGTCTCCAATGGATACAAATTGTATGGAATTTAAATTCCTGTTTTCTGGGAAAAGGAAGGAAAATGTCATCAATTTATCATCTGTTGAATTTGCTCAGAGAGTGATTATGGTTCAATATGATTTGGTAATGAAAATCCGATGTATTACATGTACAACACAAATTCCATTTTTCTGTCTTAAAATAACAGATCAAAAGGAAATGGTTCAGTTATACGTCATATACCTTACATTTGTAACGATAATATAGCGTGACGCCGTCATCAAGCTATAACATTAGACAGCGTTTGATCGGTAGCATTTAGCATGCTGAGAAATAATTTCAGCAGAACTTGTCTTTTTTGTGTGTGTTTTTTTTTTTTGTTGTTGTTGTTGTTGTGTGTGTGTGTGTGTGTGTGTGTGTGTGTGTGTGTGTGTGTGTGTGTGTGTGTGTGTGTGTGTGTGTGTGTGTGTGTGTGTGCTGTTTTTGTTGTTGTTGTTTTTGTTGTTGTTGTTTTTGTTGTTGTTGTTGTTGTTGTTTTGTATTTTTTTGTTTTGTTTTGTTTTTACATTTTTTGATAATATGATTTATCATTTCATGCAAATTATCTCCTATAGAGACAAATTACATAACTTATCGAATCCTATTTTCGGGATCAAATAAGGAAAATATCATCGATTTGTCGCCCACTGAACCTGTCCAGAAAGTGTTAAGTGCCAATTTCTTCTTTGATTTTTATTGTCGGTACATGTACGAGGGCTATAAAAGCCCAAATCTACGTTCTTATTCTCACGAACTCGTTGGTCCATGCTGTAATTACCCCGAATATTAAATCAAATCGGCTATTGTCTCAACCGCACCAGCCTAAGCGTGGAAAAGGTCAGACGGACTACCAAGTGCTCTTTATTGTGCTCTTTAGATAGCGAACAGTGCAGACCTTGGTCAGACGCCATCTCTGAGAAGTGCAAAATTTCGCGATCTTTACTTTTGTCTTTAAAGGTTTAGATTACTGATAATGTATTAATAGGCCTATTTCGGAAAATGTAAATTACAAAACCTTTGAAATTAGGGCTGTTAAAAAATTGACCATTCCAAATATAGTCATTTGAGAGAAAAATAATCGTATTGTCAAAATCAAACCCAAAGTTGCCAATCTGAATGTTATTACAGATCTATTATCAAGGGGCAAGTATGCCAACTATCATTGAATTTGGATCAAAAATATTGATAATTGTATGCATTATTTTATACAGTAAGTCAGTATTATAAATTATGAGACAAAGTGCTCATTTGTATCTCCTATAGGTACATTTACAGCAATTTATTTTATGTTCTTAATATTTTTCGACGACCATAACTCCAGATCTTCTCAAACAATCAATTTACAACATTCAGCATTTCTTAGTTATGTTAAGGCCGCTAAACATATGCGGTTTCAAAATCCTAGATACATAGGTTAAAAAAATGGAATTTTCCGGATAAGTTCTATTTGGTCATAGGTTATAATTTCAGATGCTTTTGACATTTAGTACCAAATTATATGTTGCAGGCACTCATCTTCTTTTTTGGTACATCTTGCATAAAGTAACATTAGCATAATATATATATATATATATATATATATATATTTTTTTTTTTTTTTTTTTTTTTTTTTTTTTTTTAACTACAGGGGCTGCTCCTATGAGTATGTGTACCCTCTATTTTGGAAGCGATTCTAGGCATGGTTTTCAAGATTTCTCTTGGGTGGGCAAAAAAATAATTTCATTTTTGATACGCCACAGCGATTTAAACCTGAATAAAACAAATAAACAAATAGAAAGGAAGGCAATGATCAACAATCGATACAATTACCTAACACCTTCCGTTCTAAGACACCAAAGGGAAAGAAGTACGCAATTAAAGTAACGGCACCACAGTCAAAACACTACAAACAGAAAGCCAAAAGGATAGTTTCTTCCAAAAAAAATGGTCAAACGGCTATCCAAAATAAAAATTTCACCAAGACATACACACAAAGACATACAATGACAGATACAGTTAATCACAACAGAAGCATTGCCTTGGAACGGTCAGTAAAAATATTACTGAGGCGTGTGTGTGTCTCTGTGTGTCTGTGTGCGTGGGCTGGGGGGGACTTAAATCGATTTTACGTGGCCACAGCCCTCGCCCTTAGTTCTGCCGTGGTATACATAAGACATTTGTTCAGTCCACACAAAGGGTTCCTAACTGATCAGTGCAACATCTCTGAGAGTATAAAAATCAAACGAATACAGAGATGAAACAATGATGAGGACTCTACAGCAAGAAATAACTGAAATGCTGAAACAAAAGAAAACCAACAGTAGGACTCCGGTGGGCCCGACCAGAGCCAGAGCATCAGGCACCAACCGACTTACTCAAAAGTCTTTAGGCGACCGAAGCCGCCGGCTTGCAAACCCACTTAAACTTGAACTATGCAAAATGAATATTGAACTAGACTCTTAGCTAACTTTCCAACATTTTATCAAAGGGAGATAACATTTTATAATTTCCTGTCTGCTTTCCAGTACACCAAACCCTTTCTGAAAATATGTCTGCTCAGAAACGAAGGAGTTTCTCCCCTGGGAACAAATTGGTCATTTTAGCGTAGTATAGGGATCAAACATGGTTTTTCATTCATTAACATTCGCCAGTCCCGTTGGAGGTGTTGGAAACCGAGGCTGGAGGCCGCGGTTTTCAAACACCTCCCAAGGGACCTGGCGAATGTTAATGCATTGAAAACAATGTTCCTTCGCTATTATTGCATAAAAATTGGAAACATTTGCTACATTGCGCGTTATTTCTTGCACTTTTTTGTTTTGCCTTTTCACCGATGTTTCTCGAAAGCAATTTCCACGGACTATGCTCGTTCTAGGGTCAGGCAGTAAAAATCTCGTAACGGCAGCAAATCTGTGGCCCCGGTACGATCATATTGAAAGTTGCGTAACCGTGCATTAACAGCGCGTGAATTGCCTTGTGAATACACGGCTTTTCGCAGGTTAATGCACGGCTGTTAATAACCTGCGACACTGCTTTTTATGCAATAATGTGTTTCAAATTCAGTTAGATACTCCGGGCATTATACATACAACATTTTCATCCCTGAGTTTCTGAAATGGACTCTACTATATTTAAATCTGGTCAGAACATTGTTCCAAATAGGAGTCACAGTCAAAAATAAAAACAGAGTGGTAAACAGTGTAGATCCTGATGAGACGGCTCATCATGAGCCATCTCATCAGGATGTACACTGTTTTCAAAACAAATTTTTTTGGCCTGCAGAGCTGAAGGGGTTAATACGATCTGTTCCACATGAAAGTGCCATAGCTTATACTCATTCGGAACAAATCGAATATGTATTGCTGAGTGGTCGTGAATCACACGACATATCATTACCAGTCGTTGACACTGAGTTGCCAAACTTCATTTTGTTGTTTAGCTTTCTTAAATTCTCTGAGGAAAACAGATTGAGATGAAACGAAAATAGTGTTGATATTGTATCATTAACCCATTTATGCCTGGTGTCCCATAAAAGGGACATTGGCAAACAGTGAAGACCTAGATTAGTCTGGGTCTTCAGCGAAGACTCAGATACACCACGTGAATACATTGTATTGACAAACGAGTTAGGAATTTTATGATGTGCTCAAGTACTTGATAGGTAAAGGAGTTTGTTGTGATCAAAGTGGGAGACCCAGCTAGCATTCTACGTAAATCTATATCGGGTCGTCATCGGCCCGTCAGGGTAGCTGACGGGCCGATGACGGCCCGATATAGATTTACGTAGAATGCTGACTGGGGATACATTGTAACATGAGAAGCCAGGTCGACTTAAAGCAAAAACAAAAATAAAATAATAATAATAATAGATGTGGGGATACCAGAAATGGCCACTATGACGGAATGCATTCCTTCCAAGGCACCATATAAAGGCTGAATGTCACGAAACGACGTCACAAAATATCCTTCTAATGAAACCAAAGCGAACAAACGAAGACCATTACGAAAACAAGCCTATTCAAATATACTGAAAATTTTACCAAAAAAAAAAAAAATAAAAAATCAGATAAAAATTCGAATATTTTTCATATTTCTGCTCAAAATATAGATTGTGGGCACTCGTTAGAGCCGCCTCGGCGAGGCAGTTCTAACGAGTACCCAAAATCTATGTCTTTTAGTAGAAATAAGAACAATAATGTATACCCCTGTAAACCCCAGTTATACTATATAAAAGTGGGGTTTAAGGGGGTCAACATTAACAGGAATAGAAGTACTTTGGATCGGTCAACACTAAGCCTGTTTTGGGTTTTTACAGATGAGGGTCGGTCAACACTAAGCCTGTTTTGGGTTTTTACAGATGAAGGTGTTGGGATGGAAACTGGACAAGTTATATCTGGTTTTAAAGGCACTCAACTCTCGCTCTTAATCTGGATAAAGTTACAGTTATAAAAAATTGTTCTGTCTATATACAGTCGAACTTCAGTAGCTCAAACATCTTTGGGACATTGAAACTTGTTACACATTACGAAAACATGTCTATTCAAATATACACCCAGCTAGCATTCTACGTAAATCTATATCGGGCCGTCATCGGCCCGTCAGGGTAGCTTACGGGCCGATGACGGCCCGATATAGATTTACGTAGAATGCTGACTGGGCAGAAAATGTCACCACCAAAAACTGAAAGTTTTCAGATAAAAGTTCTGATATTTTCATATTTCTTCTCAAAATATAGATTGTGTGTACCCGTTAGAACCGCCTCACCGAGGCGGTTCTAACGGGTACACACAATCTATTTTTTTACCAGAAACAAAACAAAATTAATGTATACCCCTGTAAACCCCAGTTTTAGTATATAAAAGTGGGGTTTAAGGGGGTCAAAATCATATAGGTATGTTTTCGTGATGAGCCATTTAGGGTTAGGCGATAATTTAAAAAAAAGTCTCTTTCAATCTTCTATTCAATATTGGTATTATGTGTGTACAAATTAAAATCGCCTCGATGAGGAGATTTTGATTTGTACACACAACATACAATTTTATGATAAAATAAGTTCCTTAAATATTTGTTCTCTGGAGCTATCGGAAGAATTTCGCAGGAACACAAAAACGAGTTCGAATCATGATGGTTAACGAGCCATCGGTGCTCGAGCTATTAACGTTCGACTGTATATGGGGTTTATTTGTAGTACGCGAGAAGATATCAACCAGCTCCTCGACGGAAGTGATTTCTGTTGAAAAGAAGTCAGTTTGCACGCAAAAGATATTAGAACTGCAATTTAAGAAAACTTGTCTTCTTGCATGTGCGCCCAACGAATACTGAAAATAGCCTGCGCGTCTACCTAGTCTCATCAGAGTCTTTGTTGACGGCATAACTAAACATTGTATCAATGATCTCCCAAAATGCGCGAGTGAAGATTTAAATCGGGCCCCGAGGTTAAAAAACTTTTTTCATGCTCAACTCAGCTGAGCATGAAATTTGTTATGTTTATAAATTTTAAAATACTGACAAAATGTTGAAACTTCTTTCATGCTCAACTCAGCTGAGCAAGCTCAGCTGAGTTGAGCATAAAAAAAGTTCTAATTTTTTTGGTATTTTTATTTTTATGACCAAGTGAAATTTCATGCTCAGTTGAGTTGAGTATGAAAAAAAAATATAACCTCAGGGCCAGACTGCGCGAATGCACATGTCCGAAAGTACGTTTTCTGACGTTGTGACTCATTTGATTCCGACAAATACCGATGAAGACCGAATCATTTTATACATATTTTCTTCACATTACAAAAGTAGCTTTATGAGATAAGAAATTGACTTAAGAAATGGCATAATTTGTATTTTTCCGCCCTATGGGGTCATTGCATTCCTTCTGAGACTTTTAGAGAATAGAGAGTCTAATCGATTGGTCGGCTTGAATAATGGTTAGACCTATGAATATAATTTATATATTACATGACTGTTTTAAGAACTGCATATTTGTTTTGTGCGGACATTGAAATACAGGATATGTTAAAAGCGAAGTAGACGTATGCATTCCAATCTGTTGGGAGTGTCCGTGACAGAACAGAAATAATCCATAGGCACGTTTGCATGACAGTTGATATGTA
Source organism: Anodontia alba (assembly GCA_964016985.1). Lineage (NCBI taxonomy): Eukaryota > Metazoa > Mollusca > Bivalvia > Lucinida > Lucinidae > Anodontia > Anodontia alba. The sequence goes on along the minus strand of OZ024836.1, from coordinate 9,337,512 downwards.
CAAGGTATTTGTCTCTAGAAATGCTTGTTTGCTCCAAGACAACTGCACTAAAAATTCCTCTTATTGACTCAAATTTGTACTATATTTACCATAAGTATTCAAACAACTTAACTCATTACCATATGTGTCATATAATTTAAATAACAACTTTGACCTAGCTTTTCTATGTCTTAAACATAATTGTATAAGCTTTTCTTTTGTCTAAAACAAAGTTGGATGATAGAAATAAACAGTGTAGAACCTGATCAGACGCCGCATACTGCGGCGTCTGATCTGGGTCTACACTGTTCACTCAGGCCTGTTTGTCCAAATACATAGAATACAGTCGTAAACACGGTTTTCAATTACCATTTCTTTATGAAGGCAGCCAATCCCCTCACGTAACTAGAACGTCAGTGTTGCGGCTATGACGTTTGAAACTCAACTTGTTATTCCAATGGAGAGAAGAGGTGTGTCAGAGTATCTGCCACATTATTGCATGTTTGTAAATCAAATGTCTGTCAGATCAGTCTGAAAAAGACATTTTCAGATTAATATCAGTTTTACAAATGTACAAAAGTATTAAAGCATTAAAGTTTATACGGCTCAAGAGGGCAGAGTTTTTTGGGAGGAATGTCTGGTGACAACTCTGGTAAAATTTTCCTTATTATCTCCATAAGAAAAGTATATGGTATATATTAATTAGAAGCGTCTCACAAAGGCGCTTGCGAGGGTGCATCTAATGATACCCACAACATAGGTTTTGTTGAGAAATAGATAAAACTGTCACATAATTATCGTCAAATGCTCCTGCTTAAGAACTTCTCTCTGATGGTTTAGATATTTAATTCTATGTATCTCCCTTTTGCGATAAAGTACTTCTTTCGTTGGCTCAAAACTATTCTTACTGTTGCGAGGAAGAGTCTTAGGTTTTAATGAATTGTTAGACAAGGGCGCCAAGCTAAATTAAAAGCATAATATATTTCTCTTGGGCCTTGGCATCATATCTAATATTACTGCTGTGGAATCAGTAATTTTGTTTCATATTTACAGCAGAACGTTTTAGGCTGACAAAGAACTTTATCCCAAGGGATGGGAAACAAAAGGAAATAAAGAAAAAAAATAAAAAGAAGGACGGAAGAAGCATGATTGATGGGAGCTATTTCATAAGCGTACTATACCATAATAGAGGGTTTATATACATCATATATTTAGCGAATAACGTAGGCGTATCAAATGGGAAATACCATATTTTCCCTGAGTATACGGACACTTTCCCTAAAATTTGAACGAGTCAATTTTGCTTCCCATCACGAAACCAGGCCTTTATAATTTTGATCCCCTTAAACCCAATTTTATATAGTAAAACTGGGGTTTACCGGGGTATAAATTATTTTTCATATTTCTGCTCAAAACATAGATTGTAGGTACTCGTTAGAACCGCCTCGTCGACGCGGTTCTAACGAGTACCCACAATCTATGTTTTGAACAGAAATATGAAAAAATCAAATTTTTTTATCTGAAAATTTTCCTTTTTTGGTTGTAAAATTTTCAATATATTTGAATAGGCGTGTTTTCTTATTGACGTCAAAAAATAAGCGGATATGTAGTAAACAATATATATCTTGATCAGACGTTCTGTGGTTGCTTTGTTTGCACACAGGTCTATAATATGTAATGCGTACGGTAATAATGGAGTCACCGAGTCCTCAACTCTGTTTCATCATACCTATTTGGTAATGTTTCTTTGTATTTTTCCATGAAGGCTCTTTTATGAGTTAAGATTCTCCAATGTGGAGTGAGCACTTATTTGTAATTAACAGCTGCGTCAGAATTAAGTGTGAGGTTTTGTATACATAAAATCTGGTCTCCACATCCAAGCCCAGCAGTCGTAACAATGACCTATTCGTTCGCTCTTTCTCTTTGTCTCGGTGGTAGACGGCGATCTAAGATTGTGCCAATTGCTTACATACTTCATTATTTTTAACACGCAACTCTGTTAAAGATGCCTTGTCTCCCTGATGAAGGCAGACTAAAAGCAAAGAATTTGCCGCCACCCTTCCCCATTTGAGAATAATGCGATCCGGGAGTAATGTCACGCGAAGTTGTCTCTCTTGTTAAAATGGCGGAAAATCAACAATGTGTATGGAACTTCCTTAATAAAAAAAAGATACCTAGCCCAACATGTCAGAGAAAGCAGCAAAGATGTGTTCCCCCGGTAAATTCGTCATAATTGTTTCTATTCTCAAAGAGTAGAAATAATTGTTAAGAAGTTTATGTCCAGTCATTTTAAAATGTTCGTGTGTAACGTTACTTTCGTCAAAAAACAAACGTTTAATTCCATGCTTTTAAAGATGGTTTAATTCAATCTTTAAAAGGGCCGCGAAAATAGCCTTTGAACATTTGCATTATGTGCGGATTACATCACCCTGCACATGCGTAAAGTCTCATCCGGGAACTCGCTCTCCACTGAAACATTCTATAGTATCCAATGTTTCTGTTTGCGGACAGCGAAGACCCTGATCAGACTGCGCGGATGCGCAGGCTGATCTGGGCCTTCTCTTTCCGCATATGTTCCGAAGACACGTTTTTACATGACACAGTCTACGAGGACTACATCACGTAAAGTCATTACGGACCAGTTACCCAATAATGGAAGTAACTGATCAAATTAATTGTCATTCATAAGCTGTTTGCAATTTACTTGCTTCCGTTTCTCTCTTTTATGCCAGAAAAGTATTAAGTTGGTTTTATGCAGTTTGATCGTAACAAAATTCATAAAGCAGTAGGCAATTTAATGGCCGTTAATGGTTTTATTCGCCAAAAATGCCAAGATCAGACTGCCATCTGCGGAAACTGATCTGTGCATTCTTTGCCCGCTTATAATATCAGTAGCTGCTGTAAGATACATTGATGAACACGGCCTTAACCTTTGCCACTTTCTGGACTAATTTAGCAGGCGACAAACTGAAGATATTTTTTTCTTTTTTTTGCCCCAGGAAATAGGCTTTGACATTTCATGAAAATAGTCTCTCGTGGATACAATATGCTGCAGCATTCATGCAAATTGTCTCAGAAGGAGACTGCGGGAAATGCCAATTCTATTTTCTTTAAAATACGAAAAACAATTTAAAATGTCGTCTGCTGAAATGTTTACCCAGTATGTGATCAAATTGATGCAGGCATTCACAGCCTGCAGTTGTCATAAATGTTTTTAATGACAGATTCTTCGTTACGACGCGCGCGCGGTTTTAGAGAGAGTGGCTTTGACCTCTATTGAATTTTGTATTAATCCGCGCAAAAAGTAGACCATGTGTGTATATTAGTACGCCATTGAATAGATACCAACCAAAACGTAGTGCGATTTGTGCTTGATCTATGATTCAACTCTCCATATGAGCAGCTGAGAAAACTCGCTTTAATACATGTGCGAACAACAAAGGCGCAGATCAGTCTGCGCGTCCGCGCAGACTAATCGGCGCCTTTGTTGTTCTCTGAAGCTCGTTTTTTTTTTTTTTTTTTTTTTATCTCTCTTTTTTTTTTCGACGGAGAAGCTTCACAAGCTTAAATGAAGGGCAAAATGATTTTCTGGACTGTATTAGTTTCTCATAGAATTTGTCATTTCAGGGCTATTCAGCCCTTTGATTTTTCTCACTTGGCGCATCGCAGGATTTGATTGGCAGTTGTCTTCTGCCGTGTGAGTGTATGAAAATAAAATAGCTTTTGTTGTATGAGGTATTTATTTCTAAACCCTAGGTAAAGCACTATATTCAAATTCTGGTAACATTTTCACCATGTTATACAGTTGACTCTCATTATCTCGACCTCGCTTATCTCGAATAACCGCTTATCTCGAAGTGAAAAATTGGTCCCTGCCTAAACATGAAAATCTAACAATATGTTTAAAAAAATATTTTGGAAAAGAGGAGAAATTGCTCCTAAGGAGCAATTTCTCCTCTTTTCCACAATATTTTCCATATATCTTCAAAAGTCCAATTACACATATATTTGTTAAATGTGGTGAATCGAATTAGTTTTTCCTCAATTCTGCAAATCTGATATGTCTAAGTACGGATATCTCGAAGTATTTCAGAGAGTCCATTGGAATTCGAGATAACGAGAGTCGACTGTAGGTTGTTTGCATGAATTACTAAAATGCGATTATAATTATCATAACCACTTTTATGTAACCACTTATGTAAACATACGTTTAAGCCATTTGATCCGAGGTTTTTTGTTTGTATTGAGGTTTTACGACCCAGTCAACCCAATGGGGTCATGTCGAGGTACAACATTTTCTACATGATTGCATGTGTTCCCAGCCAAGACTCAGATTATAATGCGCATAGGCTGATCAGAGTCTTCGCAGTTCGCCAGAAGAAACTTTAGAATACTGGCTACACGTAGTCTGCCGCGCAAACTCTGATCAAACTATGCAGGCAGATCATAGTCTTCCCTGGCCGTACATGCAATTTTGTAGGAAATGCTGTGACCGGCTCATCTGTTTTTTCCTATCTTTTATCCTAAATACGCTTAATTTAGATACTGAGTGATGACTTTTATATTTCCCTTTGTCCTTCATTGCATGTTTTGGCACTTTGAAGGGGTTTTGAAAAAAAAAATATCAATACTTAGTTTCAGAAACAAAATGACGTAAAAAAGATACCATTTTGTCGAGTATTATTTTCACCAAAGAGTACTGTGGATGAAGAGCTTTACAAAACGTATAACCAAAATAAGCATTGTACATAAATCTACAGCGGGCCGTTACCGACCCGTCAGCTACCCTGACGGGCCGATAACGGCCCGCTGTAGATTTATAAAGACTACTAGCCGGGAACGTCGAGCTTGATTTATTCATTTTTAAATGCGATTAATATTTCTTAAGCAATTTCAGATTTTATCGTTTTGTTTTCTGCAAATATAGTTGTTATGCAAGATAAGAACATTTACAGCTGTTTGCATAAGCGTTGAGCACCATTTTGCGTGACATGGCTCATAGACTAATGTGATCTAAAAGACAACAATTTAGCCACCCAAATAGAAAACGACTCATTACGAAAACACGCCTATTCAAATAAATTGAAAAATTCATCGCCAAAAACAGAAAATTTCCAGATAAAAAATTCTGATATTTTTCACATTTCTGCTCAAAACATAGATTGTGGGTACTCGTTAGAACCGCCTCACTAAGGCGGTTCTAACGAGTACCCACAATCTATGTTTTTGAGCAGAAATATGTAAAATAATGTATACCAATGTAAACCCCAGTTTTACTGTATAAATGTGGGGTTTAAGGGGGTCAAAATTATATAGGTATGTTTTCGTGATGTTTTTGACATTTGTATTAGACTGTCCACCTGATCAAGATAAGTCTTTACAGTCCAGTCAGGGGTTAAGTTAACCATTTTACCGGTCCACGGTCGTTCCAGTCCCGGTCCTCGGTCGTTCCGGTCCCGGTCCACGGTCGTTCCGGTTAATATAGCGGTATCGGTCGGTCCGTTCCAATCGCTCCATAATCATGACCGCCGTTCCGTTCCATTCCATTCATTCGTGTTTGCGTTATTGTGATAATAATTTACAATAAAAAAATCATTCAAATTATTTACTTACAATTAATCTGAATTGCGTGTGAAACAAAACATTCCTAAAATCTGTCTAGCTATCATTTTGAACGATTTACTTATTGAATTATGAATTTCTTTTTTCGTTTAAACTTTAATTCCTAGTTTTTTATGCGACCGCTTAAAACAGGCGACTTTGTGTCGCTTTCGCTATTATTATTATTATTTTGTTTTATGCAACGGTTTTAAAAGTTTTTTTGTTTTTTTTTCATACAAACTCTTAATAGTCTCAACTACTGAATTCGAAGCCTGTTTTACCTATTAATCGCTGATGTTTGTCACGTTAACGACATCGCAAAAAAAAATCCATCAGGACGGTTCACCAGTGACCGATAATTCGGAACAAAAGATTGAAAATAATTTCATATTTTGTTGTAAAAAATACACATCGAACCTATCATCATGCACACACCTCACCCGTATGGGAAAAAAATCAAGTATCGAAATGCATAGAATTTGCTGAGTTAAACTTACGAGAAAATACTTTAATTTTCTGTACTAAATCATTGATCAGATATTTACTGGTGATACGTCTAATGATATCCATTCACCAAAGTAAACATGTCTAATGACATTCATTGATCTGAATCCGGGACTTTTCTCCCCTTGGACGTTTCTCCCCTAGACTTTTCTCACCTTGGTCTTTTCTCCCCTAGTCATTTCTCCCCTAGTCATTTCTCCCCTATATACAGGTAAATAAACTTAATGTGTTTAAACTGATGAAATTATACCTAAGTTAACAATTGCCTATCATGTAAAATGATTTATGATTTTAAGAAAATAGACTCATATTTAAATAATAATTTATATTATTGAAAATCACTTGAAAATATATAATATCAATTAAAATAAGATCAAAGTGAAAATAAATTACAAAGTTTGATATTTAATTAAAGGCATGATTGCTAAATCCAAACTGCTAATTATTATTGATAATCACTTAAAAATATATCGATTAAAATAAGATCAAAGTGAAAATAAATTACAAAGTTTGATATTTAATTAAAGGCGTGATTTCAGATTTTAAGTTTGAAGCATGGGTTTATTTAAAAATGAACTTTAAATACAATGGGTCTACATCCATGGGGATTTAATTCAGCATGGGTTTATTTAAAAATGAACTTTAAATACAATGGGTCTACATCCATGGGGATTTATTTTTTTCTGAAATCCTATTGAAAGATGTTAATGGTTTTACATAAATGGTCTTAATTTAAAAAATGACTATTTAATTGTTCCCCACATAAAGTTAGTTGTACACACTAATAACTTTCTATAAGACATGAAACTCTGACATAACTGGCACTGGATCCCTGCAATGTTACTGGAATGTAGTTGACACCAGTCACACCACTCAATTAAGCTTGAGCAGAAGATGAGAACTTGATAATTGACAAAAATTTCACAGGAATTTATGACCTGTGACAAATATAGTCAATATATACCAAGCAAATGGTCTGTTTGAATCAGTCTGAGGCATAGCTTAAGGAAATTCATATCAATTCATGCCTATTTTCATTCAATGTTAGTTATAGTATTTGAAAATAATTTTATGGCAAGAATAATTCATTTAACTTTAAGATGTTCAAATGATACATACAAATTATCATTTAAACATCTTAAATACACATTCATGCCATGAAATTATCTTCAAATACTATAACTAACATTGAATGAAAATGGGGGAGAAATGACCAAACAAATAGGTGAGAAAAGACTAGGGGAGAAATGACCAAGGTGAGAAAAGACCAGTTACCCATTGATCTTGATGTAAGAATATATATAGACTCTTGATGTAAGAATATATATACACTAAAGGCAGTTCTAACGAGCACCCACAATCTGTTTTGAGCAGAAATATGAAAAAATATTAGAATGTATACCAGTAAAATATTCTGATTCTGTCAGTAGCTGACAACTGCCCTTCTTGAATCAGCGGAAGAGGGAGATTTGTTTGTGTTGAGGTTTTACGGCCCAGTCAACCCAATGGGGTTATGTCAAGCGCGGTCAGTTTACCTTGACACACGTTTACTGGGCAGGCTTAGTCCTCTAAGCGGTTAACCAGTATTGTGCACATTCTTTCGCCAGACACTGACAACTGCCCTTCTTGAATCAGCAGAAGGGAGAGAATGACCATAGAAAATATTTCTGATCAGTCTTCACAAAAGAATGTTGCTGACCTCGGCGGGGGTAGAACCCGCAACCTCCTGGTCTCCAGTCGGACGGTGCATCCAACTGAGCCACCGAGGCCGGCTATCGGAAGAGGGAGAACGACCACAGAAATGATTTCATGGCGTGCCATTGCCAGTCCCCACGCTCTTTGCTAATGTTGCCGGCCTTGGTGGCTCAGTTGGATCGCCGTCCGACTGAAGACCAGAAGGTCGCGGGTTCAATCCCCGCTGAGGTCGGCAACATTCTTTCGTGGAGATAGATCATGAAATATTTTCTACGGTCATTCTCTCCCTTCAGTTGATTCAAGAAGGGTAGTTGTCAGTTTCTGGCGAAAGGATGTGCACAATACTGGTTAACCGCTTAGAGAACTAAGCATGCCCAGTTAATGTGTGGTGAAATAAACTGACCGCGCTCGACATGACCCCATTTGGTTGACTGGGCCGTAAAACCTCAAAACAAACTAACTTTGCTAATGTTGCTAATAGCATGACGGAGAGACAGACTTGCTCTTCTACATCCTGACCATGAGGGGAGGTCATATAGCAAGCTTGGTTCGATTCTGCCCAATGATTTAGATGATAGCCTGTTGGACGGACACCAGACGGACAGAAAAAAATGTTGCTTGCGCACACCCTTACCATGAGGGTAAGTAATGTAGCAATATTGGTTGAATTCTGCCCTGTGGTTTAGGAGATTGTGTGAAGAATAGATGAACGGATGACCAACACATCAAAAAATAATGTTGCTCTAGCACATCTTTACAATGAGGGAAAGTGATATAGCAAGTTTGGTTGAGTTCCGACCAGTGGTTTAGGAGCCCTGGAGGAGATAACATGACAGACAGACGAAAGGATGCAAAGCCATGGCGGCTATCTTGCGTTTCCAAATGAAACTATTTTAGCTATTTTTCATCTACAAGTCACCCTGATGACTCCTACAAAGTTTAAAAGTCAATTGGCCTTTAGGTTCAGGAGAAGAAGCAAAATATTGATTTTCAAGATGGCCACTATGGCGGCCATCTTTGATTTCTAATAGGATAAGGTTTAGTTATTTTTGATCTATGAGTCACCCTTATGCTTCCCACCAAATTTCAAAAAAATTGGTCTTTCGGTTCAAAAGAAGCCAAAAATAGATTTTGAAAATAGCTGCCATGGCGGCCATCTTGGATATACAATCGGAGGGATTTTAGCTACTTTTGATCTACAAGTCACCCCGATGCATCCTACCAAGTTTTGGTTCAATTGGCTTTTAGGTTCAGGAGAAGTAAACTTTTTTGATCTATAAGTCACCCCGATGCTTCTTACCAAGTTTCGAGTCAGTTTGCCTTTCGATTCAGGAGAAGAAGCGAAAAATAGAACTTCAAGACTGCCGCCATGGCGGCCATCTTGGATTCCAATCGGAACTATTTTAGCTATTTTTGATCTACAAGTCACCCCATGCTTCCTACCAAGTTTCGAGTCAATTGGCCTTTAGGTTCAGGAGTAGAAGCAAATAATAGATTTTCGAGATGGCAGCAATCTTGGATTTCTTATAGGAATAATTGCTATTTTTGATCTACAAGTCATCCCGATGCTTCCTACAAGTTTTCCAGTCACTTGGCCTTTTGGTTCAGGAGAAGAAGCGAAAATATTTTCAAAATGTCTGCCGTGGTGGCCATCTCGCGTTTCCAAACAGAACGATTTTAGCTCTCTTTTATCTATAAGTCATCCCGATGCTTCCTACCAAGTTTCAAATCAATTGGCCTTTCGTTTCAGGAGAAGAAGAGAAAAATAGATTTTCAATATGGCGGCCATGGTGGCCATCTTGGATATCCTATTGGAATGATTTTAGCTATTTTTGCAAGTCACCCCGATGCTTCCTACCAAGTTTGGAGTCAATTGGCCTTTCAGTTCAGAAGAAGCGATTAAAAGATTTTCAAAATGGCCACCATGGCAGCCATCTTGGATTTCCGATCGGAACTATTTTAGCTATTTTTGATCTACAAGTCACCCCGATGCTTCCTACCAAGTTTTGAGTCTATTGACCGTTAGGTTCATGAGAAGAAGCAAACAACATATTTTCAAGATGGCCTCCATGGCGGCCATCTTGGATTTTCTATCAGAATGATTTTAGCTATTTTTGATCTAGAAGTCACTCCAATGCTTCCTACCATTACCAAGTTTGGAGTCAGTTGGCCTTTCGGTTCAGGAGAAGAAGCTAAAAATAGATTTTCAAGATGGCTGCCATGGCGGCTATCTTGGATTTCTGACTGGAATGATTTTAGCTATTTATCATCTACAAGTCATCCCCGATGCTTCCTACTAAGTTTCGAGTTAATTTTGGTTCAGGAGAAGATGGCTGCCATCTTGAATGTCAGATCAGAATGATTTTTGATATTTTTGATCTATAAGTCACCCCAATGCGTCCTACCAAGTTTCGAGTCCACTGGCCCAGGGGTGTAGGAGGACTAGGCTTTTGAAACAATTGTTGAAGGCGAATGATGAACGACAGACAAAGTACGACGGACATTGACTGATCACAACAGCTCACCTTGAGCACTTTGTGCTCAGGTGAGCTAAAAAAGGTGGCTACCTGTATTCAATTTATAGATAACTCCCAAATTCTTGATGTATATACATATCTCAGTCATTGATGGTTGGGAAATCTAACCTCGGTGGACATACATGCAGTCAGTATGTCGGTCAAGATACTGTTCATCTTATACATAGGTATGTCAACTGACACATATATCTTCACCAACACACTTGGCTTTAAGTCTATTGACGTGTAAATGTGATAAAGATTTTGTATTCAGAGCAGCATTAAAGATACAAATAAGATATATAGGTCTATTGTGGGGTTCTTGCATGGAGAAAAGGTTGGCAAACTGCAGTCGTATCTGGAATCTAAATCAGAAGATAAAAGTATTTTCAAACCCATTATTCTTGGCAAAGATCTGAATGGTTTTTGAATGGGGTGGGGCATACCACAGTCCACTGGGGACCAACTGTTGGTGTCTTATCATAATGAGCAATAATATATATATGTTTAAGTGAGTGGGACCTCAACAGTGTCAGAGATATTAAGGTTTATGTGAACTGGATGGGGTGGGGCATACACCTGGGGACCCAGAGTCAGTGTCACTGAATGCATCTTATCATACTGAACAACAATATATGTTTGATATATGTTTCTGAATGGTCTCTGAGATATTAAATCTTACATGGAGGAGGTTTGTTTGTTTGTGTTGAGGTTTACGGCCCAGTCAACCCAATGGGGTCATGTCAAGCGCGGTCAGTTTACCTCACCACACGTTTACTGGGCAGGCTCAGTCCTTTAAGCGGTTAACCAGTATTGTGCACATTCTTTTGCCAGAAACTGACAACTGCCCTTCTTGAATCAGCGGAAGGGAGAGAATGACCATAGAAAATATTTCACGATCAATCTCCACGAAAGAATGTTGCCAACCTCGGCGGGGGTTGAACCCGCGACCTCCTGGTCCCCAGTCGGACGGCGCATCCAAATGAGCCACCGAGGCCAGCATCAAACTGATTAAAAGTACAACACAATAACACTGAAACAAAATCTAAAACCAGAGAAATATTTATTCTTGGTAATTTTCTTTTAAAATGATGACTGATAGCAAGTATTTGCTAACTTCAAATTCCTCTCTAATTTCAGTTCTTGATATCCATTCTCATTGTTCAGAATATTGTAGTCACTTTCTGTCAAAAGTTAATAGATAGCTCCAGATAAGAGGGGTATCCCCATATTTTTTTCTTATTTCTCCATGAAAACCTATGTTGTAGGTACTCATCAGAAGTGCCTTGGCGACAACCTTCTGATGAGTACCATAACATATGTTTTGTGGAGAAATAAGAAAAATATCAGTTCTTTTTAACAGAAAAAAATGCCTTATCTGGGGCTGTGTTAACAGTTCCTGTTTGTATGCTGTAAGAATTTAATTTAAAATCTGAAACATGCTATCAGGAAAAACAAACATCCATAAACGTGGATCCTTTCAGTAGCATTCCAATATTCTTTGCATCTTTTTTAAAGTCAAGAATATTCTTTTTGGAGTTGGTTTCAAGAGGATGAATGTCTTCTGCTGTCTTTGAACTCTTTGTTTTCAAAATCAAATCAAATCCAAGGTAAGGCCTACATCATTGTCCTGCTGCTATTTTAATGCCTGAAATAACAGAAAAAATGCACAAATTATTACAGTTGTTCATTACACCCCCCGCCCCCCCCCCCCCCCCCCCCCTGTACTATGAACAATCTAAATATTTGGAGTCATGCCTAGCTCACAGCTCTTATTTTCCTATCACATCTACATTGCATGAGGGACCATATACAGTACATTAATGTTATCAGAATCAGATTAAAGTCTATTAAGCAAAATACATATTGAACTGTAAGAAATACAAAGGGGCATAGTTCTAAGAAACTTGATCCCACAGTCCTTAATTTTTTGTCACATATGTCTTGAATGAGGGACCATGTGTGGTATAAATTTTATGAAACTCACACAAATGGTACAGAAATTGTTAAGCAAAATACATATTTAACTGTAGTTACAAAGGGGCATAACTCTAATAAACCTGATTCACAAATCCAATTTTCCTGTAACACCTGCAAAGCCTGACGTCCAAGTGTGACAAATTATATCCAAATGAAAATTATATCCATATGAGACTGAAGATACGGAAGTTATGAAGCAAAGTCTTACTTGTTGACAAAAGGATGGAAACGAGGACTGCAAAACTATATCCCTTTAAATAAGCAAATAAATGCATAAATAAAGTGTACAAGTTTGTCATATATTATACCGCATTTATTCAAAACTAAACTAAGCGGTAATAAGCCCCAGGGCAATGCAATTCTTATTGCCAAAATGACAGTATTAAATCCAAATTTGGGGCAAAAATAAGATATTTGGATGGCTTAAACTCAGTTTTGCATGTGTATAATAATGTATTTCACCTACCAAAGTAGGAGAGGTGTGACTAGATATAATGGGGCTTATTTTAGTATAAATATAGTATGTACATGTATTCAGTCTCATACGCATTTTAAACTTTAACACTTTGTACTAGTATAGATAAAATCATCATGAAACTTAATTATTAGTGATATTTTTCACAGAAAATAAAACTTTACCTTTCACTAAGATTGAAATTTCTGTTTGATTTGTAGTTTTGCAGCCCAGCAAAAACTGTCAACTTCATGTGCAGCCAGTCAATTAACCTACTTAAACTTTTCTGGGCAGACTTAGTCCTCTAGGCAGAAATCAGTACTTTGAGCACCAGTACTTTGTGTGCAGACTTTCGCCAGAAAGTGACAACCGCCATGGTTCTTGAAGCAGGAGAAGGGGGAGAAAGACCATAAAAGTCATTTCATGTCTAATCCATCCATCCCCACAAAAGTTATGGGACCTAGCTAGGATTTGAACATTTAATACCTGGATCTGCAGGCAGTTGTGCTATTGACTGTCCTATGGAGCTTGGTCCACACATAGAAGGAAGTGTGACAGAACCTTGGCCCTAGAATGGTCAGTATAAAACTACTTGGAGTGGGAGGGTGAGTTTGGGTAAATCAATTTTACTGGTACCAAATCTTCACTCCATGTTCAAATGATGTAAAAAATACAAAATAATTATTCAGCTTGCAAAGAGGCTACCTTATTAGGAGAAATTTGGCAATTCATTATTTTTTTAATGCTTGTGTTTAGATTTTTTTCTTATGAGTTGACATTGCACAAATCTATTCTAAGGGATTGATTAATCTGTATTCCCTCACCTTTTCTATTTTTTATAGAATGGAAATGCCAAAGATTAGAAAAGAATACTTTACATCAGCATGAACATGGGTTTTAGAGAAGGCAGATATTATGGTGCTCTGGAAAAGACGGGAATAAAAGCATGGAAAAAAGTCTTACTGCTTCAGTGGTTTATTATTTAAAAAAAAATAACCAAACAAAATGGCCACTGGTCATAACACACAAACTAGAAAATCATCAAGATGATTATAATTCACATCACTCCACTTTTTATGGAGAAAATGTAATTTAACCACTTTCCTATTTTAGGTCTGTGGGCATTATATACTTTTAAAATATTCAGAAAAGCAGGTCTGTGCAAACAGTGATGACCTTCATCAAACTGCTCCTACAAGATCTGGGTCTACACTCTTTGCCATATTCTATCAGAAATATTTACATGCTGGATAAAATATCTGTAAATCATGGTGAATAATCCAAATATATTTAGTAATTATGGTATAATTGTACATAAAAAAAAATAATAATAAAACAAAATAAACAAAACAACAATCCCTGAAGTTCTACATACCTATTTTTTTTTTTAACATGCGACCTTAAAGTTAAAACACACCTATTTTTAATTTGCCATATCAGTATTTTAATTATTTTTCATTGAAATCTGAGACAAGTAAATAAACTTGTTACTGTTGGAATAAAGCACCTTATTTGGAGCTCTGATCTTTTATATCTTAATCTGCATTTTTAGGGCCTCCACACCAGACCTGTTGTGCTCCAGAGAAGATAAATTTTATTTTAGTTTATTTCATTTTTTTCTCAAAAAAAAAAAAAAAAAATCAATTGATTTATTTTCTTTAGAACTCCATTAAAAGCGTTTTTAATGGGGTCCACATTAGACTTGCCTAAGTGGCATAAGTCTATTCATTCATTTGGACTTATCTGGACAATGCCAACTTATCTGGGGCTACAAATCACCTAGCTTCTGTCCATTTTTAACTCTAATCCCTTTGTCTATTTGGGTACCATAAAACTTACAATATCCTACCATTTTATAACCATATAACTTCCTGTAAATACACAGATACACAGCCTATTATATTTAACAAAACCACACACAACAGTGAAATTGTTTTCTACACAAAATTTATATTTTCATTTATTTCATTTGTTCAACATTCAAATGTAAGAATACATGGCATTTCATTGAAAAGACATTTTGTCCAAATGACATTTCCTCTAATAGAAATTATATAAATGGCATTTCACTGAACATGATATTTGTCTCAAATTTATCTCTAGTGTCCACATCACGAAAACATGCCTATATAATTTTGACCCCCTGAAACCCCACTTTTATATAGTAAAACTGAGGTTTACAGGGGTATAGATTATTTTTCTTATTTCTACTCAAAAACATAGATTGTGGGTACTCGTCAGAACCGCCTCGCCAAGACAGTTCTAACGATTACCCACAATGTATGTTTTGAGCAGAAATATGAAAAAATATCAGAGTTTTTTACCTGAATATTTTCGGTTTTTGGAGGTGAACATTTCTATATATTTGAATAGGCGTGTTTTCGTAATGAGGTGGGTAAATGTCTGTGTAGGTAAATGTCCAGGTGTAAAACTGTAAATATCCTCCAAGCCACAACCAACCCTCCCACCCCCCTGCCCCACATCCCACCCCTCCAACCCCATCACCACCCCAACATGTTCCCCTGATACCAGCATCCCATTTTTTTACTATATAAAGCATAAATTTCTTTTTAATCCTCAGAAACAGTTTTGGTACTCATCACGAAAACGTGCCTATATAATTTTGACCCCCTTAAACCCCACTTTTATATAGTAAAACTGGGGTTTATAGGGGTATACATTATTTTTCTTATTTCTGCTCATAGATTGTGGGTACTCATTAGAACTGCCTTGGCGAGGCAGTTCTAACGACTACCCACAATCTATGTTTTGAGCAGAAAAATGAAAAATATCCGAATTTTTTTCTCTGAAAATTTTCATTTTTTTGTGGTAAAATTTTCAGTATATTTTGAATAGGCATGTTTTCGTAATGTGTAACATTTTTAGTAAGCAGTCTACTAAAAAAGAGGCAAACATAAACTTTGCCTTTTTAGGTTTGAGGGTGTGTCTTTGATTTGCTGATAACTTAAACTTGAAATAAGAGCAGACAACATTTATAAAAGATTTCTCTTTTTCATCGCAAAACAAATATGATGTTTCATACAAACTGTCTCTAAGAAGACAATTTGAATGAAATGTCAAGCCTTATTTTGTGGGAAAAATCACAGATACTTGGGGTCAGTAGGGCAGTGCAGGCCCAAAAAAAAATATCTTGTATATATGTATTTTTTTCTCAAGTTATTGCTCGGCTGCAAATTCTAAGTCGAAAAAGGGGCATAACTGTGCCAAAAATATTTTGAGGGTTACCTCCCCTATTGGTATGAGTTCCCCTTTCCATAATGAACAACCAGTCCGAGTTTCAAGTAAATATCTTCAGTAATGACAGAGATATTACAAAATGTCCAAGTTTTTGCACGACGACGACTCAGACGACGCCAGAGCTATGACAATACCTCATCGTTTTCTTCGAAAACAGCCGAGCTAAAAATAACTAGAGAAAAAATATGTACAAGATATTTTTTTGGGCCTGCACTGCCCTACTGACCCCAAGTGTCTGTGGGAAAAATATCACCTAATATCTGATGACTTAGCCAACAAAGTGCTAAAGCTTTAAATGATTGTGATACAGAACACATACATGTATGTATTGTGTATATGGGACAACAAAATATATGCATGGACATGTTTGCATTTTGGTTTGACCGTTAGGGTATTAGGTGTGGGTCTGGGGGATAAATTAAAATGGCATGAAGGGTAGAAATTTAAAATTATAGTCACTTCAAGTTTATCAGAACTAACAAACTGCTATTTAATTATGTGGAAGGTGTTGGTAATGATGAAGATTTGGTTATATATGGAGATGATGGAAGTATGATAATGAAAGGAATAGAACCAAGGACCTCATGGTCCATAGTCAGAAGCACTAAACACTCGGCCAACTTGAGGACACTTCATATCTTAAATAATTTGTCCTTGAATAATAACAAAAAAAAATATTTCACAATTACATGTATCATCTGCAACTGGGTTTGCCAGTGACACACTTGAAGATTAACAAATTCATAATGAATCATGTCAACCTTTGCAGATTATTATTATTATTATTTTTTTTTTTTTTGTTTGCAAAATGCCTGGTAGGGGTAAAATAGTGGTAGATAAAGCATGCAAAACCAGATTTTAATGATGGTTATGAACTTTAAAATTGGATATGTAAGCCATGGCTATCTAGATAAAATGAGGTATCAAGATAATATTTTTCTTATTTCTACATGAAAACAAAGATTGTACATACTCATTAGAAGCACCTTGATAAGATGCCTGTAATGAGTACCTCAAGTGCTCAACATACCATTTTTGGCCTAGTTACCACACTGTGCGCTTAGATTTTTCAAAAATGCTAGAAAGGCTTGTGGAAAGTATGTACCTACTTATATTAAGGAAACATTTTAAATAAAACAGTAAAATGATAATACCTCCCCATTATCATGTCAAGGGGAGATAACTGTCAAAAACTGAAGAAATGTACCCCTTAGCAATCCCAAACCAGATCAAAATATCAATGGAAATACAAAGTGGGTGAAAATCCTTTGAGATTTACTCAAGCTATTGTCCTGAAATGAATATGTGGCTGTGCAACGGGCAGAATACTCTGTCAAAAATTGGCGAAATTTGCCCATAAGCAATCCCAAATCAGATCTCCATAACAGATATGTACCACTTTGGTAAAAATCCGTTGACATTTACTAGTTATCAATATTGACTTGCTGCAGGCAGAAAACTGTCGAAAATTTATGAAATTTGCCCATTAGCAATCCCAAACCAGATCTCTACAATATTGATACAAACACTAAGTTTGGTGAAAATCCATTAATAAATTACTCAAGCTATCATCTGGCAAAGAAAAGTCAGGTGTGTCTCAGATATAGATAGCTCAGTCTGTCAGAAATTAGCAATCCCAAACCAGATCTCCACATTAAGATTGATTGACTGTGTTGGGGTTTAACGACACGTCAATCCTTGTGGGTCATTTATGTCGTCTCCCAGAGAAAGGGAGAAAGAAGACAGAAAAGATAATAGAGGAGATGAAAGAAAGGGACAGGGAAGAAAGAGGAACAGGAATGAAAGGGAAGAAGGAGAAGAAATGAAAATTTTCCCCCTCTTCCTTAACTGCTACAAGGACAGCAGGCCTTGCCCAACTGTAAGCCAATATTAGTTGCCCCAGTGACATAAGACACACGACACCTTCGCACCACCCAACCACCCCTTCCACATTATGAATGAACACACCAAGTTTGGTGAAAATCCATTGATATTCACTTAGGTTATCATCTGGAAACAAAAATAAGGACGGAGGGATGGAACTATGGTAGATGTATTGACAGAGGGACACTAGTACAACCAATGTGAAAACATAATACCCCACCATTATCATGTGGCAGTGTATAAAAAGAAAAAGATCTGCTAAGGGCTCATCAAATGATGCTTGTATGATGTTTTTATGTTGTTTTTTTGCTGATTTTTTTTTTATAAAAGCATATGTTGTGGGTACTCATTTGAACTGCATCAACAAATCATAGAAAGCAGACATAAAAAACTGGTAATTATCTTGAAACTATAGAATGGTAATTTTGGTAAAGGGCATTACCCTTATGAAAAAAATGGGCCTGTGGCAATGTCTGCTGCAGAGCTATGACCAAGTTGTGGCAATGATGCAGCAACATTGCCGCAAGGTTGCTGCAGTGTGCTTTTACCATGCAAATGAAGTCTGCCATAATGTTGCCGCAGACCTATTGCAGAATTGCGGCAAACATTTGGCTGTACTATGGGAAAAGGGACTTTACAAAGCTAAAATTATGCATGTGCAGGCCCACAGGGATGTTGCTGTTCTAAATTGCGGACACCCTGAACACACAAGACACCTGAAAATATACCCTATGTAAGATTTCAGCTCAGATATTTTTTTATCTTGGACAGATATTTGAGCATTTGATACTAATGTTTTATGTATAAGGTTAACTTTCTATGACACAGTCCCTTTTAACATGCATCTGCATAAGATATCCCTACTCAGAGCCCCATCCTCTTTCCCTGGGCTTTACTAGTAGATCCCCTATTTAGAGGTTCTAACATTTCTTTCAAAGGAGTCAGTAGTTGAAGAGATTTGAAAACAACAACAATTTCAGATATGAGTAAGCATTCTCATTTGGCTTGCTACATTTATTTAATTCAGCACATTTAGATAACTGGTTTCCATGCAGAATCTTATCAAGTCTCTATGCATCTTTAGTTCATCCAAAATGAAACTCATGGTTTATGTTTCTAAATTTCTATGCATGATTCTTTATGATCCTGAGTAAAATATGTAAATGGAATTACAGTCTTTAAGATCTCAAAGTTTTTGGGTTTTTAATTGCAAAGAAAATAAACTTACCATTTTCAATAACTTTTAAATTAAATTTAACAATCCATATAGGAAAGAGTAGTCCAATGAAAACACAAACCCATATTAATTCACACTGATACAGCGAAACACAAAATTACATGTATTCCACAATAAAACAA
Source organism: Anodontia alba (assembly GCA_964016985.1). NCBI lineage: Eukaryota > Metazoa > Mollusca > Bivalvia > Lucinida > Lucinidae > Anodontia > Anodontia alba. The sequence goes on along the minus strand of OZ024836.1, from coordinate 9,318,282 downwards.
GAGAATCACTATCAAATCCTGTACTTTCTAACTTGTTACTCATTCAGTGCTATCCTATAAATGACTGCACTTTTTGGTCAAAAAGCAAACTATCTGACCACTTTTATGATATCTTAATTAAAAGCACATTGGAGTCATGGAAACAGGGCCATAAATATTTCCCTAAACCTGTTTTGCATAATTACAATAATTTTCTGGCAATGTTCTGGCAAAGTTGACCAGAAGCTTGCCATAATGATAGAGAAATTCACTTCTGCACTGAACTTAACAGCTAAAAAATTTTCAAAGTATCTGACCAGAAAAAAGAGTTGATATGGATTGATTCATGTCAGCAGACTGTTGTTTTTCCCCATTGAAGACCCAGTTTTGCTTGTTTTATATTATCATTGTCACAGTGATCTATGTTGTTAACATTCAGCTGTCATAAAAACTTGCAAATGTAAGGTGAAAATTATTGATGTAGCAAATTTTCTTTAACCCTATTTCAGAATGTTTTTATTTGAATATAATTATTAATATTGAGGTGGTCTGCTGCTCACAGTATAATTATCTTTGTCTAATAAATTTTGAAATTCCAAATAAACAACTGAGTGGAATGAAATAATCTCTAGTAATCATTAGATTCAGAGATAATGGCAAATCTCTGGCAAACTACCTCAAAAAAGAGAATTTTCTGGCAAACTTTTGGCAAGCTCCTTGATCCCTAATATCTTTTGGCAAAGTTCTGGCAAACTCCCTCCTGCTGGCAAGATACTTTACCAGAGCATTGCCATTAGCGGCAATGATCAGCAAAGTTTACCGGCACAGATTATCTTTGCTGCAACCATGCCGCTGCCTTCTAGCAACATTATGGCACAGATTCTTTTTCATAAGGGTAGTGGAACATTTCTGTGAAATTATTTTGAAATCAGGCCATTAGCCTGGGAGATGTCCTTTAAAAGTTTTTTTTTTTCCTTTTTAGCTCTGGCGGCCATTTTGTTCTGCTGAGCAAAACCATTTTAGCAATATTGGTATAATTCCTGTAAAATTATTTCAAAATCCATTAACCGTATAGGAGGAGAAGTCTCTTAAGTAGATTGTTGATAGATGCATGACTGTCTACTCCCTTTTCTTTTTTTTAGCTCTGGTGGCCATTTTGTTCAGCCAAACGGAACCATTTTAACAATTTTGGTAAAGGGTCATAAGTGGGACATTTCTGTGAAACTATTTTGAAATTCGGTCATAGGCCTGAGAGGAGATGTCGTTTAAAAGTTTTTCTATTTTTAGCTCTGACTGCCATTTTGTTTCAGAGTGGAACCAGTTTAGCAATTTTGGTAAAGGGGCATTAGAGGAACATTTCTGTGAAATTAAATTGAAATCGGGCCACTGGCATGGGATTTGTTGTTTAAAGGTTTTTTTTTATTTTTAGCTCTGGTGGCCAGTTTGTTTTAGGAGCGGAACCATTTTAGAAATTTTGGTAGAGGGTCACTCAAGGAACATTCAAGTAAAATTATTTCAAAATCCATTTACCGGTTTAGGAGAAGATGTCTCTTAAGTAAATTGTTGACAGAGGAATGACAGTCTACACCCTTTTTCTATTTTTAGCTCTGGCTGCCATTTTGTTCAGCAGAGCTAAACCATTTTAGCAATTTTGGTAAAGGGGCATTAGAGGAACATTTCAGTAAAATTATTTTGAAATCAGGACCTTGGCCTAATAGAAAAAGTCGTTTAAAAGGGTTTTCCTATTTTTAGCTCTGGTGGCCATTTTGTTTAGTGGAGCGGAACCATTTTAGCAATTTTAGGTAAAGGGGCATGAGAGGAACATTTCTGTGAAATTATTTTGAATCGGCCACTGGCCTGGGAGGAGATGTCTTTTAAAGGTTTCTTCTATTTTTAGCTCTGGTGGCCATTTTGTTTAGCAGAGCAGATTTGGTAAAGGGGCATGAGAGGAAGATTTCTGTGACATTATTTTGAAATCAGGCTATAGGCCTGGGAGGAGATGTTGTTAAAAGGTTTTCTATTTTTAGCTCTGGCAGCCATCTTGTTTAGCGGAGCAGAACCATCTAGGCAATTTTGGTAGAGGGTCATCTAAGGAACATTCCTGTGAAATTATTTCAAAATCCATTCAGTGGACTGGTCTAGGAGGAGATGTTGTTTTAAGATTTTCTATTTTTAGCTCTGGCCGCCATTTTGTTTAGCGGAGCAGAACCATTTAGGCAATTTTGGTAGAGGGTCACCCAAGGAACATTCCTTCCTGTAAAATTATTTCAAAATCCATTCACCTGTTTAGGAGGAGATGTCTTTAAGTAAAAAAATTGACAGACGGACGACCGACAAAGACTGATCACAAAAGCTCACCTTGAGCCTTTGGCTCAGGTGAGCTAAACAATATACCTATTATAAAATAAAATTTGCACACTATTACCTCTAGACAATATGCTGACAGAAGTTTACGAAATTACGAAAAGGGACATAACTCTGCCAATATTTGGTGTACTGTATCCTCAAAATAATATGCGCTGCTCCACATCATCCTGTAACTATTTAAGAAGTTTCAGCTTGATCGGATGTAAACTATAGGAGTTGGCCAGAAACGAAAAATTTTCAAAGGAGTATAACTGTGCTTATATTTGGTGTACTGTAACACTGAAACAATATACGCTGTTCCACATCATGGTAATTACAAATGAAGTTTCAGCTTGATCAGATGTAAACTGTAGGAGGAGTTAGCCGGAAACAAAAAGTTTACAGAAATTTTCAAAGGGGCATAGCTCTGCTAATATTTGGTGGACTGTAACCTAGAAACAATATGCCGTGCTCCACATAATGGTCTAACTATAAATTACATTTCAGCTTGAGCGGATGTAAAGTGTAAGAGAAGTTGACCTGAAACAAAAAGTTAACGGAAATTTTCAAAGGGGCATTACTCTGCTAATAGTTAGTAGACTGTAACCCTGAAATAATATGCGCTGCTCGTCATCATGGTCTAACTATATACCAAGTTTCAGCTTGATCGGATGTAAACTGTAAGAGGAGTTAGCCAGAAACGAAAAAGGTTATGGACAGACGGACAGACGCCATACCCCGTAACATAACCGTCCCGTTTTTCAAACAGGCATATAAAAATTGATGAAACTTGCCAATTAGCAATCCCAAAGCAGATCTCCACAATTTTCAACCTCCTGATCACCAGTCGGACACACATCCAACTAAGCTACCAACGCCAGCTCATACATTCATGAAATAAATATCAACCTCAAGAGGGATTTGAACCTGGAATCTCATGTTCCAAAGTCAGAAGTGCCCAACTGACAATCTCCCTTCTTGAATCAGCAGACCGGGAGAATGATGGTAGAAATTATTTCACGATCAATCTCTTGATGAGGTAGGCTGCCAAGCTAGGATTCAAACTTGCAACCACTAGATCTGCCGTCTAATGCACTAGTTACTGACTGCACTGCTGAGCAGGTTCCAATCAGCTGATGATCATACATGCAATCTCTAGGTCAATAACTTCTAGCACAAGAGGCCAGCAGCATTACTAATCTGCTATCAGGCCAGAGTATGTGCAAGTACATGTACTGTTTCAAAGTCTTCCTGACAATGGTTAGACAAATGATTAAAATGTATAGTAGAGCCAGGTATTACCAGGTAACATTCCGAGACCTTTAATATTGCATGCCAGTATCCACTCCCTGCCTCTTAGAAGATCTCAGTGTCAAATATTATCATTTCATCAATACATGCATTTCTTTTTACCCAACAGAGTTAAATTGCAAACGCACCTGCCAAAGGCAAATATCCAGTATTGTGGATATTTTGATGTTCCATGGAAAAAATCTGAAAACATGCAAATCCATGAATATCTGACTATTGTTTGTGCCATGTGAAGCAGTTTTTTATCTAAATTGTTTCAAACATCCTTGAGCTACACAATATATAACAATAAAGCACAAATTTCATATAATCTGGTTATATTTTATGTCAAGGAAAAGAACACTAAAACAGTCCATAAGTGCACAATGTTGAGGCCACCCCAGGGATTTTGAGGAACAGGGGAACAAGGCCATGTATTACAGGGTAACGAGGGAAGATGAATCTAAAACAAGAGGTCCGCGGGTCACGACTCACTCGCCTGAGTGACATAGCTACTCCAGGTATGCACCCGTTATGCAACATTTTCCAATCCTATCATTGCAACTAATGAAAGGATGATCAATTAAGCAGTTCTTAGTTTTGAAGAAGGACACATGGCCATGGCAGTCAATGAAGCATGACCATTTGGACAAACTCTCAATCATATTTCACTAGTACAATCAATGTAAAATGATGGAAATTGGCTAAGTGGTTTCTGAAGAGTTGTTTAACAGTACCATGATTTTATACACAAGTAAACAGCACAGGGGCAGGGAAATATAATAAATGTCAAAATGATTACCTTTGGAAACAAAGATCACACTACAGATTAGAAAACGTGAGTCTTGGTTTTACTGAGAATCTTCATAAGCAGTAAAGAAGTTTGCAACACTGCTTTAATTGTGGTTTTGGAGGAGCTGTCATTAAAAAAAATCATTTTCTAAAATTTTATTTTGCCATGGCAACCCAACAAATTGGTCACTGGTCATAAAAAACACACAAACTGGGTAGACAATGATCATGACTGCAAAATATGGTTCACATTACTTCACTGGTTATGGAGAAAATGAATTAACCATTTCTTCATTATAAGTTTATGGGAGTTTTCTGTTGCCATGGCAACAAAACCAAGAGGCAGACTGGCAGACTTTTTATCTGTTTTCAATTGCCCTTACCCATTTAACATTTGCACCAACTTAGAGTCCTACTACTTCAGTGGTTTTGGAGGACTGGTCATTGAAAAAATTTTCTTTTTTTTTTTAAATTTAATATTGCCATGGAAACCAAACAAAATTCTCACTGATGAAAGGCACAAGCTGGGTAGACCATCATCAAATGTCATAACTGCCAAGTATGGTTCACATCACTTCACTGGTTATGAAGAAAATGCAATTTCACCATTTTCCCATTATATTAGTCTACAGGAGCTTTCTGTTGCCATGGCAACCAAAGCAAGAGGCAGATCACCATATTTTTAGCCATTTTGAATTGTCCTTACCCCAAAGCAGTTCATTTGTACAAAATTAGAATCATACTGCTTGATTGGTTTTGAAGGAGATGTCATTTAAAAAATTCCTTTTTTTTTTTAAATCTAATATTGCCATGGCAACCAAACAAAATAGCCACTGGTCATAAAAAATATAAATTGGGCAAACACTCATCCAATGATCATAACTGCCAAACATGGTTCACATCACTTCACGTTTTTGCAGAAAATGCAATTAATTTAACCATTTTCCCCAATATAAGTCTATGGGAGCTTTCTGTTGCCATGGCAATCAAACCAAGAGGTAGATCACCAAAAAATTTGGCTATTTTCAAAGGACCCTAACCAAGCAACATTCTTTTCAAGTAAGGTACAAATCGCTTCAATGGCTTTGGAGGAGTTGTCATTTTAAAGTGTTAATGGACAGACAACCGAACAGATGTTTCAACAATTTGGGTTTAGGGGCTATGTCCCATTATGAATTTCTATATGGTTCAGACACCTAAGCGTGTTCAGACACCAAAAATTCCCTTGCTTAGCCTAGGATCAATCCTTGTACCGTTAGCTCTAGATGCCAGTGCACTCACCACTGAACTACCACACTATATTGTAGTCTGTACATGAAATTTTTATTTTTTTTATTATTAAGAATTTTTGCCAGACCAAATTTTTAACAGACATGTCTGCAGGCCCTACATTACATATACAGCTGGCCACTGCTAATTAAATTCATGCTACAGAATAACTGGTTCTGTACTTGTCCGATAACTGGTGCATGACGAGTAAGTGTGTAAGAAGGTGATTCTTTTCCGATTTTGTTCAAACCGAATAATACCTTATTGTTATTAGAGATATCACTGTAATTTTACGGACAGTAATGTTGTCAAACATAAAAGTAAAGCGTAAACACTTTAAAAAGAGGATAATAAGTAAACTTACATTTCGGGTGGTTCTTCTTTGTTCCAGCCAGCTTGATTGTGACGTTCTGAATATTCTTCCGAAAATGGAACACCTCTTCTTAGGGTACCGCACCGGGCCGGATATATTTAGGATTGTCTGTACAACAAGTTCATTTGCTTTTGTTGCAGTCTCTCTCTCTCTCTCGCTCTCTCTCTCCTTAGCCAGCCAACATTAATTTGTTTTGTTTGAGTTATGGCTATACCACCGAGAAAACCCTTAGGGAAGTCCTCCCAGGGGTGTTCCTGGTCCCCCTGAAATAAAGTCAGCATTTTCCCTTGTTCCCCAAAATTAAAATCTTGACTTTCTATATTCCTTGTTCCCCCCAATGGCTCAGTTGTCAGAGCATCTGCTTGACAGGGAGGTTGTGGGTTCGATCCCCGACAAAGGATACAAAGACCTGTCAGCTACACTGTACCCCTGTGTCAATCAGTAATGCGGGGTATAGTGGTCTGTCACCTAATTGTATACCGGAATATCTGTCAGCGACAAAGTATACAAAGCTGCACTGTCGGTTACCCGGAATATCAGTCAGGAACCCAGGGTATAGTGGCCTGTTACATGAAGTGTACACCCGAATATCAATCAGCAACAAGTAGTTGCGGTCATGGTACCAAAGCCATAATCCAAAATCATAAATCCATAAACGAATGACGAATCAGAATGTTCAGACCAACAGACATGGACCCCAGAACAAAGGGTGTAATCAGGCGTCCGCGGATAGTAAGCATTACTTGGTAAGCAAGCTTCGTCCACCATGCCCATGGGCCTGAACGAAGGAAATATCGGTAGAAGCGTATGTCCGGGATTTGGGAAGTCTACTTATGGCGCGTCACTGGCAAAAACATCAGAAACAATTCTGGAAACTGCCACATTGTAGGGATTGACTAGATCATGATGTCTCCCATAGAACATCTTAAGTGTTGCTACCAGTTTGGTTTTTTGATACCCCTGGCTCAACAACTTTTGAGTGAGCACTTTCCCACGCTCCATGAAGTCCTGATAATTTGAACAAGTTCTGGCATAACGGATTAACTGTGAAACGTAAACGCCGTATGCTGGTGCAGAAGGGATATTACTGCTCAGGAAAGGAAAGTTAATGATGGGAAAATTGAAGTCATCCCGTTTGTCGTAAAGCCTAGTAGTAAGCTTTCCATTGTCGATGTAGAGATAACAATCCAAGTATGAGGAGGAGGCTGAAGTCTCCGTAAAAGTAAATGAAGTCCTGCCAGCTACATTGCACCCTGATGTATCAGTCAGTAACCTGGGATATACACTTAGAGTGTATAGATATACTGGAATATCGGTCAGCAACAATTAAAGTATACGAAGATCTGTCAGCTACACTGGTCCCCGGTGTATCAGTCAGTAACCCGGGATATAACAGCCTGTCACCCAGAATGTTTTGTAGTATAGGGTCCCGTAGTATACTTTGTCGCTGACTGATATTCACTGGTTTACACTTTAGGTGACAGGTCCCTATACACTGGCTTATTGACTGATATACCAGGGAGTAGTGTAGCTTACAAGTCTTCATATATACTTTGTTGCTGACTAATATTCCGGTATACATTCCATGTGACAGGCCACTATACTCCAGGTTACAGACTTATATACTGGGTAACAGTGTAGCCGACAGGTATTCGTATACTTTGTCGCTGACCGGTATTCGGGTATGTACTTCAGGTGACAAGCGGCTAAACCTGGGTACAGTGTAGCTCACAGACCTTGTTATACTTTGTCGCTGACTGACATTCTAGTCCAGGTGAGAGGCTGCTATACCCTAAGTTACAGACTAAGATACTTTGGGGTACAGTGTAGCTGATGGGTCTTTGTATACTTTGTCTCCGACTGATATTCCGGTATACACTTTAGGTGACAGGCTGCTATACCCTGGGTTACTGACTGATACGCTGATATACAGTGTAGCTTGCAGGTCTTGGTTTACTCTGTCGCTGACCAATATTCTGGTATACTCTCCATCAGACAGGCCACTATACCCTGGGTTACTGACTGAGACACTGGGTAACAGTGCAGCTGACAGGTCTTTGTATACTTTGTTGCTTATTCAGGTATATTTATAACTGTCAGCTATCAAAAAAAAAAAAAAAAAATAAATAAATAAATAAAATAAAACATTAACCTCGACCCTGTCACATTGAGTAGAACATAACATACTTTCTATGCTGCGCATCGTGTTTGCAAATCAGTCAATCAATCAGCGATATGAAGTTCTCTAATACCATGTTAGATTGTGTTTATTTTTAAATTTCAATTGCTGTTTTGTCAAGGACAATGCCAGTCACTGGCTTATAGTGTAATTCTTTGCTTATTATATGAACGTCTGTTTATACAGGGTAAAGTTTACTGAAACTTATATCAGGGATTTACATATTTATTCTATTAACTCATAACCTAAACATTCACAGAGAGAGAGAGAAGCCTTTTTTCATAGCTGACAAACCAAGTAAAATCTCCTTTGGCAGCATATAATAGACAGCATTGACTGCTTTAAGATTATTTAGATTGTCATTTTAAGAAAGTACTGTTTTAGAATATGTATTGGAGCGGGAAGAGTGGTCACTTTATATTGTTTTAAAGGTCAAATTGCGTTTCGTCTGATAACAACTCAATTTTAGTAAACACCGTTCCATTTTTTCACTGGAATGGACCGGAACGACTGGGAACGCTAAGAAAGCGAGAAATGGAACTGACCGTCGCTCCGTTCCAGTCGTTCCGGTACCGGTCCGGTCCCGGTTGCGTTCCGGTCGTTCTCCGTTCATCGGTCGTTCAGGTGGTAAAGCTAACCGCTGACGGGACTGTAGTGTTCGCTTGTGATGATTTCCTCAGAGCAACAAGAGATGACTTAAATTGCACGCCGGTAGGTCGGGGTTCAGACTCTATGATTGTCCCGACTAAAAAACTATTCATGAGATGGTCTGGGCCGGAACTTTTTATGTCTCTTTCTCGGCTGACTGGAGTTCAACTGGTGGTTTTTAGAGATGACTTTAATTGCACGCCGGTAGGTCGGGGTTCAGACTCTATGATTGTCCCGACTAAAAAACTATTCATGAGATGGTCTGGGCCGGAACTTTTTATGTCTCTTTCTCGGCTGACTGGAGTTCAACTGGTGGTTTTTAGAGATGACTTTAATTGCACGCCGGTAGGTCGGGGTTCAGACTCTATGATTGTCCCGACTAAAAAACTATTCATGAGATGGTCTGGGCCGGAACTTTTTATGTCTCTTTCTCGGCTGACTGGAGTTCAACTGGTGGTTTTTAGAGAGAGCTAATCTTCAAGTTGGTGCTTTTCGTATGTTTGTTCGATTTGTGCTTGTTTGGATTTGTCAGTTTTCTCTTCCTCTTGGTGTCTGGGAAGGGCTGCGGTTTGTGATTGTGGCACTCCCTGGACTTTTCTCTTACCTTATTTTTTCTTTTGCTCCGGTATTTAGGTGGTGTTGTTGGACAAACCAGGGATCTCCAAGTTTTTCCATACTTTGCTTCTGTTGACTCCTCATCTTTGCTTCATTATAGGCCGTTTTTATGATTTATTTGATGCCCGTAATGATTCATGGATGAGACCGAACAAATATACACTTTTTACCTTTCTGGAAGCTGAGTGCCAAGCTGGAAGCTGAGTGCCAAGGTTGGGATCTCGCAAAGCTAGCTTAAGCCCCGCAACCCTCCCCCAACTCCCCATTACAGATCGTTGCAAGGCGGTACTTTCATTGTCGTACTTTTTGTTAGTTGTTATGTATTGTTTCACTTTTGAATGTTTTCCTTGTAACTATTATGTAAGTTTAAGATATACCCTGTTAAGTTTGAATAACAGACTGGCCACCTTTTTTGGGAAAGAGTTGCCAACTCTGCTTGCCCTCTGTTTATTTTGTGGCTGCTTAATTTTATTTGTCTATCTTTCCTTTTATTGTTCAAGGCTTGATGTGGATCTGATTGTATCAGTTCCTGAGATCACTTTTTTACTTTGACCAGACCGCACAATTGCATAAGCTGATTCGAGACTTTCACTGGGGTCGCATGTCTTATATCCTTACGTTACGGTTTGTTTGGGGTTTTTTTTTTTTCATTACATTAAGTTAATGGCAAAAAATAAAATGGTAAGTCTTACATTGCTTAAGGAATTTTAATTGTATTTAAATCTTAATAAATCAATACCCAGTAAGCATTCTACATAAATCTATAGCGGGCCGTTATCGGCCCGTCAAGGTAGCTGACGGGCCGATAACGGCCCGCTATAGATAGATAAAGAATCCTAGCTGGGTACCTCGACATATGTTATACAAAGCACGTGCATATTTTTACCTATTAAGACCTAAACTGAATCGATCCGCAACGTGAAAATGATACACACGTAACTGCTGACATATAAGCCCAGCGAAGACTCCGATCAACATGTGCATCTGTGTAGTCTGATCAGTCTTAGTTGTCCGCATGAAGAAAACATGCATTCTTGATTACATACAAAGCACTCCTGCTGGACCCGGATATGACCTGCTTATGCAGGAAGCCAACTGACCTTGAACTTGTATCAACAACCTGGTTCACGTAATCTGATTGGCTTTAAGTTTGATGTGGGCGTGGCATCTTTATTTATTCAACATGGCAAGCGTTAACGGTCAGTCATATCTGTGATTACAGCATGTGCTTTGCAGTTTACGACATTCTTTTTACTTAGGATTGCAAGCAGATTTCTGACTACATGTACCATTAATATTTTCCTTATATATTACATACATTTATGCAAATGTTTTGAAGTCCATCGATTTTGTTTGTTTTAAGTTCAAAGCGTAAACATTAGGCTCTTGACTGTAAAACAATGCCAAACAGAAAATACAGTCGACTCTCGTTATCTCGAATTCCAAGGGACTCACTGAAACACTTCCAGATATCCGTACTTCGACATATCAGAGTTGAGAGAGTGAGGAAAACAATAAATTGAACAACCACATTTAACAAATGAATATGTAATTTGACTCCTGAAGTTAGAAATATATATATATATATATATATATATATATATATATATATATATATATATATATATATATATATATATATATATATATATATATATATATAATGTTGAAAAGAGGAGAAATTGCTCCTTAGGAGCAATTTCTCCTCTTTTCCACATTATTTTGTTAGCTGTTGTCATAGTTTCGTGTTAAAACAGGGACCAGATTTTTATTCGAGATAAGCGGTAATTCGAAATAAGCGAGTTCGAGATAACGAGGTTCGACTGTATGTAGTGTATGTTACGTGGCGTAGAAGTGTCCGTGCCTTTACAATGACTCATCCCATATTGTTTATAATGTCTCAACCGGTGTAAAGGCAACATGTTCTCAAAGCAACTTTCTAGTTTCATTTTTAAAGCAACTACTCAAGACTTACAGTTATGCCCTAGACTGACATTTGTCCAACAGATGATACCTATTCAAACTTCCTCCAACAAAACACTAAGATATTGTCTGTCTGATACAGTCTTATAAAATTCCAATAGCCTACATTCAGCCTGAGCCAGATAGTAGACAGCGACATAAGGTATCTCTGAAAAGAACAATTTGAGATTCAGTGGTCTATGACCTAAACAGCATCAGGCAATCTTAAGGGGAATGATACACTTGGTTGATTATAAGCAATGTGACGCAAGAGAGGCAGATGTGGTCGTGATTCCCGTTAGTTTTCAAGCATAAGACACCCCTCTGAAAATGCGCCGATTCTAATAGTAAATAATTTGCCCTCCCCCACCCCCACCCCTTGGGAGCAAATTCTTCTCTGTTAGAGAAGACCAATTTTCAGAAGGAATACGAACATTACGAAAACATACCTATATAATCTTGACCCCTTTAAACCCCACTTTATATAGTAAATTGGGGTTTACAGGGAAAAACGTTATTTTTTTGTTTCTGCGCAAAATCTTAGATTGTGGGTACTCGTTAGAACCGCCTCTGCGAGGCGTTTCTAAAGAGTACCCACAATCTGTGTTTTGAGCAGAAATATGAACAATATCAAAACTTTTATCTGGAAACTTTCAATGTTTGGTGGTGAAATTTTCAATATATTTGAATAATTTCGTAATGAAGCAGTTTGACATATTTGCCTCCACTGGATAAATTTGTGTATCTACAGGTGTAGCGCTAAATACGCTAATTACATATATGCAAAAGAAAAAATATCTGCAATAAACGAAAGTACTTAACAGAAAATGTTTCTCCTTTATCAAGGCGGCTGCTATATTCTGTAGTACATTGTAGCCCGATTTTGCAAGCGATACTAGAGTTTTCTAGATTTTTCCTGGCTGTGCGTAAAAATAGTTCCGTTATTGCTATGCCGCTGGATTCTGTTACAATCTACAAAGTAAACATAGTACATAAAAAATTCTGACAAGACAATGAACGACATGCATTTTGAAATAGTTGGAATTGTCTATAATTACACGAATAAAACCGAAACTGACATTGGAACAACTCCTACAGCATTACAGAAATCAATTGCAAATTATATGCCAATGATACTGCTAAACTATTCATTATCTCAAATGATTGTTTTACAACGTATTTGAATTACATATATCAAATGAAATTATACAAACGTGTAAAAAGGACCCTTATTTCATTTGCGAACAGTGAATGCCCGGATCATAATGCGCGGTGCAGACTGATGCGAGCCTTGGCTATTCGCTTACAGAATATTTGTATAATGTAAAATATAGGCTCTGATCAGACTGTGCCCTTTGGCATAACGATCTTTTTTCCTGTGTTGCTCATAATATGTAATTTGTTATACTTAGAAGACAGAAGAATGACTTGCAAAGAACTCAAAATAAATATGAGTTTTATAAGAAAAAGTCTCTTATTGTGTCTGCGTGTATCGCAAGCCATATCAGCAAGCGCATGCGCAGTCCACTCAGGACCTTTGTTGGCCCCTTATGTATAGTGCAATCTGCATCGACGAACAGACAATGTTCTCATGGCATTGCAATGATGCGTAAGCTGGCCTATATCTTCACTGTTTACATATAAAGTAAGAACCTAATTCCCATGCTCCTGTCAAAAGCTTAGTTTACTAGTATCAATGACTTCTACAATTACAACACTTTATAATACATGTATCTCAAATGAGCCTGGGCATAGTATTCCTACAATATTGTATGTGCGCTCAGCGAAGACTAGAATCTGCCTGTGCGAACACATTGTCTGATAAGAGTCTTCCCAGGACACTCTGTGGGCAGCCAAGGCCCCATAGCGGCTCCAGGCGGATACCAAAGATTTCCAGACTGCGTGATTACGTAGCCTGACCTGAGGTTTCGCTGGGAGCAAATGCAATTTTGTAGGAAATGCTCTTCCCGGCTCATTTAATGGTATTCCAATAACATGATTACTTGCTATAAACTATCTAAATTTTCAAACAGAAAAATGAGGTATTTTCTCATTGTTCACAATAATTAGTAATTTTATGGAATGATATTTGCTTTGGACTTGACGATACCGTTCAAAATATTAGGAGTATTAGCGATTTCATGCTTCTCAGCAACATAAGTGACAATGTACGGAGAAAATAGTTAGGGTCCCAATTTCTCTATTTTGACTGTCACAATGAACCAGATATGAAGAAGACACATTATCAGCAAAGAGAATATGTTTTGTTTTGTTTTGTTTTTTTGTTGTTTTGTTTTTTTTTTGTTGTTGTTTTTTTTTGTTTGTTTGTTTGTTTGTTTGTTTTTTTTTTTTGTTGTTTTTTTTTTTGTTTGTTTGTTTTTTGTTTTGTTTTATTGTTGTTGTTTTTTTTTTTTTTTTTTTTTTTTGTTTGTTTTTTTTTTTTTTTTTTTATGGCGGGGGGGGGGGATTGTTTGTTTGTTTGTTGTTGTTGTTTTTTTGTTTGTTTTTTTTTTGTTTTTTGTTGTTGTTGTTTTTTGTTGTTTTTTTGTTTTGTTTTTTTTGTTGTTTTTTTTTGTTGTTTTTTTTTGTTTTTTGTTTTTTGTCTGTTTTTTTTTTTGTTTTTTTTTCTCTGCTTTTCTGCTAATGAATCATATAAACGTAACTTATGAGGTTTTTGATGATTCTCAACGCATGAAGATGGCCCTTATGCCATTTGAGGACAATGCAGGCCCAGATCAGCCTGCGCATAAGCGCAGGCTGATCTGGGCCTACATTGTCCACTTACAGAATCAGTGGATACTGTACTATATGTCGACGAGCAGAAAATGCTCAGATCAGACTGCACGGATGCGCATGCTGATCTGGACCTACGTTGTCCGCAAATTGTATAAAGGTCTTTTTCGTGCGTTGCCCATCAGATATTTTATTTGATGACTGTCTGGAGTCAGATACGTTTTCCTCTACAAGACGCCAGTGTGACTTTTCAGGAAGTTGGAAATTAACAGCTGTACTCGTAGGGTGTCGCTTTTTGACACCATCTGATCTTTGTGCTCTCAGCGAAGACTCGGATCAGCCTATGCATTCATACAGTGTGATCAGTCTTTGTTGCTGCATGTTTAAGTATTGACTACGTGACTATCAACAGAGAACTAACAAAGACTGAACAAACTGTAAGAATGCACAGGCTAATCATATTCGTCACTCGGCACAAATATTTTAAAATACAAAGTCTCAAGTCGCTGATTATGTGTTTGGTTTAAAGTCTCATATGGAGTAAAGGATTGCCATTGGGACAGACAGGTCTGGGAAGATAGTGTATACCCGGCGTCTGGCACTTCTCCAACAATTTAATAGTTGTAGATATATTAAGTCATAGTAAGTTGAATCGTCTACATTTTAGTAAAAATATGGTAGGGAGATCATGTTTTCCACTATTAAGTGCAAGCACTTTAGGCAACCGGTATTGCATCCCTCATACAAATGGAAATGCAGTTTATCTTGGTAGATGATTTTGGCTTATTTGTGATGTAGAAGTAAAAGTCATATATATATGCTTGCATACATACTCCCAAACATATAAGTGAATTTAGCTATCGTCCTTTGTGTATCTTGCAAGTGTTACCTAGAAAAAAGTACAATGTGTTATGTATCAATATTTAATAGCGAAACGAAACACCGTGTAGGTAAGAATCTCACTCGGACATAAGCGCTGACCATCAGATAGCGTTGTCATGAGCACTTTGAAGACTTCATATACATGTTTACCTATGGTTGTATGCCTATAGCATTGGTATATTATATTGCTAGACTGGTTCAGATCTGTGAAAGTCACAGGTCTCGCTGTATTACAATGCATCAATCCAAAACTGCCATTGTCACTATTATTTTACCATACATTGAGCCAGTGCACGACAAACTCTACAATAAGACCTGTATGACCAGCAAAGACTCAGATCATCCCGTTTATCCACCCAATATGTCAAGGGTTCTCGTTTATCCCTCTTTGGATAGCCCGGAGGATGTAAACGGCACATGCGATCAGCGAAGACTCTGATCAGACTGCGCGGATGCGCAGGCTGATCTGAGCCTTCGCTGGTCTCAAAAGTTCCATGGTAGGTTTTGTCGTTCGCTGGCACAATTCATATTTTATTTCTCGTTTACAGAGTTTTTCATTTGCCCTTCTACCTGATAGTATGGAGGCAGAGGTATCGATCCATGGATACAATCTATACTCGTAATGTTGTACAATCTCTGCAATACCTTTTGTATTTAAATAACTCTGTCTTCTTAATAGTGTACTGCTATTTTGGTATACAATGTCTTTCTTGTATTATATATATTTCAGCATGTCTTTTTTATACCTATGAAGTGTTTTCTGAAATTTAATATATATAAAATCGAATATACATAGAAACAAAACAGACCATTAAAAATAACTATTGTATAAGGATACATAATAGCTTAGAGAACAAATCAAAAGTTTTAAAATGAATACAAAAAGCGTAGTTTCTAAATACCAAGTGCACGATGACGTCAGAATACCATATATTTCCTGGGTAACTTTTGTTTGTTGATATTGATGTTTGATTGGTGATCACGTCCGACTGGTTTTTATAAAAAATTATTTTAGCAACCGTCCTGGTGGATTTTTTTATGTTGGAGATGGGGCTACTGGTATGTAAATCGTAAAGAATTGCGTTGCAGCGTTAGACGACGTCGTCGCACTGATATATATATAGTTTGCATGGTGTGGATTGACCGCAGGTAAAAGCACTATAAAACAAATACAAATTATAAGATACAATATTCATCCCATCTAGCATTCTTCGTAAATCTATATCGGAGCGTTATCGGGCCGACAAGGTTCCTGCCGGCCGAAAACGGTCCGATATAGATTCAAGTGGAATGCTAGTTGAATATAGGAATACTTATTAGGCAGAGCATGCAACGGTCTCAGATATGTGGTTATAGATGATACAGTTTTGCCACTTCGCTGTAAAACCATACAATGGGGTTTGACTGTTTACTCGATGCTGGCTTGGCCTAAGGTTACTTTTCCGACAATATTAGCTAGGCTATAGTCTTAGTCGCCGTTTTGTGGACATGCATTTCAGGATCTTGCTCAACAATGACGCAATTCTCAAAAATGAATGTATCGTGTTAATAATAGAACAATATATAGTCGATAGCCCTTTATTTCTTAACCCTTGTCCTGCTGAACCCGGATATATCCTGCCTTTGCAAACAGTGTAAATCCAGATCAGTTGGCTTCTGAAGAAGCCAACTGATCTGGATCTGCACTGTTGTGCCATTAAGTATGTGAATATATAGCAATAATCTTGATCAAGTGACTTGATTGGCTGAAAATTAGAAGTGGGTGTGGCATCCTAATGTATTCAGCAGGACAAAGGTTAATAGTTTCCCGCCAACAGTCACAAAATTGTCCAAGTACTTTAGTGCATTTAACTTTGCAGTCTTATTGGACCCCATTTTGATATAGTCGAAAAAAGTCAAGTTATTTTAACAAAACTAAGTTCGGTCAATTAGGCCCTCATCAGTGATTATATAATTTTCAAACAAAAAAATCTAAAAGGACCCAGAAAATATATACCACACAATAGCGAATTGCGGAAAGACTGTTGACGACCGGCAGTCAGCACTAACACCAGATGTCCATAGCAATTAAACCAATTGAAAAGTGTTAAAAGAAAAAGAAAGAGGAAGGAAAACATAACTTAGAAACTTCCGTGATACAAAAGTACTACTTATTTAAGGCAGAATAATTAATAGTATAAACATACTTTATTGCAATTTTACATGAAGAATATACATGTATGCAATGGGGTTGTGCCACGTGTATATTCTTCATGTAAAGTTGCAATAAAATATGTTTATACTATTAATTATTCTGCCTTAAATAAGTAGTACTTATTTAAGGCAGAATAATTAATGGGAGGATAAAGGAATCGCATCAACAGTTATTACTAATTTGCATATAAGTAGAATTTTCAGAAACAATATAGGCAAAAAAAAGAGAAATACAATAAAGAAGAGAAATTAATGAGAGATATAGCTCAACGTTTAATACATTTGGCAGTAAAAGCTCCAAGACAAGTTTTCGACAGTCTGTAACTCTATTATTACGTCGTTGCTGCATGTTTAAATGTTGCGTGTAAGTAAAACCATTACGAAAACATGCCTATTCAAATATACTGAAAATTTTACCACCAAAAAAATGAAAATTTTCAGATAAAAAAAATTTGATAATTTTCATATGTCTGCTGAAAACATAGATTGTTGAAACATAGATTATGGGTACTCGACGAGGCGGTTCTAACGAGTAACCACAATCTATGTTTCAAGCACGAGTAACCACAATCTATGTTTCAAGCAGAAATAAGAAAAGTAATAATGTATACCCCTGTAAACCCCAGTTTTATTGTATAAAAGTGGGGTTTAAGGGGGTCAAAATTATATAGGCATGTTTTCTTGATGCATAGCAATTAAACCAATAGTGTAAAAAGAAAAAAGAAAGGAAATGTTAGAAACTTTCGTGATACAAAAGTACTACTTATTTAAGGCAGAATAATTAATGGGAGGATAACAAGGCATTGCATCCACAGATATTACTAGTTTGCATATAAAGTAGAATTTTCAGAAACGACTATAGACATAATACAGAAACACAATAAACAAGAGAAATTAATGTGAGATATTGCTTAAATTTTAATACACTTGGCAGTAAAAGCTCCAAAGCTAGTTTGCTATAGTCGATAACACTATTATTATACGTCGTTGTTGCATGTTTAAATGTTGCGTGTAAGTGAAACTATCAAGCTCTACAACATTTGCTCTTGGTTTACACTGTAACTGTTTTGCATATCCCTTTAATATGGGATGCTTTACGCATTAATTAATTAAATCATCTATTTAGCAGCCTGTTTCTTACCTTTTGTATTTTGTCTGATATATTCTTGTGTGTCACGTGTGCGTCTATTTGTGGAGCCATCATGCTCCTGCTACCTTGTGAAGTTGTTTTCATCACGAAAACATGCCTATATAATGTTTACCCCTTTAAACCCCACTTTTATATAGTAAAACTGGGGTTTACAGGGGTATACATTATTTTTCTTATTTCTGCTCAAAATATAGATTGTGGGTACTCATTAGAACCGCCTCGCCGAGGCGGTTCTAACGAGTACCCACAATCAATGTTTTGGGTAGAAATATGAAATATATCAGAGTTTTTTATCTGAAAATTTTCAATTTTTGGAGGTGAAATTTTCTATATATTTGAATAGACGTGTTTTCTTAATGATTAGGTACATTCGGAGCCCAGTTGTTCAAAGTTTAACGAAGTTGTAAGCTAACGTGATTAAAATTTCGATCTTTAAATATGGCAAATACATTGATATTTTTTATAAAAAAAATATGAGTAGCTGTTGCATTGCAAAAGCTACTCACATTTTTTGCAACAAAAATGTCAATGTATTTGAAACTACTTTAGCTACAATAGTGAACGAGTTTGTTATTTTTGAGCTGGTTAAGCTAACTATGCTTTTAGCAACTGGGTCCTTGTTGTGACGGAAAACTAGTAAAGGTGATGGTATGGTAAATGATCAATCTGCATTAACAATATATACATTGTATCGTAACTGAGTAAACGAACCCATACCAATACAGAAATCCATACGATTATTTACTTTATCACTGGTCACATTTTAATTAAATATCAAAAATAAAATGTACATGTATTTTGTATAAGTTAAGACTATCTGACGAAAGTAATTCTACATGGAACCGCATCAAATCACGGGACGGATTTTTCTATCTACACCTAACGCCAATGATAGATCCTTATATTGTTTGTACATGTAGCATTGAGCACGTCTGTATAACTGCCGCCATTTGAGCCGCAACGTGAGAAAACGCACCTTCTAACATGATAGCCGACTGAACACGCACATTAGCTTGCGCTTTTGTGCAGTCAGTCTGATCAGACTCTTCTTTGTCCACATGAAGACCTTTAGCATTCTTGACTATCCAAAATGTGCTTAGAGAAGATTTTGATCAGACCGCGCAAGTGCGCAGATTATCTGAATCTTTTCTGGACGCACTTGTCCGAAGGTACATTTCTGACGTTGTGGCTTATTGCTTTCTGTTTGTAATGGAAACAGAATTATAGTTACTGCAATCGTATTATTTGTAAAACAATGTTAATTTAAATGTATTATCATTTCCAATGCACGTCGCTCTCATTTTATACGAGGGTCATTCAATATATAATACAACTTACCTAATAATTTCTTCAGTACGGAATCAATCACTTTCAAATTTGACATGTAAATACTTCAATACAAATGCAATTAGCACATAACATCATGCGACGGCTTTTGTAATGACGTCATCATACCATAACGTTATATGAAGTCACTGTAAGCGTCATGGCCGTGGTCACGTCTCAGGATCAGCGTAGTTACATAAAAAAATGAATGTCAGCGTAATGAAACAGCAAAAGAAATATTTAGTGCATTACAGGAAGCTTGCGGCACATATGTTCTATCATATTATCAAGTTACAAGATGGGTGAGTGAGTTCAAGAATGGAAGGGAGTGCGTTCAAGATGCCCACCGAGCAGGTAGAACTGTGACGGCTACGGACAGTTATAATACTGAACAGTTAAAAAGGTTGTTGAAATCTGACAGAAGGATTACGTGCGAAGAAATGGCTCAGGAGTTGGAAATAAGTGCCGGGTCAGTTCATACTATTCTGCGCAACCATTTGAAGATGAGAAAGGTTTCGGCTAGATGAGTGCCACAGCGAATGACGCCGGATCAAGCGGAACGTCGTTTGGAAGTGGCCACTTATCTCCTTTCACGGTTTGATATGGAAGACCTTTTACCAAGAATTGTTGCAATTGACGAAACGTAGGTGAGGTCGTATGAATTGGAACTAAAGAGATAATCAGCCGAGTGGCACACACCAAGCTCCCCGAGGCCGTCAAAGTATAGAAGACCTCAGTCTAAACCTAAGATATTAATGATTTTTGCCTACGATAGACATGGAAATCTCACTAGTCACAAGGTCGAGAGTGGTAAAATCATTAATGTGAAAGACTATGAGGAGTATATTAAAAAAACAAAAAAAAACAAAGACAAGCGATCCGCAGGAAGAGACCTGAACTTTTGGCAGCCGGCCCAATAAATCTGCATGACAACGCCGCACTGCGCGAATGGGGTGACGTCATTGCTAGGGTGGTACGAGTGGGAAACGTTGGACCACCCCGCTTATTCCCCGGGCATAAGTTCTTTCGACTTTGACCTTTTCCTTAAACTAAAGGAAGGTATGAGGGGTATTCGTTATAACGATTTAGAGGAGCTTGAATCCTCCGTGGCCGCGAGGGTGAAGGTATTTGAGAACGGTTGCCTAGCAACGGGTATAGATGACCTGCCAAAGAGGTGTAAGGTCTGTCATTGACTACAAGGGATATTACTTTGAAGGAATGTAGAACGGTAACAACTTTAAAATATTTATTACGGATTTTTTTTAATAGTTTGCATTATATATTGAATGACCCTCATATATGTTCTGCACAAAATTTAAGCTCATCTTTTTAAAATTCTTTTTCTTTACGGAAAGGAAGAAGAAATAATACAAGAACCAGTCAGGCGGGAATATTGGCCTCCGGTATATGATTTCTTATTATTTTTTTTCCTTTAATACTTGATTAGTGTTTAAGACACTTATTTTATTATATTCCGCGTTAATAATTTGATGTGTAAATGCCCGTTTCATTACGAAAACACGCCTATTCAAATATTTCGAGAATATCACTTCCAAAAACAGAAAATTTTCAGATAAAAAACTCTAATATTTTTCATATTGCTGCTCAAAACATAGATTGTGGATACTCGTTAGAACCGCCCCGCTGAGGCGGTTCTAACGAGTACCCACATTCTATTTTTTCAAGCAAAAGTAAGAAAAATAATGTATACCCCTGTAAACCCCAGTTTTACTATGCAAAAGTGGGGTTTAAAGGGGTCAAAATTATATAGGCATGTTTTCGTGATGTGCACTTATAAAGGTACGTGAACAAATATTTAGTCCTATGGATATTTTACAGTGTAAACGCGCCTTTCATGATATCTTATGTGACAACTAAATGCATGAAAAAAATAGATGTTGTTTCTGTTTTGTCTCAAAGATTTTGTGTCATTAGAACTGATAAACAGTTGCGATATGACGCTTGACAAGATGTGTGTTGCTTTGAGGAACTCATACCTCTAGACGAGGAGATTTCGCAACCAAAACGTATTAGCATTTTTACTTATTTGTCCACGAAAAGATATATTGTGGAACACATTGGAAGCACCTCACCGAGGACCTACTAATAAAAGCCAACAACATCAGTTTTCGCAGAAAAATAAGAAAAATCTTTACCTGCATAGTCCATATATCTTGAGTTCTAAACACTACATATCTGGTAGATATAAACAGTCTCTATGAAAAGGTCAGACGATAAATGTGTCCTTCTTCATTCCAATATTTTATAAATGTAAACAGAAATTGATACGAAATGAATCATGGAGTTGTATTTCAATACTCTGACTAATGTCTCTTAATCAAAAGGCTTGCAAACGCCTGTAACTAAAATCATCAATGACAATACTCAGTTAGAGTATCAAATCGCTGCATTTTCACATTCATTATATACATAAATATTAGATTTCTTTTATTTAATTTCAGTGCATTAACTATTGATTTGTAGTTTCGTTTTGTTCCTTTGTTTCGTTTTTGTATTCGCATTACTTTGTTGCTTAATTACTGAAATATTTATTATTATTTTTAAAGCGACAGACACGTTTTGCTGCGCCGCGAGGGAAGCGGGGTCAGTTATTCGACACGGTACGTTTAATTATATTTTGAAATGAAGCTCTGGTTCAACCGATGACATATTGAATATGTTTATGTTATTTTCCCGTTAAATAGGATCAGACCTTTTATTCAAATCGTTTCCTGTTAAGACAATTTGCATGAAATGTCAAATCCTATTTTCTGAGAAACTTTTTACTCAGCATGCTAAGCGTTAATGAGGCGCAACCAGATATATTTTACCTTTTAACATGTGCGCCCTGTAAAGCTTTGGGTCAGCTTGTTCATCCGCACAGTCTGATAAGAGTCAGCGCGAGCAGCTTTGTGGTTAACTTATGATCCAGGACTATAGATGGACAACGAAAACATTGGTCAGTCTCCCCGTGCGTTATCTTAGTGTAGAATACTTTCTGATCCTTTGGGATCGCTGGTCCGTTTTACGTAATGATAAAATCGGAGGTCGGCTCAAAACTTGATTTAAAAGAGGGCACTAACAGTAATAGGAATTTTATATACATGTAACTGTTCATTAGCACATTAGGTTCACTGTTGATCGTTTACAGGCTTGAGGTTCCTCTTCGTTTGTTCGTTCTTTCTTCGGTTGTTCATTAAGCGCTCAGTGATGTGCTGTTTGCGAATCAGTTGTGCGCTCCTTGATTCCAAAAATATTTAATTTGATTACAAGTGGCGTTAAGTACTGGTGGGCGACCGTAAAACTTCTCTCCGTACTTCTGCATAATTTCATTAAATCTTCTGGTCCTTTGGGAACACTGGACATGTTGTGTGTAATTGTGAAAATATAATACTTCTTTACATCACGAAAACATGCCTATATAATACTGACCCCCTTAAACCCCACTTTTATATAGTAAAACTGGGGTTTACAGGGGTGTACATTATTTTTCTTATTTCTGCTCAAAAACATAGATTGTGGGTACTCGTTAGAACCGCCTCGTCGAGGCGGTTCTAACGAGTACCCACAATCTATGTTTTGAGCAGAAATATGAAAAATA
This sequence comes from Anodontia alba, assembly GCA_964016985.1. Classification (NCBI taxonomy): domain Eukaryota; kingdom Metazoa; phylum Mollusca; class Bivalvia; order Lucinida; family Lucinidae; genus Anodontia; species Anodontia alba. Next base: position 9,294,944 of record OZ024836.1, on the reverse strand, counting down.
TCAGAGTATTTTATCTGAATATTTTCAGTTTTTGGAGGTATAATTTTCCATATATTTGCATAGGCAGTTTTCGTAATGATTCGTGATCTAGGGTGCGAGCAATGTTGCATTTAAAATACAGTTCATGAGCAGATTCGGTCGAATGATTTTTATATAAAAAAAAAAGTACCCCATTTCAGACTCATAAAACCGAGTATGCTGATATGCTTCTAAGATCCAGAGGAACCATCGTTACAAAACATATTCTGCTTAAATCTATATCAGACCGTTATTGGCCCGACAGCATTGCTGTCGGGTCGATAACGGTCCGATATAGATTTAAGCAGAATGCTAGCTGGGTAGCTTGTCGCACACGTTAGATGATACGCTTTGCATTGTGCGGCAATAGAATACGTCCACAATATAATATTTGGAACTGATTGGAGATATTTTGCGTATGTTAAACTTCACAAATATCTGGTACTCAGACAAAATGCCTTAACTCTCATGTTTTAAATTCTTTCTTGCATCAGTATTGCTCTTTGTATTATTTAGTATTAAATGTCTGTCTGAAAACTAAAATAGATATCGATTATTTTTTTTTCCATTTAATTTCATTCTTTCTGAAATTTTATTTATTAGTTATTTGTTTCCAGGGCTATAGATAAGCAAGATACAAAGCTGAATACTTTTTCTTATGTCTTTACAAAAACATTCCAGTGGAAACATCTAAACTTGACCAAAAACCGTATGTTTTCTGTTTAGACAGAAGATAAAGGCAATACTCTATTACGCTAATACAGACACTTACCTAGAGCCCTTTATTTTGTTACTGTTAATCCCCTTAAAGTCATATTGTTTTCTGTGCGTTTCAGCAAGTAGATAGATTAATAGGAATTTACGATGATCAACTTAGCATCCCTAGCTTCTATGAACAGGTTTGTTATATTTCGCTGCATGATCTGTAACCTTCGTACTCTTATAAAATCTTACTGAGATCTTACTGTCGCATTTCTCTAAACCAGCGTGTACGAAAGTCATTTAAAAATATGTTCTCATTGCTTATTTTGGAAATCTCTATATTTTCGCTGTATAAACATTTAATTTATAATGCAAAAAAAAAAAAAAAAAAAAAAAAAAAAAAAAAAAAAAAAAAAAAATACACACAGTCAGTACATTGCTACAAATACCGGTAAACACAAAGTTAAGTCTATTGATTTGGTTTGCAGACATATCACATGTCTCTCTGGTCTGCACATATTTTTTTCAAGTATCCATAATTATGATATTAACTATCTATCTAATATTTAAAAGAAAAGCATCTAATAGAATCTAAAGTAAATAAGATAACTCAAGACTCTTTTTCGCTTCAAAATAATATGAGCAGTAGGTTATAATATCAACCAGCTTATGAAAGGGAGGTAGCAAGTTTGCCAAATAGAGATGATTTTCTTTTTACATTATTGAATAACAGGGAAATCTTACCAATGTATTTTATCTGTAAATTCTAGCGAAAGACACGATTTGCAGCGCCTCGTGGGAAAAGAAACAATTTTGAACTCATGGTATGTGGTTGGTGGCAATTTTGCTTTATGCATGCGTACGATATATCTAAACTTTGAAGTTGTTGTATTTATTGACATTATTGCATAAAAAGCAGTGCGTCACGTTATAAACAGCCGTGCATTAACCGGCGAAAAGCCGTGTATTAACAAGGCAATTCACGCGCTGTTAATGCACGGCTACGCAACTTTCAATATGATCGTACCGGGGCCACAGATTTGCTGCCGTTACGAGATGTGTACTGCCCGGCCCTAGAACGAGCATAGTCCGTGGAAAATATCGCGAGATATCTGTGAAAAGGCGGAACAAAATAAGGCAAAAAAAAAAAAGCCAAAAGTAGCAAATGATTTCAGTTTTTATGCAATAATAGCGATCGAACATGGCTTTTCAATGCATTAACATTCGCCAGGTCCCTTGTGAGGTGTTGAAAACCGCGGCCTTTGACCTCGGTTTTCAACACCTCCCACGGGACCTGGTGAATGTTAATGCATGAAAAACCACGTTTGATCCCTATACTGTATAGATCTTCCTAATCTACTGCAATTGCCGAACTCTTAAGGTAGATGTCTGATTGAGGTGTAGATTTGTGTGTTTTCGTACTGAGTGCAGATTGCCAAAGAACTAAGCATAGTTCCAGGTTGTGCGCTTTGTCATCTGATAAGGGTTGAATCGTTTTTACTTTCTCCATGAAACCGTATGTTGGTGCTACTCATTAGAAGCACACTGCCGAGGCGCTTCTAATGAATGCCTAAACAATTGTTTTCATGGAAACATCAAAAATGTTTATCTGGATAAAACTCTTATCAGGAGCTATGACTTCGTTGAAAACTTCTTCACTGAGCACCGCCAAGCGAAATGTATTTTTGATGCATGTGCGAACAACGAAGAGCCCTACTAATGAGAGGCCTGTACTGTTGGCTTGTAGAGGCATTGCTTACTGCAGAATATAGTAAGTGATAGCAAAAGACATATTACTGTGCATGTGGGCAGGATTATCTGATAGTGCATTTCGCATAACATATATTCGAAGAAACATGTTCGCTTGATCTTGTCCAGTAATAAACTGATAACATTGTCCTCATACACCTGCCGCTGCATAATTGCTTAACATAGACGCAGTTTGAATGTTTACGAAGTTGTCAACATCACTAGTTAGTCCGTTTCTTCATATGTTGCAAACCCATAACAATAATAGCTGGCTTTGAACTATTTCTATTAAGAGTAGTTTTACAATAAATGGTAGACCGTCAATGCAATAGATCATAGAACGCCATTGCATTAAATCAGTTGTCTGGGTTTCATTAACCATAACGAACATGCAACGCAAACAGTGTGTGTGTGTGTGTGTGTGTGTGTGTGTGTGTGTGTGTGTGTGTGTGTGTGTGTGTGTGTTGGTGGGGAGCCAGTTGCCAGGGATACTTGGAAAGTTGATATTTTTTTAAAAAAATATGTATATAATTTCGGATTTCCATTTGGTTAATGAACATAGAAGTGTGCGAAAGGTGCTCTAGATTTCCAAAAACTACATAGACTTTTGTGTTTGTCTGTTTATTTCTGCAATTATAGAGTACCAAATCCTGATCTACTACATGTCAGTTATAAAGGATATAAAAGCAGATCAAACTTTCCTTTTCAAACAAACACTATGTTAGATGCATCCCTATATTTATGAATGTATTATTACATCGACGTCAATGGCTAGCACGAAACTGATACGTTGGAGTTAAATTAATGATACGTGAATGTATTTTGCAGTGGTTATGAATATAAAGTGAGGCGTGTTTTACTTAACGTTGCCAACAATAACTTTTTGTTACGATTGCCTTGAGTAATTTTCTGACCAGTTTAACAATTAATGGGAATTATTTGGAAATGTCATGACTCTAGTTTGACAGCCTTCTGTATTTGCGTGATAGAATACGAATGTATTATAAAGACAAGTTGAATGTCTATGGTAATCACTACCAGTTCATTATTGTTTTGGCAGGAGAAAACAAAACTGAGAGACCTCGAATATTTCCCTTTCGTTTCTACTGTTCTTGATCAGGTCTGTCTTGTCTCCGCGTGTTCAGTTTTTATCATATGTATGCACTCCTCAGCTTTTCATATGCAATATTTGACAATTATACAACTTCTTACTCCTTGTCCTGCTGAACCCGGATATACCTTGCCTTTGCAAACAGTGTAGATCAAGATCAGTTGGCTTCTGAAGAAGCCAACTGATCTGGATTTGCACTGTTTGTCATTTAGTATTCGAATTTGTATGAACAACATGGATCAAGTAATCTGATTGGCTGAAAATTAGAAGTGAGCGTGGCATCTTAATTTATTCAGTATGACAAGGGTATATATTTTCCCAAATATCTTCTTAACTAATATCACATCTGATGGGCAATGATGACTGACGCAACACATTTGAAAAACATTTGGCTCGCAGTATATTTTCGCGCAACAAAACAACGCTTTTTATCGACAATAAAAGTATATGTTTCCACCCACGACAAATAAATAGTCTGTTGAATAATAATTGTTCAGTTTTATATACACTATTCTAAGAGGTTGATAAAATAGCTAGTCTCTCATCTGGCCCTCTGTAAACCTTTAAAATATGTTAAAAAACATTTAACATGAACCATATTACAGGTATGCATATTTGGACTATAAATATGATACTGTATAATTTTGAGTAATATATAATCCTAAAAATGGAGCTCCTATAAAACAGTGAATGTACAATTTAAAACGGCACAGAGGAGGCCGGATAAAATGTGGATAAGTATTATAGTTCTGTTAGTTAGTTACTAATGAATAAAAATCAACAAGGAACTACAATTCAAACATTAACACATATTTTTTTTCATATCGAGTCCGACATTATACATTGGACTATCCGAATTTTACCAAAAACACTCGATGGACAGAATAGAGAGCTACTTAAGCCAAACAGGCAATCATAGCCGAGCACTTTAAATACGTTCTTAAGGGAGCAACAATGCCTTAAAATTTGCCCTGTCACAACCGATTCCAAGTCAGTCAGTTTTGTTTGGCTCTATGATATTTATGTTGACGTGAACTCGGTAGCTGCGATAAATATACTTATACCTTGCTCGAGTTAATTCATGTACTGTAAGGACATTTGCCTACCATGTTCCATAAGTCAGATAATTGAGTTTACTGTCCGACCCACGCCGTACCGTTCAATTTACAGCAAAGATTGACATCTTCATGAGGCTGGCCACTAAGCGTTCAGTCTGACGCATAACATTAACAATTAAGCACAAAAGCAAACCAGAACGATTATGTTATAATAAAATCATTGCACAGTAAATTATATACACAAAAATAATGAGTTCTCACTTTATGTTGAGCAGTATGGTTGGCAGGCATTAGTACATATAGCAGAAATCATCACGAAAACATGCCTATATAATTTTGACCCCCTTAAACCCCACTTTTATATAGTAAAACTGGGGTTTACGGGGGTATACATTATTTTTCTTATTTCTGCTCGAAAACATAGATTGTGGGTACTCGTTAGAACCGCCTTGCCGAGGCGGTTCTAACGAGTACCCACAATCTATATTTTGAGCAGAAATAAGAAAAATATCAGAGTTTTTCATCTGAAAATTTTCAGTTTTTTTGGAGGTGAAATTTACAATATATTTGAATAGGCGTGTTTTCGTAATGAATATCGAATGTTTTATACGCACATATATGTATGTTTGCATTTCTTCTGACTTTCTGAAGTTTCTTCTCTTAGAAGTATATGAATATTCATTTTCCTGTTAATGCTACGCCGGAGCTTCTCAATGTTCCTGAATATTCTCAGTTTTGGGGCGAATGGGTGCACGGAAAATGACTTTGACATAGAACTATCTTTCCCAGCGGGGACATGACGTTAATACAACGTCATTATGACGTAGCATCGATGTTGACTAGACATTGTCTCAACATTGAGTTCCCGCTGAGCTGCCTCCCTTCCACTTGGCTTCTGTTAAAGAACAGAAATTGCTCAGTCGGACAGAAAAGTATTTCCTTTAAGCTTATTCTTAAATTCTGAAACATTTCAAATATTAAGAAGGCAACGTCCTGTCTACAAACGGAGCTCCTAATTGTAAAATGGCGACCAAGTCTGTCAGATGTATTCATGCACTTTAAATTATATAAACAGTCCTTTTTTCATTTTTTTTTTTTTTTTTTTTTTTTTTTTTTTTTTTTTTTTTTTTTTTTGATAATGTTATAATGTGTATATGTTTCTGAGTATCCCCACTCTGACACCAGTACCAGTATTAAACGATGTATTACCAAACATACATGTTCAAACTCGTCTTTGCTTCTGATTGCGATATCTCTTATCACTTTTTTTTATGATATTGTATCTTATGTACAGTCTGACATATATGTTGACATATATGTATGTGAAAGTCTCAGTGTTGCTCCTTTACAGCTACTTATCGTATTCAACCTTATTACCGCACATGCTCCCATACGCGCACAGTCAAGCAATTCCTAAGTCTTCAGATTACAGCCAGTGTAATTTTTGTCTACTTTATAAAGGCATATGTTGTGGGTTCCCATTTTGAATTGCATCGCCTTTCTGATGCAATTCAAAGGGTACCCACAACATATTCTTTATAAAGAAAATCAGAATAACAAATATAAACACAAAAAAAACATTGTAAAAGAATCATTAGATAAGTCCTTTGCTGATCTTTTTACGTGTACCCGATACATATTTTACCACAAGTTTTCCCAGTAATTGCGAAAAACCTAAGCGCACGGTGTGGTAATTAGGTCGATTACGGTATGTGTGTGGTTCTCCAATGTATTAAAATAAACACTGGAAACAACACAGCAGCAAGTGTTTCTTCATCCTTTATTACAAATAAATTCATAAGTATGATGCCTTTTGGAATCTTTCAAATGCTCAGTCTGAATAAATTAAAGAGTTCAATTACTTATTTACCAATCATGGGCCATTATACATGGTATATAATCACATAGTATAAAAATAATTATCCTTACTATTTTCTGATTATGATACAAGCGCAATATACATTTGAGTAGCAACATCAGCAACCTTATGACCGGTATGAAAGATGTGTTGTTTCCAGTTATAAGCATTCAAAATACTCTCTCTAATGTATCGTGCGACTGTTACATTGAAAGTTTTAGCTGGCCGAAATTCTAAACTCTTATTGAGAATGCTCTAACTCAAATCCTCCTGCAAATTCGAAACGCCTTACAATGCGTGTGAGTTTGATGTCATTATCTTAACCCTTGTCTTGCTGAACCCGAATTTGTCCTGCCTTTTCAAACAATGTAGATCTAGATCAGTTGGCTTCTGAAGAACGACAAACAGTGTAGATCCAAATCGGATGGCTTCTAAAGAAGCCAACTGATCATGCTTTACACTGTTTGTCATTCAGTATGTGAACTGATATCAACAATTTGGATTAAGTTATCTGATTGTCTGACCATTTGAAATAGACGTACTACATTATTAGAGTCAGCATGACAAGAATTAAGTATACATGTTTATGTTATACATGTAAATGTGTTCTAAAGAGGCTAACTAGTGACAACATTTGTTAAATGCAATTCGTGTAAAACCATGGAGCTGCAGAATCTGGAAGGTTGACTTCTTTACACTTACACAAGTTATTGAAATTACTTTAAACTTTATTGCTTCTGTCTTGCATGTGACGTTTATCTTGTTTGTTTCATTTTTACGTTTATAATAAATTAAACATGTTAAAAGTTATATAAGTTATTTTTTGAACATTTGTTGTAAAGACTAAATATTTCGGTATAATGTATCGTCCACGTGACGATGGGTATCGGAAGACATTTTATTGTATGGACGCTTTGACAATCAATAAATCGACGCCTTTATAATGTGTTTATTTCACAGAGACGATTTTGTTAGCATTTCCTGTTTTAGTTCGATACCGAACTTCTGTTATTATGATCATGATGAAGGGTGCTCAGTAGCATTCACTAGAGATATAATTTATTCAATGATTCTCAATTTGATATTTTAAGCAGTTTAGTTGAAATAGATTTAGTATTTTATTGTTTTATTAGTTTCGTTTATCATCTTTTTATTTCAAAACTTCAGCGACAGACCAGGTTCGCTGCTCCGCGAGGGAAACGATACGACGATATGGTACGTTATTAAAAGCTGACCAAAAACAAATTCCGTTAAAATTTTCCATGTATGAGAACATAATTGACGTTCTGACAAAAAATGTTTCTGCCTTTCTTTTCAAATGCTGTTCGGTAATTATATTCCGTATGGTAGCATATTAAGGCTTCAATAATCGCAGTAATTTATTACTGACCGTTCTAAGGCGATAGTTTCATTGTGCTTAAATGTTCTGTAGTATTTTACTTACAAATGTTTTTCTTTCAAATATTATGTAAGTAAAAGATATAATAAATTAAGTTTGGGTATCAGAGTTGCCATCATTGTGGGAGAGGGTTGCCAACTCAGCCTGACATCTGTTCTTTTTGTGGCTGTTCAATTGTATTTGTTTGCCCATCCCTTTGACGTTTAGAACATGATGTAGATCTCATTGCATCAAATCCTGAGTTTACTTATTTATTTTAGATGTGCATGTATTGGTATAAAGGAATTTCAGGGTCATAAAATAATTATTTAGATTTTTAAACGATGCCTGTTCTATTTGAAAATGCAGTTTGAATTTGACGTGTGATTCCATCTCCTTACACGTCTAGAATACGAGATTTATTTGGAAAGTCCTGAAACTCGCACGATGTTTCCGAGCTCCGTGCACGGATTTTCATAAATAGCACATGCACGGAAAGCTACATCTTCCCTGTTGAACATGGTATATAAAATTTACGTGCAGATGCAAACTCGCATGTATAAATTGGAGGCGTTTCATGCAAGGGTTTCACTATTGACCAAATTTTCGATAAATTCAGCAGTTATGGCTCTCGAGGAGCAGAGGCTTACATCAAAATTCGTACATTATTAGGGGCTACGCCAAAGGATACTAAAGCCGATCTAGACATTGTTTATGGAAGTCAAGCTGCGTCATATATCACAATTACAAGCTGGTTCTTGCGATTTAAGCAGGGTAGGGAGTCCCTTGAAGATGACCCCCGTTCAGGACGTCCCTTGTCAGCATTCAGTGAAGATGGCGTCACTGCCGTCAAACGTCTGCTAGATGAGGACGCTCGTTATACAGTGGATGAGATTCTGAATCATTGAGCATTAATTCGTCGGCGGTGTTTATGATTTTGAAGCAAAGATTAGGACTACGCAAGATATGTGCGCGTTGGGTACCCCACCTCTTAAGCCAAGCTGTAAAGGACAGGCGAGAGAAAATCGCTTCGAAATTATTACAAATATATGATGGATGTAATGATAAACGTTTGTGTGAAATCGTAACCGGTGATGAAACATGGATATTATTCTTTGAACCTGAAGGGAAGGAGAATAACAAAGTTTAGATTAGATAAAACGGGGCTAGGCCCCAAACTGCCGTAGAACCAGGTCTGTTAAACGTGTTTTATGTGCATTATACTTAACGCTAGAGGAACTGTGGCCAGTTTACAGTTCCTGAATACAAGACTGTCACTGGTATCTACTACGCTGAACAAGTTCTACCGGTTGTTGTTAACCACTATATGGCGATGCGTCCACGAACCGGGGTGCGGGGCCTGAAGCTTGTCCATGACAACGCCCCAGCCCACTGCTCATCCGTGGTGCAGGACTATTTGAAAACACAAGGATTTAAAATTTTACCACATCCCGCGTACAGTCCAGATCTGGCACCATGTGACTTCTGGTTGAACCCTGTTGTCAAAAAGTGCCTTGGTAGACGCAAATTCGAAACCCACACAGCTGTCGGAAGAGCGTTATTTCAATGCACAGACAGTATACCTAAATGTGACTATAAAAGCGCACTCAAAAACTGGATTAAACGCTTAAAAAAATGTGTACAGGTCAACGGTGAATACTTTGAAGGGCTGGACTAGTCGAATTTGGAATGGTGAGTGTAGCGGCCATAACGCGCCACCAGTTTCAGGACTTTCCAAACGTCCCTCGTATACATGAATACACAATGCGAGTATTTCAGGATATTAAGTGCGGTTATATAATTTCAGAAACAGTTATTTTAATAGCGAGAAACAAGTTTTCTGAAATAGGCTAACAAATGTCAAACAGTCAGTTTCAGGAGTTACTGAACATAGTTCAGAATGTAGATCAAAATAGACCAAGCTAATCCTAACAGCTATAATTATTGATGCGTCCAAATGTTCTAATGATTGTATGTAACCAATAACCGGGTTATGTGTACGTGATACAGGACAAAACTGACCTTGCTTTGTATCGAAATGTAATGCAAACCTAAATGCTTACTTTTGAAACGACATCAACTATGTTCTCATGCTATATCAAACAGGGTCCAGTTGTTCAAAACGATGCCGTTAGTTAACGTATCGTTAAAACTTTGATCATTAAATATGGCATATATGTTGATATTTTTGCTGAAAAAAAATGCGAGTAGCTTTTGCATTTGCAAACGCTACTCACATTTTTCAACAAATGTACCTGTGAATTAGATATTGTACTTCTTAGAACAGTTAACATTTTGACCACTAATGAGTTCGTTAAGCTAACGACGCTTTGAACAACTGGGCCCTGTTGTTTAATATTATTTGCGTCAAGCACCTCAGTTGTACAATAAGGCAGATGCTGTTTGTTTGTTTTTTGTTTTTTTTTTTTTTTTGTTTGTTTTTTTTGTTTTTTTTTTTGTTTTTTTTTTTTTTTTTTGTTTTTCTAAAAACAACTTCTGAGTGTTTGGTGCTTCTCAGGTAATTTTATTCTAATAACAAAGGACAGGGTTGTAATCAGAAACAAAAACTGTCATATGTGTATTAACGATCAAAGGCGCGTTGTAATGACCAACAATACAGCTTGTGTTCCCAGGAAACAAAATGCGTATATTACAAGTATTAGCTTTCACAAACAAGCTTAGTCTACCCTAAGCGTATACCAAGCTTTTGTGAACGTCATCACGAGAACACGCCAATATAATTTTGATCCCTTTAAACCCCACTGTTATATAGTAAAACTGGGGTTTACAGGGGTATACATTAATTTTCTTATTTCTGCTCAGAAACATAGATTGTGGATACTCGTTAGAACCGCCTCCGCGAGGCGGTTCTAACGAGTACCTAAAATCTATGTTTTGAGCAGAAATATGAAAAATATCTGAATTTTTTATCTGAAAATTTTCATTTTTTGGTGGTAAAATTTTCAGCATATTTTAATAGGCGTGTTTTCGTAATGTAATACTTGGTTACAATAAATCTGAGAAGTTTATGCGAAATCTTATACTTAGTGATATTGAGCAGAAAAAAAACAAAAAAAAAAAAAAAACATTGGATCTGTCCGTGACCTTTCATAGAGTGCTTCTGGACATTGGGCAAATTTAAGATTGTCTATGGCGTAGACAATGAGCTTCATCACGCAAAACGAAGTAGGTATATGCAGAAAAACTGCATATCATTAGAACAGACTTTCAATATAAAACCAATAATACATTGTAAACTTTTTGACGGCGATAAAGCGTAGGCTATGCCAAGATTTACGGATGCTTATAAAGATATGGTCGTCGTCATTCATATGTTTTGAGGCAACTATACTTTTCTTGAATACGCTATACCAGTAAAAAAAAGCTATTATGGTCATTCTTTTTTGTGCGTTTTTGCATAGAAATAAAGCCAGAGAGAAAATCAGTTAGTGCTATTCTTCTACAAAACAAATGGTAAGTCAGAGCTGCAGAGCCAGTTATCTTCGTATTGAGATATAGGAAAACTCATCACGAAAACATACCTATATAATTTTGAACCCGTTAAACCCCACTTTTACATAGTAAAACTGGGGTTTACAGTGGATACAATATTTTCCTTATTTCTGCTCAAAAACATAGATTGTGATCCAGGCGGTTCTAACCCACAATCTATGTTTTGAGCAGAAATTTGAAACCTATCAGAATTTTTATCTTAAACTTTCAGTTTTTGGTGGTGAAATTGTCAGAATATTTGAATAGACGTGTTTTCGTAATGTGTTCCATGCCATTGGTGGCACACGATCCACTGACTGTTCTTGTTCAGACGCTTTACTTACAACATGATTTAAACTAGAGTTTATCCACTGCAAAATGAAGTAGGAAATGCAGAAACGTTGGCTTTCACCGTGCGTGTTTCACGGCATATTTCACCGTGAGTGCTTCACGGATTGTGTTACAAACTTTTACAAAATGCTATTTGTTTATAATGTCATTTGTGTTATTTGTTTGTAGTTACATTTTTTTCTTCTGTTTCCTTTATTTATGTTGAAGAGTTTGGACGCAAATTATTTTTACAATGCTCTGAGGACAGCGAAGAGGTCATCAGACACTAACGCTCTGGTATGTTTGAATTTAAGTACATTTGTATTTATTTTGTTGTTTTTATTTTACCATCACTATCATAATAACCCTAGGTACTTGGACAGACAGGCCTTAGTAAACAGTGTAGACCCAAATCAGACATGGTCTACATTCTTTGCCATTCATTCATTCATAAGATTTTAGATACTACAACAGGTATCAATATGGACTTATTCATGTCAAATATTTGTAAGGAGTTAAGGCGTCCCGATATTTAGGGTAAATACGATATATCATAAATGTGGGAAGCGACTAGGGAAGAGATATGCAAACAGCGACGATTCAGACGCGCGCAGTCTGGTTAGGGTTTTCACTATCCATCTACCAAATAATTACAACATCGTAACAATGTCGTTTTGACGTCGAAGCGACTCTATTTGCAGGAATCTATTGAGTTTATAAAGTGCCTGATTATAGAATACCTGTGCGAGGATGCACAAACAAGTGTAGAGCTTTTCTGGCCGATTGAGTCTTAAATTGTTTTTGTTTTCGTTTTATTATTATTATTATTATTATTATTATTATTATTATCTTCTGACGCCAAAATGAATCTTTGATTCAGTATATGTGCTTTTCATTCTGTATTACGAGGGTATCTTGCCACGTTCTATGCCACCTGTTTCTTTCTTTTACAACGAATTTATTTTACAAATTTTGTTCCAATAAAACAGTACAATTATTGTTTTGAAATTAAAGATATGCGCTACCTCATAATAAACAAACAAAATGGCATGTACGCCAAGCGAAGACACGTACCAGCCTAGGCATCCGCCCAGTCTGATCAGAGTCTTTGCTGTGCGCTCAATGGGTAGCTAAGAACCCGTTTTCTTCATGTGGACAGCGAAGACTCTGATCAGACTGGACGGATGACCAGAATTTAACGCTCAGTTTTCTACAGGCTCATAGATTTAAATATTGCTGGATGTGTGCTAAACAGTGTAGCCCTGTACTGTGCGTACTGTAGTAGATGATCTAGGTCTACACTATTTGCTCAGGCCTGTCTGTCTTGATACTTAGGGTAAATATGGCCAGATTTTTCCGCTAATATTCTAGTAATGAATTTGACGCCGTTACGTTACGATGTTTAACACCGACGTCATATTCAAACTTTGTTTACTATTAACCCTGGTCCTTCTGAATGGGATAGATCCCGCCTTTACAAACAGTGTTGATTCAGATCAGCTGGCTTCTTCGGAAGCCAACTGATCTGTATCTACACTTATTGTCATTCATAATATGAATTTATAACAACAATTTGGATTAAATTATCTGATTGCTGCCAATTTCAGTATGACATAGGGCAAAACGACAGATGAAAAAAAAACGAAATGCAGTTAGATTGAATTTCTGTTACACTATTACTTTTGCGCCCAGCGAAGACTCAGATCAGCCTGCACATCCACGCATGCTGATCAAAGTCTTTGTTCTCCGCCTGAAGACGCCTTGGAGCCTGGGTTACTCAGAGAGTGCCCTGCAAAGACTGATCAGGGTGCGCAAATGCGCAGACTGGTATGAATTTTTGTTGGGCGCACATGCACACTTGTACGAAATGCTGTGTCCCGGTTTAAATGTGATTTTTATATAGTGTTTTCTCATGTTATACGACAAGTCTCAGTCGTTCTGAAAGAGCTTCTAACAAGGAGGTTCCGAAGTGTGTGTGTGTGTGTGTGTGTGTGTGTGTGTGTGTGTGTGTGTGTGTCATCAGAAAATGTAAGAAAGTAGCAATGAAACACATGTTTTCCCAGTTTACACAATGATGCTCTTGGTAGTTTCCACCCAGAATGGCATGGTCCTTCTTTGCGCAGAGCTTTTGTCAATTATCGCTCATTCGCTGTCCCAAACAATGCTTAAATGCTATTGATATGCCGTTAAAGCAATAAAAACAGATAACTATTAAAAACACAATAACTGTATATACGTATGTTTACAAACCGCCTTTACAAACAGTGTTGATCAAGATCAGCTGGCTTCTTTGGAAGCCAACTGATCTGTATCTACACTTATTGTCATTCATAATGTGAATTTATAACAACAATTTGGATTAAATTATCTGATTGCTGCCAATTTCAGTATGACATAGGGCAAAACGACAGATGAAAAAAAACGAAATGCAGTTAGATTGAATTTCTGTTACACTATTACTTTTGCGCCCAGCGAAGACTCAGATCAGCCTGCACATCCACGCATGCTGATCAAAGTCTTTGTTCTCCGCCTGAAGACGCCTTGGAGCCTGGGTTACTCAGAGAATGCCCTGCAAAGACTGATCAGGGTGCGCAAATGCGCAGACTGGTATGAATTTTTGTTGGGCGCACATGCACACTTGTACGAAATGCTGTGTCCCGGTTTAAATTTGATTTTTATATAGTGTTTTCTCATGTTATACGACAAGTCTAAGTCGTTCTGAAAGAGCTTCTGCTCTTTGAACGACACTAAACTCTAGACGAAAAAACGAAGAAAGCAACAAGGAGGTTCCGAAGTGTGTGTGTGTGTGTGTGTGTGTGTGTGTGTGTGTGTGTGTGTGTGTGTGTGTGTGTGTGTGTGTGATCAGAAAATGTAAGAAAGTAGCAATGAAACACATTTTTTCCCAGTTTACACAATGATGCTCTTGGTAGTTTCCACCCAGAATGGCATGGTCCTTCTTTGCGCAGAGCTTTTGTCAATTATCGCTCATTCGCTGTCCCAAACAATGCTTAAATGCTATTGATATGCCGTTAAAGCAATAAAAACAGATAACTATTAAAAACACAATTACTGTATATACGTATGTTACGTATTCGGAAACCTTAACTACTGTCCATACTTGTTCAGATAAATGCACACGTTCATTTTTGCTACCTATAGATCTGTCTACAAACTGCTATATGGGTGGATAAAGTCTAAGACTCTGAAAAGATGGCTCATTTGGCAGCGTCCGATCAGGGTATGCACTGTTCAAATGTGTATGTCTGAATACTTAGAATACATACAGTACGTTTTCACCTGTGAATACATAAAATGTAATATATATATATATATATATATATATATATATATATATATATATATATATATATATATATATATATATATTGTGTGTGAATATTATATAAAATGTAAAAAAAATATTGTATATATATTTTTTGTTCCTTTTAACATATGCGCACCATTTTACTTTTGTCGCCTGTATGCATTTTGAGCTCAAATGAGCAAAGCTCGGGTTGAAAAAATAATCTCTTGTCATTTTTGTCCATCTTTGTGTCTGTGCGGGCTTTCGTCTGTTCACCATATCTAAACAACTTCTCCGAAACCACTTAAGTGTTTTAACCTAGTTTAATAGGTATGCGGCTTGGTCAGTGAGAAATTCAAGTTATCACAGTTTCAGCTGAAAGACGATTTTGGTTGGCTGCCATGGTCGCCTGAAAACTCCATATGCTTATAATGGGAAACTGATTAAATGACATCTTCATAAATGAGGAAACAATTTAAACCGAATTTGGTTGTTTTCACTGTTTATCATGGCAACTATTTAATTTAAAATAGGATATACTTAAGAAGAATTGATACATTTTCAGGGGAGGCAACTCTGTCGAAGTTGTTTTGCACCTCTCAGAGCAGAGGTTTATTTTAAGAGGAAACTTTGCCCTCTTTTAGAGAAGACTTTTTTCAGAAAGGACACTGTGTACAGATAAGCAAACAACAACTCAAAACATTGTCTCCCTTGTTGATGGCGGAAATCTGCTAAGTGTATCAAGTCTCCTTAAACGAGATCTTGTCAGAAACCACTGACGGGATTTGGAACCAAACTTTGGTGTAATGAACCTTGCTCAAGTATCAAACACACTGTATTTTCGTAGCAGATTTCCGGTCGGCAATTTTTTTTTCTTATCACGGCAACCAAAAGTTCACGTACACTTAAAATTAGGAAGTAGTTACATGACAACTTTTCATAACCGATGAGTCGATTTGAGAACATTTTAGAACAATATGATGGGGTAATGATAGTTATATGTAAATTCCATTTAGTTGTGTTTGTGTTATCTTGTTTTTAATTATTATTTTATTTTCTTATTTTCAGCTAGTTATCGAACCTCTTTAATTTTTGTTAATTTTGTTTGTTACTTGCGTTTTTGCACGGTGTTCTTTCTTTTCAGTTGTAGTAACTTCATTTTTAACGCTTTTTTATTTTCTTTTTGACTGCTTCTGACAAGAAGGGTTTCCTAGAAAGACAAGATTCACCTTTTGTACCAGCTAAACGAGCGGTAAGCTAAAACGATCCTATCTTGAAACCAAAATTCAACAGGATGTATACATGCAAGAATGAATCTGCGACTGCGAAAACTTAATCCAATGAGAAGTTTTAACTTGAATGCGAACACTTTAAGGTTGTGAATAGACCTAGGACTACATGTATGACTACTCAGCAAAACACTCCGAACACAATAGAAAATAGAAACATACATATGCAAATAATGCAGCCCCAAATCAGCTGTGCATCAACATACATTGGTTAGGCTCCATATTCGGTTCGCTTTTGTTATTATAAAGCAACGTTCATTGAGGCACGTTGTGCTAAAAGCTGCCTTAATAACATCACGAAACACTCCTACATAGTTTTAACCCCCTTAAACCCTACTATTACATAAGTAAAACTGGGGTTTACAGAGGATACATTAGTTTTCTTATTGCTGCTCAAAAACATAGATTGTGGGTAGTCGTTAGAACCGCCTCGCCGAGGTGGTTCTAACTAGTACCCACAATCTATGTTGAGAGCAGAAATATGAAAAATACTATAATTTTTCAGCTGAAACTTTTCATTTTTAGATTGTAAAGTTCTCTAATATATTTGAAAAGAAGTGTATTCGTAATGACGTAATAATGTGGACCGCGATGCTGCAGATCAGCCTGTACAGCTTAGTAATTTGATCAGGTTCAAATGGACAGCAAACCAATTAAACCCTGTGCGGTCGTGTGAACTGATTTGGACATTCGCTGTTCGCTAATGTTCCGAAGGCACATTTTTAATGTTGAGACACATCTAATTCAAGGCTTAACATGTAAAAGGGATATATTCATGAAAGCGAGTGCTCAAATCAGTCTATGCATCTTCACTGTCCGTGGACACTTGTCTTATGATATGGACGGACATGTTTATGCTACCTTTGCGTAAGCCCCATTTTTTCGACGTGGCTTAGTTTGTAATACATTACGAAAACACCCCTATTCAAATATATTGAAAATTTTCCCACCAAAAAATGAAAATTTTCAGTTAAAATTTCTGATAGTTTTCATATTTCTGCTCAAAACATAGATTATGGTACTCGTTAGAACCGCCTCGACGAGGCGGTTCTAATGAGTACCCACAATCTATGTTTCTGAGCAGAAATAAGAAATTAATGTATACCCCTGTAAACCCCAGTTTTATTATATAAAAATGGAGTTTAAGGAGGTCAAAACTATATAAGCGTGTTTTCGTGATGGAAATTCGTGTACACTGCGTAGATGTGCACGCTGATGTTGGTCTGCGTTTATATAAAGAAATGCTACTGTGTCAAAAGGGGCATAGATACATTTTCAAGGAAAGCAACTCTGACAAAATGCTTTTGTACCCTTTTGGAAAGGGGTCGACTTAAATAGGAATCATGTGTTCTACTTGGACGATGTTTATTGTCTTTTATAGTAGACCCCATTTCAAAAGAGAATTGGCGTGCAGAAGAGCAAGCAGACGGTCACAAAAATGCTTCCCTTGCTAAAGATGGCAGACGATCTGCCACCTGTATCTAGTCTTCTTAAGGTGAATGGAAGCACTTCCAAGGGAGATCACTCTGACCTTTAATTGTTTGTCCACGCTGAAGGTTCTTCTGAAGGGAAAAACTCTCTCTCCCTCCCCCCCCCCCCCCCTCCACCCCCCACACACAATGTATGCATATACCGGAGAAGCAAATCCGTTTTTGCTGGGTAGACTAACATGGAGGTAAAGTAGTCTCCCTTTTCTGACTAGTGTCTGTTCCCCTTAAAATATTTATAGATAATACAGGCATGTCTTTAAAAATGGGCGCTTACTGCAAAGACAGGATCAGCCTTCTGTCTGCACAGTCTGATAGGATTTGTTGCTCTACGCCAAAAGCCAAAAGACAAATATTTACCGTACGAGTATATACACTAAGTATTCGGACACACTAACCCATGTCCTGCTGAATAAACTGAGATGCCCTGCCTACTTCTAATTTGCTGCCAATCAGATTACTTGGTCCAAGTTGTTCATACAGATTCAAATACTTAATGACAAACAGTGCAGATCCAGATCAGTTAGATCTACACTGTTTGCAAAGACAGGATATATCCGGGTTCAGCAGGACAAGGGTTAACTCCTTACATGTACCATACTTGTTCTGAAATTTAAAATCCTCCATTATACTACCTATTGGGGTGTCCAAACATGATGGATAACTGGCAAACAGTGTAGACTCTGATCAGACGCCGCAGGACTAGGCGTTTGATGTGGGTCTACACTGCTGGTTCAGGCATGTCTGTCCGAAAGCTTAGAGAAAATACGGCTTTGATTCCTGTTGATAAGCAGTGATGGGACTGATCATACTGTGCGGTTGCATAAGCTGATATGAACTTTCTCATTTATGCTTATTTTTATGGTTTTGCATAACCCTTTCAACCCGGCAGACCAAACCCAATACCTGTGAAAACAATGTAGATCCAGATGAGACTGCTCGTACGAGCAACAATGGACAGGTCCAGAATCAATGACGGAAAAGTCCACTTCATAAACGCAGGGTTGAAAGGGTTCATTATCTTTATCAAACAGCTAATTTTCTTGGAAGTTTCCAAATTAAGTAGCAAAAACGGCTTACATTTGTTATGCAGTTCATTACGAAAACAAGCCTATTCAAATATGCTGTGGAAATATTACAACCAAACAACTGAAATTTTTTCAGATAAAAATTCCGATATGTTTCATATTTCTGCTCAAAACCTATATTGTGGGTACTCGTTAGAACCGCCTCGCCAAGGCGGTTCTAACGAGTACCTACAATCTATGTTTTTAGCAGAAATAAGAAAAATAATGTATACCCCTATAAGTTCCAGTTTTACTACTTAAAAGTGGGGTTTAAGGGGATCAAAATTATATAGGCATGTTTTCGTGATGTTGTTTAATTTTTGTTTTATTTTTATTTATTTACTTGCTAACTGCAACTATAAGAGAACTGCACACGTTTTGTTGAAATGATTAAATTGTGATTTAATTGCAGTTGTTTTCTGTTTGTATAATAGTTTTGTTTTAATGTGTGTTGTTTATGTACTGGACGAATGGCAAAATTCAAGAAAATCCGAATAAGCCTCAACGTGAGAAAGCGTACCTTCTGAAATATGCGCCTAACTAATATAGTCAACCCACGTTACACCGACACTTGTTAGAACGTCAAAACTCGTCATAATGACAATTTGAATGTCACGAAACCTTCGCTTAATGTCTTTCTTACATGTCATTCTGTCTATTAACGATTCTTTACAACAGCAAATTCATTTTAATGGCAACATCTTTGGGAACAAATGCTATCATTGTAACGAGGGTTCACTGTACTCAAATCAGCCTGCGTATCCGTGCAGTCTGATCAGAGTGTTCATTGTCCAAATGAAGAAACTTTGTATAATTGACTATCCAAAATGCGCCCCAGTAAAGATGCTGATCAGAATATGCGAATGGGCAGGTTTATCTGAATCTTCGCTGGACGTATACATTACGAAAACATACCTATATAATTTTTACCCCCTCAAACCCCACTTTTATATAGTAAAACTGGGGTTTACAGGGGTATACATTATTTTTCTTATTTCTGCTCAAAAACATAGATTGTGGGTACTCGTTAGAACCGCCTCGCCGAGGCGGTTCTAACGAGTACCCACAATCTATGTTTTAATCAGAAATATGTAAAATATAGAATTTTTTTATCTGAAAATTTTCAATTTTTGGTGGTAAAATTTTCAGTATATTTGAATAGGCGTGTTTTCGTAATGAAATGTCGAAACCGCACTAGAACACAAGGCGGGATATTAGTGCGATTTACTATTATTTGTTTATATCTACATTATAATGATCTACATTGTACCAAGATATACCATATTAGCATTTTCGATCTTATCAAAATTCTTATGCATGGTATAATCATATCAGCTAATTCTAACAACCACTTTAAGTACGCAGCTAATTCTTTCTCGCCACAAATATTCCCGTATAACCAATTACGTTTGACGATGATCCAGTCACATCAAAACAGAAGATTAATATTTGATCTTGATCTTGTTATGTTTCACTTAATATTTGATCTTGTTAAATATCTTCATTTATTCTACAGCCTTTTCTTAGAATTGGAAGAGCGGGACTTAACTCGGACCCTTCGGTATGATTTTTTTTTATCGTGTAACCAAATACGTGTACTGGTCTGAAGTTTGTGGACCCAATAGTCTATCAAGAACATATGAGCGCATTGTGTTCACGACATTACGAAAACATGCCTAATCAAATGTACTGAAAATTTACCACCAAAAAAAATGAAAATTTTCAGATAAAAAAATCCGATAGTCTTCATATTTCTGCTCAAATAATAAATTGTTGGTACCCGTTAGAACCGCCTCGGCGAGGCGGTTCTAACGAGCACCCACAATCTATGTTTGAGCAGAAATAAGAAAAAAAATATATACCCTGTAAACCCCAGTTTCACTATACAAAAGTGATGTTTAAGGAGGTCCGAATTATATAAGCATGTTTTCGTGATGAAACTAAAGACTGCCTATATCCTTATAATATTTCTGTGTAAACTATATTTTCTAATTGTAATGTTAATATTCAAATCATAATCTTACATTTTTGGTTTTGTTCAACAAGTAAAATTATATACTTTATTGTACAGATCCGTTCGAGACAATTAACACTTTCAGGGGCGGATCCAGGATAATTTCTGGTGGGGTTCGATTTGCTTAATTTACCGTACTTACAAAGTATTCGGACAGACGGGCCTGAGCAAACAGTATGCGGCGTCTGATCAAGGCCTACACTGTTTGCCACTCTATGAGCAATTTTACACTCATTTACAGGTAGTTTGTTTGTTTGTGTTGAGGTTTAACGGCCCAGTCAACCCAATGGGGTCATGTCGAGCGCGGTCAGTTTACCTGACCACACGTTTACTGGGCAGGCTTAGTCCTCTAAGCGGTTAACCAGAATTGTGCACACTCTTTCGCCAGAAACTGACAACTGCCCTTCATGAATCAGCGGAAGGGAGAGAATGGCCGTAGAAAATATTTCATGATCAATCTCCACGAAAGAATGTTGCCGACCTCGGCGGGGTTGAACCCGCGACCTCCTGGTCTCCAGTCGGACGGCACATCCAACTGAGCCACCGAGGCCAGCATTTACAGGTAGTAAAATAGACAAGTTGAAGAGAAATATAAGGTAAAGAGTAAGGTGTGTGGATATTTAGGGTAAATAGGGTATCCCAAATTTATCAAAAAGTTCCCATAAAAATTAAATTTTGAGTCAAGGGACGGGGTTCCACTGAACCACACGAACCCCCTCTGAATCCGCCCCTGACTTTAATATTGTCAAACATAAATTTTAAATTAGCCGTCAGTCCGATGAGCAATTTTGTACTTCGTATGCATAATACGTCCCTGCGATTGCTGTTTACAAAGAGCTGAACTAGGGTATAAGTCTCCATTATGAATAAATGAAGCGTTTCCAATATAATCGCGTTTTTTTTTAGACCGTTTGTCTATTTCACCGACCACTAAAACGGGTGGAACCTAACTTCGCCTTAGTGAATCATATTCCAAAGACAAAAGCAATCTACTTGTCTGCTAACAGTTAAGCTATTTTTCTCCGGATTATTTTTTCAAGTGTGTCCTCTGGTGACAATTATGCCTAGCGACCCATAAAAGAGACATTAGCAAACAGTGTAGACCTAGATCAGACGCCACAGAACGTGTTGTCTGATCAGAGACTACACTGTTTGCACTATGTACAAGAACTTCTATAATAAATTGTTATGGTAGAAAACTAACCAGTTACCCGTTAAATTAGAAATAAATCTGTCCAAAAAGAGAGACAGAATTCACTGGATATAAATGGGTTAAATAAGACATCAACCATCATTTTCCTCTGAAACAAGAACACAACTAATGTAGCTGCTGAGCCTACCCAGCTGGCATTCTTTATAAATCTATAGCGGGCCGTTATCGGTCCGTCAGCTACCCTGACGGGCCGATAACGGCCCGCTATAGATTTATAAAGAATGCTTACTGGGTACATACTTGTAGCGGTCATAATGTACATGAGTATTTCAAGTAATTATGGCCGTTGGGTTGGCGGAGCCTTTTCACAAGCGCACAAAAAGGTGTTTGTTTGTTTTTTTCAAATGTTAGAATAAGTATTGCTTATTTCTGTATCTTGTTACAATGCTTAAATATACTCGTTTATTCTACAGCAATTTCTTAGAATTGGACGGCAGTTTCTTAGAATTGGACGATCAGGAGCAAACTCGGACCCTTCGGTATGAACTATAATCGTGTAGCAAATACTCTACAATGAACCAAAAGTAAATTCTATGCATGCAACTAAAGACTGTCTACATTACTATATTTATGATTAGATAAAACAAACATTCTGTGTAAACTATATTTTCTGATACGATATATAATATTGAAATTACAAACTAACATTCTTCGTTTTACTTCTTACACCGTCTTTACTACAGTCGACTCTCGTTATCTCGAATTCCAAGGGACTCTCTCAAATACTTCGAGATATCCGTACCTCGACATATCAGAGTTGCAGAATTGAGAAAAAATTAATTCGATTAACCCAATTTAAACAAATATACATGTAACTGGACTCTTGAAGTTTGAGATATAGTGAAAATATTGTGGAAAAGAGGAGAAATTGCTCCCTAGGAGCAATTTCTCCTCTTTTCCTCAATATTTTTTACCTGTTATTAGATTTTCATGTTTAGGCAGGGACCAGAATTTCACTTCGAGATAAGCGGTTATTCGAGATAAGCGAGTTCGAGATAGCGAGAGTCAACTGTATTTTGGTGTTGTTGAATGCATAACATTATATACTATACTGTAGCTGTATAAACCGCAAAGTACCGTAATATGTGATGAACATGTTTTAACACTTTAAGAGACCTTACTTCTAAAATGTTAAAGGTAGTCTCTCTATGTATTTAAACATTCACATTATAGAATGACGCATCAGGAGATTACCCGCGATTCGAAAGAAATGAAGTGTCTCCCGTTAAATGTTCCACTTACTACAGAAATACTGTCATAATTTGTCTATTTGATAGCCAACGGAATGCAGGTGGAACTTTACTGTGCACTTAATCTTGCTACTCAAAGTGTCCGATAAACGTGTCTACATGTCTAACGTTGAATCCGCGGCTAATAAATTACAGCAGACGAAATCGTAAAATAGTTTCATCTTTTCCGAGGAAACACTCCTTGAATGGTTTTCATAATTTCTCCTTTAGGAACAGTTTGAATGCACTACTTGAGTTATATCAAACTTTAGACAAAAATATGATTAGGAGTTAAACAGCCAGTCATAATAAGAAGGCAATTCAAAATAGAATCTATCAAAACAAACCAGATATGCGCCTTCAGGCCAGTTAGGCCTCGTCAATGTTTCCTCAGACGAACGTGACAAAGAACTCCAGAGCAGTTTCAAGCAAGGGAGTTTAGAATCGCAAAAACATTTAGTCGGAACAAACTGTCTTATAGAACAACTTTGTTAAGCCTCTGAACTAGGTAAATGGATCCCTCGAGGACAACAACCAGCAGAGACACCGTCCTAGGGTTTTAAATGGAACAAGGAGTTAACATTTAAGGCATATAAAAGACCAGTTAAATACTGAGATACCCGAGAATGGTCACAACCGCCGAAATACAGCCTTTCCAGGGGTATAATTACGTGTACATAAACTGACAGCACAAACCGATCTTCTCAAAAAGAACATACAAAAAAAAAAACAGATGAAGAGAAATTGCAAAATAAACAAAGTCAAAAAAGTACTGACATTTGACAGCAATGACTACACACTCGCATGAAAGTAATTGGAGTGTCGACGTTTTCTGGACCAGACTAGCTGATCGCGGCCAATTAGGCCTCATCAGTGACATTCTTACAAATACTGTTTTGTAACAGTCAACGGTGGTAATGGTTGCTGACGTGATTTTATGGATAACAAACCTCGCTCTCAATGCTAACACAGTTCCAGCAATGTACTTAATATTCGGTCCTCATATTACATAACTCATCATTTGACAAACACACACAAACAGACATACAAATTAATTTCTCAGCCTTGCGTTGAAACACGTATGATGCCTCGGATTGACTACAAACTAAACGTAAGAGCCAAAAAAAATCACAATATAACTACTGAGTCCGGCCACATGAGAGAAAGATCAGACCGTCCTTCTAGAAAAGATTATGAACTGAGCATAGATAGAGTCTTTATTCTATCCAGCGCCACAAAATGTTAATCGTGATTTGATTAACCACAAAGAACGCAGTCAGGTGTACAGCATCATAATTATGTCCTATCTTTTTTTTCATATAGAGCAATCGTTTGGCATTGTCCATTAAAGCAGACTTACCAATAATTCACTTCAGCTTGTACAGTAAGTCAACATAAAAGTGGAGTGAAATTAATCAATAGCATCAACGGTGAAATTTAGACAGTGTTTAATGCAGTTTTTGATACCGCGAGCCTAAGATTGTATTATAAGAGTAGCAACTGAAAGCTTATTACGGATACTATAGTCACTAATGCGACAAGATGCCATGGCAAAACCAGTGGGATTATATGTCGTTTTAAAAGGCGGCATAACAATTACTGTATAAGAATTTGCCTAATCTTCGTATATATATCTTCTCAAGTTTTAACCGTAACATCACTATCGCTACAACAGCATCATTTATTTAAACATTATATATTAGACAGGCATGTAAAGACTGCATCTTTCAAATTATTTGCTGAAATAAATGTGTTTGTTTCGTTTTAATGCTTGAATGTGTCCGTTTTGTTCTACAGCAGTTTCTCAGAATTGGACGATCAGGACCAAACTCGGATCCTTCGGTATGAATTGTATTTTTGTCATGTAACTAAACAAGTGCATACTATGCATGTAACTCAAGACTCTTTATCTATATGTATATCGTAATTACTTTAAACATTTATTTTCATTCTTCAATATACAACATAGTTATACACAAGATATGAGATAATAAAAGGATTAGGATGGAAGCATATAAATACTTATAAGATTCTTCTCCTGTAATATATATGTATCAGCTGTTAATTTGATAGCAGTTGATAGCCTGAGACAAAATAATACGATTTTATTATACATAAGAAGATATTGCTAAATGATGAAATTTCATATTTCTGTATGAATATAATAACTATATGAAGTTTTGGAAACAAAGAAAACATATCAGAGAGATAAATAAAAGGAAACTTACAAAGCAATACCAGTGGGAAAATATGTGCAAAGTACCAATGCAAAGAGAACTATTGCAACACTGCATTACAAAACTTTTGAAAAAATAGAATTAGGAAGAGTTTCAGAAAAATCGTAATTAAGAAGAATATTCTATGATACTTCCATTCTAATTGCATTTACAGAGAAAAAAACAACCTATAGTTAACTATTGGGATGTACTGTTGTTCATATTTCAATGAATACATTGACTCACGACACGTTATGTAACGTCAAAATAAACAATGGTTCTTGGAACATGGCTACGTTATGATATCAACGACACTATTCCGCTGTTTATACTTCCCAATTTAGTCCTCGAACCAGATTTTTACATCCAATAATGACGCACTATAATATAAATATAAGTAATGAAGGCAATTTATTTGATGGTCATTGAAGTATGAACAAAATTGGGTCGTGAGCAAAGTTTACACACTTACGTTGCTCGTGACCCAATATTATTTATTCTTCAATGAATATTAAAATGCATTCATCCCTTAATAAACTGTGTTTTCTAATACTATTTATACTTTTCAAACTGTGACGCTTTTTTTCCTACAACTTAGACATGTTCCAAAGTCCACTGAACTACTTCGGTAAATATTTATCATGAAATGCTCAGTAATTTATAGATTATAAAAAGAATGCTCCTTGAGAGCAATGAACACACACACACACACACACACACACACACACACACACACACACACACACACACACACACACACACTAAATGACAGTAGCTGAAGTGACAACGACTAGCTTGTTTCGGTCGTGGGGGAAGAGTCATGGGCGGAGAAGGGGGCATGGGCAGGGGTGAGTGGGGTACTGTAGTATCGGTGCGGGTAACATTCTATATAAAGGTAAATGGAGCATTGGTTCTAGTTTGGGATATGTTGTCACCTGATATATTTTTCTTTCTTCAAAATTCATGGAATGGGCTTAATAATCAGATACTAAACTTCACAATAGTGAAGTGCGGGAACTGTTTTACGACCGCCACACAGCACTAACACAGACTGTAGTGAACATCTATCTATCTATCCGAAAAGAACTACCATTACTAATTTGAAATGTAGCGCGTCTTCGTTGCATTTGATTCCAAATTCATTGAATATTTTTTTCAAACTCGTATGCTCAAGTTTAAACTCGCTGACATTCTCGCTATTACTGACAAAATCAACTTGATTTAATATGTAAACTGTGCATAATAGACAGGCAGGTAAAGAGTTTATAATCCTTAGCTATGTCCGTTTCATTTATAATGCTTAAATGTGTCCGTTTATTCTACAGCAGTTTCTTAGAATTGGACGCTCTGGATCAAACTCGGACCATTCGGTATGAATGATATGTTTGTTATGTAACTAAACATCAACATTTTCTGTGCCCGATGCCCTACAACGAAACAAGTATATATTGTGCATACATGTACACTAAAGACTTTCTATCTACAGTAGAACTTCAGTGGCTCGAACTCCGATGGCTCGTTTACCAAGGATGAGTCGAACACGTTCTTGAGTCCGCAAGGATTCCCTCCAAATACGATATACAGATAATTTAGGGAGATTTTCTTCTTATATCTTGTAAATGTATGCTGTGTGTACTCATTAGAATCGCCTCTATGAGGCAATTCTAATGAGTACACACAACATACATTTAAAATATAGAACACCGAAAAGATATCCCACAATTATCTCCATTGTGCCTCCTGGTGTGGCACTAATAGTAACCTTCCGAGGCTCGAACTACCGCTGTCTCGAACAAATTTTCATGGTCCCTAAGGGGTTCGAGCCATCGAAGTTCGACTGTATATGTATGTCGTAATTATAAAGAACATTCTGTGTGAAGTGATTTCTAATACTTTGCTCGCGACCCGATGTTGTTCATACTTCAATGAACGTGAAAAAATTGCCTTTATTTCTGAATAAACTGTGTTTTCTAATACGATTCATTGTTTTCAAACTATTGCGTAAAAGTTTTATAACATAAACATTTTACAAAGTTCACTGAACCACTTCTGTAAATATTGATGAGGAACATACTCGATAACATATAGATTATGAACGGGGCGCTCCTTCAGAGCGATGAACACACACACACACACACACACACACACACACACAATAGCTGAAGTGTATCATTGTCGGAATAAGACTAGCTTGTTACGGTCAACTAGGTCTCATTAGTCACCCTCATCTGTTTTGGGTTCAGTGATCAGGCGATAAATTAAGCTATTGTGACATGCAGGAACCATTTTATGACCACCAGGTGGCATTACCACCAGCTCTGGTGAACACATCTATCTATCTATCTATCTATCTATCTGAAAGGAACTATACTTACTAATTGTTAATGTAGGCACTTCTTCATTACATTATCTATCTATCTGAAAGGAACTATACTTACTAATTGTTAATGTAGGCACTTCTTCATTACATTACTTTGAATCGAAATTCACAGAATAAGTTTTCAACCTCGTATGCTCAAGTTTCTCTCGCCAACATTTTCGCTATTACTGATAAAATCAACTTGATATATCCAAACAGTGCATAATGGACAGTCAGATAAATATTTCAACGTACAGTTATTTCGTTTGATTTGTAAAGATTCTCTACTGAGTTCATTGTAGATAACAGAAGTGCAAGACTATCTTTTACATTTATAATTGTTTAAGGCATTTTAAATACATTCTTTCAATAACCGGGTTAGGATGAAATCCGCGTATTGCACGTACTTTGTTACATATCAGAATAGGCAATAACATGAAATTGTATAATTAAGGATTTTCTTACATTGTCATGACAACTGCTTCGAAAACCGTGTTCAAAGAAAACGAAACGTCGCCCACTTCCTCCGCTAAAATTATAACACTTTAATGTGTGAATGGAATAAAGTACTATTATAAATAAATTTCACACCGAGATACGTAAATGATGACACAGTTTCTAATTTTTGGTTATTATTGTAAATTCTAGTCAGATTATTATGTATATTTCCTGCTTCACACATCTTTACTTTTGTCATATTAAATGAACTATTCAATTCAAACATTCAAAACGTATTCGAAGTTGTAAGCAGTCGGCCTGCTAACTACTTGTCAACCTGCTGGCTATAAATAATGAAATGAAAATAAAATTTGTATTTGATACACAAACCAGTGTGCATTTTCTGTCCGTGACTACGACATTATATTTCAAAACGACCGATGTAACTGATATAGCTGCGGTATAAAATAAACTATTCCATTCAAACATTCAAAAAGTATTCTAAGCTGTAAGCAGTCGACCTGCTAATTACCTGTCAACCAGCTGGCTCTAAATAATGAAACTAAAATAACATTTGTATTTGATACACAAACCAGTGTGCATTTCTGTCCGTGACAACGACAATATATTTCAAAACGACCGATGTAACTGATATAGCTGCGGTATAAAATGAACTATTCCATTCAAACATTCAAAAAGTATTCTAAGTTGAAAGCAGTCGACCTGCTAATTACCTGTCAACCTGCTGGCTATAAATAATGAAAATAAAATAAAACAAAAAGTGTGTTTGATACACAAACCATTGTGCATTTACTGCTCGTGACTACTACATTATATTTCAAAACGACCGATGTAACTGATATCGCTGCGGTATAAAATGATTTCATTAAACCATTATTAGTCAGACGCTTTGCCTATGTCCTGCTATCGAAACTGGTAATGCATTACATGTATGGTCCATCACCGGCACCCTGTAGCTTGGCTGTTCATCCGTCAAGCAGCATTCTACTGCCATTCGGTTGAGTTTTAAGCTTGCAAAATATTATCACATTTGGATTCTATAAGTGCATATGTATTGCAATACATCTGTGATTATTAAGTTTTAATATGTCGTCTATATTCTACCCTTGTTTTATCTAACCTGTTCTTAAAACTTTAATTAGCGTGAATCATTGAATCATTGCCATCCAAGCTTACCATATCTCAGTTTGCATCTGGAATTTTATTTTTTAAAAAATGTACGCCCAATTGGGTAGGTGATACAATCTTGGTATCTTAGTTCCAATTTAATAAAAATGCTTTTATCAATTGTATTTCAAACGATACTGCAAAGTGGATGCATTTAGATGGCAATCCGTTCCTTTGTGTTTGTTTTGTTTTTTGTTTCTGACTAGGAAGCGTTCTTGTATGTTGTTACTTCATTTTCAAAACCATTCTACTACTTTTGTCTGTCTTAACTTTGGGAGGACGGTGTTTCGTATCTTTGGCCTTTTATAGCGATCTTCATTTCTATAATTGATGTTAAATGTCGTTATACGATTGTTATCAAGATGTTTGTTGTTTATTTAACTTTCTAGATTTAACCAGTTAATTTGCATTGCAATAAAGTTACTCCAATTGTCAAGTTTGAATACAAGTTTATTTATTGTTTGTATTTTAGAAGGTCTTGAAGATCGCATTTAATTTACTCTATCTATCGAAACACCTAACAAGTTTTTCGGAAGGTATGTGTCCGGTCGAGTAATTTGGTGAAATTCACAACGAATTATTCTAAATACTTTGTTGTTTTGGTTTGAAGTTATTGTTTTTATGCTTCCTGGAACGCCGTTATTAACTCGAAGAACTGATTACATCATTGGTTCTTATGAATAATTTTAAACACATTTTTAAAAACATATTTTGAAAATCTTCATGTCGTGTCGTGCACAAATAAACTGATTCACTTCATATTTACACGATAGGCTGTAATATAGATGCTTTTAGAATTGAAAAAATCTTTAAATATTAATTTATCTTATAATGAAATTTAAGTAAATTATTGAAATAAATTTTAATTCCACTTTCTTAGCTATTTTATTTCGTTTTTAATTATGCAATTTTCAACTAAGTATATTTTATGGTACAACTTCATGATCTGTGTCTTGCATGCTTAATGGTTTAATAATATTATGAAAGTTTAATTAAATCAGTTTAAATCACACCGAAACATTGCTGGCTTGAAATAAATGAACTTAAATGTATGATGTTGATAAAATATTTACTATTGTTTTCCAGCCTAGAATAAAATAGTGGAGATTAGAGTACCTTTAAAATGTTAAGTACAATTTAATATATTTTTTTAAGAAACGGTGGCAACACAGAATATAATGCAGCATGGAATAGCTGTTTTACTTAGCTATAAATAGAAACACGTTTTCTTAAGTCCTAAAATCCATATAATGGTTTTACCATCAGGAATTGCTATATGCAGTTTTCTAGAAATTCGTCATCATAGCAATATCTTTCAGTTCGATGTTCTCTACATTACGAAAACATACCTATATAATTTTGACCCCCTTAAACCCCACTTCTATATAGTAAAACAGAGGTTTACAGAGGTATACATTACTTTTCTTATTTCTGGTCAAACACATAGATTATGGGTACTCGTTAGAACCGATTCGCAAAGCGATTCTAACGAGTACCAACAATCCATGTTTTGAGCAGAAATATGAAAAATTATCAGAATTTTTATCTGAAAACTTTCAGTTTTTGGTGGTGAAACGTTCAATAGGCGTGTTTGTGTAATGAATATTGGATGGTTCGTCACCTGTGAACGTTTTTTAATAGAGAGTACACCGCAAGCAGTCACTGGTTGTATTTTTACCCGACTGAGATGAAATAATATTCAAAAATAATGTTCATATAAATAAAAATATGTAGATTTATTTCTGGATCCCATTTGTATAAATAAGATGTAACTTGTATGCATCATTATTATTGCCATTGTTATATTTATTGCCATAGTTATATTTATCAAAACGAAATAAAATGAAGAACAAAATACTTTAAGCAAAGAAAAATCCAAAAATGTATCATTCTAATGCACTCGCGTATGTAACGCGACGTCTGATTGGATAACGTCAAAAATTTGCGACGGTATATTCTGCGATATACTGTCGCAAATCCGACGTCATCACGTAACGTCGCTTCTCATTGGCTGGCATTTGGTTTTACGCAGCTCACAGCACTCGTCGTTTTGTGCAAATATTACATTTTTTTCAATAGAAAAAATGAATAAATGCATTAGAATGGGGATAACTGCATCAAATATGTCATTTGGGGAGGTAAATCGGCGGTTTTACGGTCGGAAATTTCCGACCGTAAAACCGCCGATTTACCTCCCCAAATGACAAATTTGAATGCAGTTATCCCCTAATTTAATCTATAAAATAACGTTAAAACAATTCGCTAATCTAAAACAAGCCACAGAAGGATATCTCTAAAGCCGATCTTCCATCGTGGTTTTATTAAGCAGAGAAAAAAAAGTAATAAAATTGTGACAGAATTAACAAATCGTCCGCCGCTGATTTTGTATGATTATTTATTGATTTGCTTATTGAAAGAAATCAAACATAAAAGAATGCATTTATCTTAACTGAACCCAGTTGTGACTAGCTTATAGTACGAGTAAAAAATTAGATAAAGATCTGATTTTAATACAGTAAAAAATGAATTCTCAAAAGAAACTCGAAATTAGATCATTTGAATCAAGGTAATGTTCTTTTTTTTAAATGTGCAATTACAGTCAACCCTCTTTATACCGACACTCGATACAACGGCGAATTCGTTATAAAGACAATTAGGATTTCATGAAATCTTCGTTTAAGAGGTGACAGTTAATGAGAAATTATGCAAGAATTTTGCATTAAAACTTCTAGCAACCTATTTTTTTGGATATTTGTTAGAATCGCCTCAGAAAGGCCATTCAAACCAATATCCAAAACAAATGTTCCATGAGGAAGTAAGGATAAAAGAAGGCCTTTCTTATACAGTCGACTCTCGTTATCTCGAACTCCAAGGGATTCTATGAAACACTTCGAGATATCCGTACTTCGACATATCAGATTTGCGGAACTGAGAAAAACATTTAATCGAACAACCACCTTTAACAGAATGAATATGTAATTTGACTCCTACAAGTTAGAGATATATTGAAAATATTGTGGAAAAGAGGAGAAATTGCTCCTAAGGATATTCCACAATATTTTGTTGCCTGTTGGTAGATCTCTGTGTTATAACAGGGACCACATTTTCACTTCGAGGTAAGCGGTTATTCGAGATAAGCGAGTTCGAGATAACGAGAGTCGATTGTATATTATTCTGTCCATTAAGGATTCTTAACAGCAAATTCAATAAAATAGCTACATTTTTGGGAACAAATGCTGTCGCTGTGATGAGGGCTGAATGTATGTCATATTTAACATTGCGTTTCTGAACCAAAATGGGAACAGTTTCACAAGTATTCATAATTTGTACAAAATTCAAGCTGATTGTTTAAGACTGGGCATTACTATGATACTTAAAACAGCCGTCTTCATTTATTATGCAGTTCTTTCTAAGAATCCGACGATCACATCCTGCATCGGATACCCTGGTATGAGCTGTTGTGTTCCGTGTCTAAATTATTGTGCTCATCTGGAATCTCTAGACATACTACTGTACTCTAATAAACTGAATAAGCATATTGTGTGCATGAAACAGGGACTATTATATAGACAAGAATGTGTTCTGTGTAACCAGTGTAAAAAATTGAATGGCATTATTAATTATACACTTATACACTATTTACCCTAAATATTCCATCACGAAAACATGCCTATATAATTTTGACCCCCTCAAACCCCACTTTTATATAGTAAAACTGGGGTTTACAGGGGTATATATTATTTTTCTTATTTCTCCTCAAAATCATAGATTATTGGTACTCGTTAGAACCGCCTCGACGAGGCGGTTCTAACGAGTTCCCACAATCTATGTTTTGAGCAGAAATAGGAAAAATATCAGAGTTTTTTTCATCTGAAAATTTACAGTTTTTGGAGATGAAATTTTCTATATATTTGAATAGGCGTGTTTTCGTAATGGGAAAAATTGAATCCTTACCATACTTGTCTGTAAATTTTAAGTTGATTTTACTACCTATTAATATGTCTCCAATCTGCTGGATGAGTGGTATATGTTGCACACCCTGATCAGACGCCACAAAACGTGGCGTCTGATCAAGGAATACAACATTTGTTCAGTCTTGTCTGTCCGAATACTTGGGACAAATGCAACACTACCTGAAACCCGTTATGAAGCTGTATTATGCAAACTGCACGTGTGCATAGTAGATTTAGCGCATGCGCAGTCTGGTACAAAATATGAATAGTGCGATTTTTTAAAGAAACTCTGCAATGTGCAAGCACTGATTTTTCGGGAACTGTGCGTTCCAACAGTAGATTGTACATACCACATGTGCAGTCTATCCTGTACACGTCCAGCTTGCATATGTCTGCAGACAGAATTTATCTGGACGCGTTTGTGTTCATGTCGTTAGAAGGACCGCGCCAAGCGAAACATGTCTTCGCACATACAAAAAATTTGTACAGATTCATATACAGTTGACTCTCGCTATCTCGAACTCGCTTATCTCGAATAACCGCCTATCTCAAAGTGAAAATCTGTTCCCTGCCTAAAAATGAAAATCTAACAACATATAAAAAATATTGTGGAAAAGAGGAGAAATTGCTCCTCAGGAGCAATTTCTCCTCTTTTTCACAATATTTTCAATATATCTCTAACTTCAAGAGTCCAATTACACATATATTTGTTAAATGTGGTTAATCAAATTAGTTTTTCCTCAATTCTGCAAATTTGATATGTCGAAGTACGGCTAATTCGAAGTATTTCAGAGAGTCTCTTGGGATTCGAGATAACGAGAGTCGACTGTATATTCATCCAACGCATGCACAAAGTGTCATTCCCATCACGAAAACATACCTATATAATTTTTACCCCCTTAAACCCCACTTTTATATAGTAAAACTGGGGTTTACAGGGGTATACATTATTTTTCTTATTTCTGCTCAAGACCTATATTGTGGGTATTCGTTATAATCGCCTCGGCGAGGCGGTTCTAACGAGTACCGATAAATCTATGTTTTGAGCAGAAATATGAAAAAATATCAGAATTTTTATCTGAAAACTTTCAGTTTTTGGGTGGTGAAATTTTCAATATATTTGAATAGGCGTGCTTTCGCAATGCGGACATTTGCTTTCTGCTGATACATGTTTTAGCGTCTAATGATTCTTTTAGCAGACAGCGATAGCCCTGACCAGATTGTGTGGATTGACAGGCCTATCTGGGCCATCGCTGACTGCATATCGGAAGATACAGTTTCGCAAGGCGGGGCCTGGTATATATGCGACAAAACACCCAAAGCACACACAAATGGACCATAGCACCGACCCCACGAACCATCATATACTGACTCATCATATAAAAAAAGACCATTTACTTCATTTGTCGTTTTCATATTGAAAAATACCTACAGTCGAACTTCGATGGCTCGAACATCTTTGGGACCATTGAAAATTGTTCGAGACATGGGTGGTTCGAGTCACTGAGGGTTAATTATGGTGCCAAGTCAGGAAGCAAATAGCGATAGTTTAGGGATTTTTTTTTCGATTTTCTATACCATAATTGTATGTTGAGTGTACTCATTAGAATCGCCTCATCGAGGCAATTCTAATGAGTGCACACAACATACAATTTCACGATAAAATAACAAAATTTCCCTTAATATTTGTTTTCTTGGGCTATCGGAAGAACTTCGTAGGGACTGAAAAATGAGTTCGAATTAGCCATGGTAAACGAGCCATCGGTGTTCGAGCTATCGAGGTTCGACTGTATATGGCTATCAATAAACAGATAAAGGCATTACAGCCTTATATTGACAAGGGCGTAGCTAGAAAGTGTATGGTGCATACACAAAGTAATGATGCATGGATACATACCCGCCTTAATATGGTATCTGGAGGCTCCCATCGCTCTCCTTTTCTTCCAACATTACGCAGAATCTAAATGCCAGTTTGTAGTGTCTGGTGTGTTTTGGGTAAGGCTTTTGCTGTATTTAATAGTGATTTTTTTTCATACTCGGAAGTTAATAATGTTACAATGTTGTTAAAATTTCGTATCGAACTTTTCCCGGCTTTGAGTTTAACCTTATTTGCACTTTCAATCGTCGCCTACAAAATATGAAAAACAATTTAAGGCTTGTGTATGCCAGGTAAAACTTTCAGAAGATATTTTCAAATACAAATAGGAAGAAAATCATATATGTTTGTTTGCTGATCTAACCCACTGCAGTCAATGGCGAAAAGTGAGATTTGTGCTTCACGTATATTTTTTTTTTTATATATCAATTAGTTTACTTTTGCAATAAATACGTTTTCGTACAAGTAACTACGCCCTTGTTAATTCAGCTGAGGCACTTTCGTTGCAGAGTTATTGTTTGGCTGCATCTGTAAGGGTTTCTCTGTGCTTTAACCCTTGCCTTGCTGAATAAAGATGCCACGCCCTCTTCTAATTTCCAGCCAATCAGATTACTTGATCCGGGTTTTTGATAGAATTCACATACTTAATGACAAACAGTGCAGATCCAGTTCAGGATGCTTCTTCAGAAGCCAACTGATCTGGGTCTACACTGTTTGCTAAGACAGGGCATGTCGTGTTCAGCAAGAGAAGGGTTAACCTTTAGTAATCTTTGTGAAAATTCAACAGACTACAGTGATGTTTGCTGTCTTTTTTTTTTTTCCAGAAAATAGAACTTCTCATTTCATGCTTGATACCTCTTTAGGAGGCAAAGGTCATGATATGTTAAGCCCAGCTTTCTGGAAAAAAATATTTCAAAATGCCGTCTTTTGATTTTAGCCAGCATGCTTAGTGATAAATAATGTACATATGTATCTACAGCATGCTGTCTTAGTAGGCGATGACGTCATTTCACAATCACGTGTCACAGTGTACCGGAAGTACATTACGAAAACACACCTATTCAAATATATAGAAAAGTTCACCTCCAAAAACTGAAAATTTTCAGATAAAAAATCTTATATTTTTCATATTTCTGCTCAATAGATTGTGGGTACTCGTTAGAACCGCCTCGGCGAGGCGGTTCTAACGAGTACTCACAATCTATGTTTTGAGCAGATATAAGAAAAATAATGTATACCCCTGTAAACCTCAGTTTTTCTATATAAAAGTGGGGTTAAAGGGGGTCAAAATTATATAGGCGTGCTTTCGTGGTGAGAAAATGTCCTAGGCAGACCTGTATAAAGTAATATTTTATTCAGCATAGATGTTAAACCTCTCGAATAAATTTTCAGGTGTACAAATCTGTTCCAATCTATTTACCGTCTGTTTATCCTTGCTGAAACAATATAGTGTAACAGTAATACAAGTACCGATAAGATATGAGATGATACAGCATTCCCTACAGGTTTGCTTGTGCGCCCAGCGAAGACTCAGATCAGCCTGTGCATCCGCACAGTCTGACCAGAGTCTTTACAGGGCACTTTACGGGTAGCCAAGGGTCAAGAACGTATTCAGATGGATAACAAAGACTCTTATCAGTCTGCGGGGAAACCTGCGCGTCAACGCAGGCTGATCTGAGTATTCGCTGGGCACACATGCAGTTTGTAAGAAATTCTGTGTCCCGACTCAAATTATAACTAGTTATAAGACAAAGATTTGCAACTTAACATTTAAAGCGCCAAGCATAACAGCGACAAATGACATATTGAAATATATTCCTGCCTAAATATACTTGTTTTTCATTTTTACGAAACTTAGTCTTGATGTTTCAAGTTAATTTCTTACTTTCTTTGGTTCGTTTGCTTGGCAGTCGATTACAATGAAACGTATTCTATCGGAACAAAGAAAAGGAACATTGTTTGTTGCAGGGACTGCTACAATTTTACTTGTGTAAGGATACTGTGGTTTTGAAATTTTCTTTACTCAAATCAAAATAGTTTTATCATTAAGAAATCAGAAGAGCCTTTCTTTTGGTTTTGTTTGGAATTTAACTGCACAATCAACACTGCTAAGATCATGTCGAGGCGGTCATTTTAACTTACCACACTTTTCCCTGGGCTGACTAGTCCTTTTATCGGTTAACCAGTACTTGAGGATATTCTTTCGCCCGAAACTAACAACAGCGGAAGGGAGAAAATGATCGTAGAAAATAGTTCATGATCAATCGTCACAAACGAATGTTGCCGGACTCGGTGGGAAACGAACCCTCGACCTCCTGATCACCAGTCGGACACGCATCTGACTGAGCGACAGAGGCCCGCTTGCAGCGTCTTTCTAAACTGTCTCCTAAGGGTATATGTAGATAGCGAGGATCACAATCCCACTGCATGTCCTAGCAGTCTGATTAGGACCTTCATTCTTCGTTTAAAAATAATTTTATAATGTAGATTTACATACAACAAAGGGTACCGAAGGTACTGATGAGACTTGCAGATCCGCATTCTGTTCACGTATATCCCTTAGACACCCATTCTCATGCTACAGCTGTATGTTAGTACAGTCGACTCTCGTTATCTCGAATTCCAAGGGACTCATTGAAACACTTCGATATCCGTACCTCGACATATCAGAGTTGAGAGAGTGACTAAAATAATAAATTGAACAACCACATTTAACAA
The DNA here is from genome assembly GCA_964016985.1 of Anodontia alba. NCBI lineage: Eukaryota > Metazoa > Mollusca > Bivalvia > Lucinida > Lucinidae > Anodontia > Anodontia alba. Next base: position 9,256,897 of record OZ024836.1, on the reverse strand, counting down.
ATGAATATGTAATTTGACTCTTGAAATCAGAAATATATATATATATAAAATAATGTGGAAAAGAGGAGAAATTTCTCCTCTTTTCCACATTATTTTGTTATCTGTTGTCATAGTTTCATGTTAAAATAGGGACCAGATTTTCACTTCGAGATAAAAGGTAATTCGAAATAAGCGAGTTCGAGATAGTGAGGTTCGACTGTATTTGATATACTTCAACGAATTCGGAATTACAGAGAACGGTAACTGTCTCAAAATATATTGGTAGTAATCGCAATAGATAGGTTGCCTGGTTCTACAGAGAAGATAGTCACTTAAGTTGAATGGATTCACATTCAGGAGTTGCTACTCTGTCAAGATGTTTTGTTCTCCTTCTGAAAACCATTTAGAAAAGGGACCATACTTTAATGAGAAAGAGTTTGCTCCCCTTTCGAACAAACTCTTTCTTTTTTAGATTAGTCCCTTCTACATTTTTCATATATGCAAAAAAAAGAAACTGGAAGTCACAAAAAATGTGGAAAGGGCGGACAAAATGTCAACTATATCCATCCCTTTTAAGTCGGGACTTGAATTCGTCATTCGACCAGCCTCACAAATTTAGATATAACGTCTCGGTATGTTTTACATTTTGTTAACTAGAACATTAAACCTCAACTGAACGGCATCATAACTTGATAAATACTCGTACGTTGCTTAATTTGCGGTATGCCGGCTTGTTTGTAATGTATCAAATGGGGAGGATTCTCCTTTGAACGTTTGTCTATTTGAAAACGAGATTACATTAATGTGAAAAGAAGTAATAATATCAGACAATGCCTGCATATGTCTTTGTGAATTGCTTATGTTTAAAACTAAATTAGATTTAAAGACTAAATGAGATCCTGTTAAGAGTTCTGGTTTACACGTATTTTAGATTGATTTTAGAATCTTACCTAGTGTATATGCATGAAGATAAAATGAAATTTCTGATAGTTGTCAATCTAATAGTTGTAGTGGGTATATATAAACGTTATAATATGTAAAGGGAGCACACACACACACACACACACACACACACACACACACACACACACACACACACACACACACCTGTATAATTATATATGTCTATGGTTTTTATAGATATAATTTTACCTGAATCTCTTTACCTGCATTCTGTTTTTGCATACTTGCAGGCTAAACTTAGGATCCGACAGACGATTAAAACGTATTCGAATTTATCTATAAAGTTAAGTTTGAATAGGAAAGAGCCTTTATGCGCAACATAAAAGAAGTCAAATCCTTTCCGCAGACAAAAAATAAATGTTTATATTTATTATAATCAAAAAAGACGCAATAAGTTCAAGAATATGATATATTTGACACAAGTTTTAGTTTTATTTCATATAACAGTTTCTATGTTAATGCTTGAAAAGCTCATTTTTCAAGCCCTCGATTTTGGTTCAAATGAAGGTTTTATCCTTACACCATAGACTATCATCACCGCAAAGTTAGTCTTATTAATTTTGTGTTATGATCCTTTTGTTGTTATCAAGGTCAAAGCCTTGAAAACTTAATTCTCTTTCCCTTTCATCTTATTCGACAGTTTACCAGCATTGATCATAGAGTAATGAAGTTTCTAGACTGACAGGATCATCTGAGCCTGAGCAAAGCATTTCCTACAAGATTATAACTGCTCCCAGCGAAGACTTAGATCATTCTTCACTAGGGCGCGAAGACTTACATGTAGATCAGTCTTCGTTGGGTGCACGTGCAGTCTTGTAAGGAATGTTGCACCCCGTCAATTTAATTAGTTCAATGTCAACTTCAGTCAACAGATTGTTCAAGTTCAAACGTCTTTGTGTACAAATGGAACTGACAGCATTGCGTTTGAAGTCAGTAAACTGAATCCTCAATGGCCCATTACTACCACCCGTGTTCTTCTCCCTTAATTAATAGGAACAATCAATACTCCCGTTATTACGTGTGAAAACAGATCAGAACCGTCGCTGATAGCCAACAGGTTCCTAAATGCTGATAGGGTAGTTTCCAGATACCCTGTGTATTAGCGCAGTGTTGACCGCTCTTCGCCCATGTACATGTGTAATATAACGTTACCATAGTGCGTATCTGGTCAGCATCGAAGAGTGTTTTGGAACGGATACGTCGGCAAAGTATATTACTCTGACAGTGAAACATATACCTACATTCGAACTGGGAACTATTCTTTAAAGAAAGAGTTTGCTCCCATTTTTGAAACATGGTTGCTTCTCGTTGAAAATAGTGGCAAAATCTTTCATGTGTATTCATTTAGCTTAACCCTTGTCCTGCTGAATAAATTAAGATGCCACACCCACTTCTCATTTTCAGCCAATCAGATTACTTGATCTGGATTGCTGCTATAAATTCACATACTTAATGGCGAACAGTGCAGATCCAGAACAGTTGGCTTCTTCAGAAGCCAACTGATCTGGATCTACACTGTTTGCAAAGGCAGGGTATATCCGGGTTCAGCAGAACAAGGGTTAAAACAGGAACCCTATGATTTTTATTTCTTTTTTTCTTTTTTTTTTTTTTTTTTTTTTTTTTTTTTTCGTTGTTTGAACATGGAAACTGTCCTTTCTCCTACAGCGATCTGTTTTAGTGAACAGCACGAGATCTGATAATCCCTTTCATATCTGTGTTTAATCTTACAAATTCTGATCTTTTTTTATTATTATTATTATGAATGTGGTCGGTATGAATGGCGAACAGGATATTTAGCCTTAGGTCTACTGAATCTAAATGTGAACAGATTTTTTCTACATTTTGTATTATTGTTTTTCTCCATGTCATTTTTTATTTCAAGACAAATTGTCAGCAAATCGATAAAATTGTTTTAAGACAGACGATTTAAATGAAATATCGAAAGACGACAATCTGTTTGAAACGCTAAGCCTTATAAATTCTCCGCGAGAACATTTTAATTAACCCTTCAATGCCATATAAGTCTGTGGTAGGCCCCATCATGGTCATGTTTGTGGTTTTCTGGTGTTCTGGCTTCAAATCGCCAATGGGCCCTTTGCTTTATTTATCATAGTGTTTGTGATTACACGTGTTTCACTGCGATGTTTTAAAGATGAGGTAGGAGACACCTTTGTGGACCCAGCCCCTCACGAAAAGACGCCTATAAAATTTTGACCCCCTTAAACCCCACTTTTATAGAGTAAAACGGGAGTTTACAGGGGTATACATTATTTTTCTTATTTTGCTAAAAAAACACAGATTGTGGTACTCGTTAGAACCGCCTTTTTTTTTTTTTTTTTTTTTTTTTTTTTTTTTGTAAAATTTTCAATATATTTGAATAGGCGTGTTTTCATAATGATGTGTTTGTAATTTGGAGCTGCGTCAGAATGATGTTTTGAGCAGAAATATGAAAATATCAGAATTTTTCATCTGAAAATTTTCCTTTTTTGGTTGTAAAATTTTCAATATATTTGAATAGGCGTGTTTCGTATTGATGTGTTTGTAATTTGGAGCTGCGTCAGAATAGAATGAGTGAGGTTCGCGCGATTGAAACTGGGTTTAGCTCCCAATTGGTTTTCTACTGACCGTTCCAAGGCGGTTCGTCTTTTACAGTTCGTCTGTGTTTGTGCGTCGGTGGTTTCTTATGTGGCGTTTGTTTTGTCATTGTTTGTTTCTCATCTCTTCTTCTTTTGGTGCCGCGGGAAGTGTGTGGCATGTCCTGTGTATTTCCGCTTATATTTTTGACGTTACATATGAATTTGTAAGTAGGCGATTCACATGAAATATCAGTAGACATCTAAAATGTTGCTTTTTGAAATTGAGATGTCACAAAAGAATGAAAATCAAGCCACGTTTGTCGAGAAAGTCGTATTTGACGAGAACATAAAACAAAACATTTTAGAATGTCGTCTGCTCGTCTGTTGTGATAGGTGCTTTCGTAGCTCAGAAAAAAAGGGGAAAAAAACATATCTTATGTTATGTCCGATAAAGGTAAAAATGGTTATTGGTTGGTAATAACAGGGACAATACCGCTACATGCTTTAATATATGACCTTATCTTGGATTAAATAAATGTTTATTAACGGTGCAACATGTATGTCCCACAGAGTCACAAACGAAGCGTGAATACTGTTGTCAGGGAGGATAATAAAGGACATACGAGGGATGTTCGAAATGAATTGCTTATTTCTATCTGGAGACTTCAAATTTACAGTTAGCCCAAAAGTACTCATTTCATGCCCTCGAAGTACTCCCCGTGGCTAGAAATGCAAAGTTTCAGCCGATGTATCCACTTCTTGAAGGCGTCACGGTACGCTGATTTGGGCACAGTAATAAGGTGCTGATGAATGGCAGATCTAAGTGCCTGTCGGGACTGGATTTCCGCCCAGCAAGGAATGCTTTCAATTTCGGAAACAAAAGGAAATCACATGGGGCAAGGTCTGGGGAATACGGGGCGTGAGGCAAAACAGTTACTTTTTCTTTCTTCAAAAACGCCGTAACTATTGCGGAGGTATGAGCTGGGGCATTGTCATGTAGAAGACGGACATGTTTAAAACCAGTGTCAGGGCGTCGTTTCTGATAATACTTTTTCAGTTTCTTCAGTACTACGTCCTTGTAGTACTTTCCGGTGATGATTTTGCCCTTTTTCACTGGCACTTTTATTGCGACTCCTTCAACAGAGAAGAAGATTGCATACAAAACCTTCTTTGTACTCAAAGAACGTTTGGCATTTATTGGGCGTTTGCTGTGTTTAGTGGCCCAGATCTTATTGCTAACCTTTCTGACGGGCTCAAAATAATGGACCCAGGTTTCATCACCTGTGACGACATTGGCAAACTGCTTTTTGTCATATTTTGGAAACATTTGAAGCAGCTTTTTGGCCACTTTAACCCGTTGTCTCTTTTGCTCGTCAGTCAACAGATGTGGCACCCATCTAGCAGAAATCTTTCTGACTTTCAAATGCTTCTTCAAAATAAGGTGAACTGTTGATAGTGATACGCCTACCTTTCGTGCAATATCACGAACTGTAAATCTGGCATCTCCTTCAAAGATTTCCTTTATTTTGTAAACTATTTCTTTACGAGATGCAGATTTTGGCCTATCTGATTTCGGTGCATTTTTGATGGACTCTACACCACACTCAAATTTCTTTTTCCACCGCCGAACTGTGTCATAAGACACACAAGAAGGTCCAAAAGCAGTAGAAATTTCAGTCATCAGCTTCTTCAAAGAACAACCACGTTTTGAGCGAGCTTTGATGTAAGCCCGTATTTCATCTTTTTTGTCGACGCGTCTGCCAACCATTTTTACTGCAGTGGTCAATGACTGCGTGTATTCAAATGGCAAATTTTATGTCTTACACTTAGTCTAAAATGTACGTTTATACATCATTGTGTAGATATTGAATAGACCTATACAGGTATGTATTGGTTTTTATCGTGCCCCACGTGGATATCGAGCCAGAGGACAATAAGCAATTCATTTCGAACATCCCTCGTAGCATTAAACTATATAATCAGTACTTTATAAATCAACATAAACATACACACTTATGTAGCAGTAAAACAAAAGAAGAAGCCAAATTAACCTCTCTAAATTCCGGATAATCGTATTTCCCCCACTTATCCGGATTTTGATGCTTTGGCTAGCAGTGTAGACCCAGATCAGACGCCGAAGAACGCGGCTTCTGATCTGGTCTGCACTGTTTGCATCTAGTCAGTATTATTAAGCTACCACATTAGGAAGCCAACTGGACTTGTTCAGTCAATTAAAGGTATTTTAAATGACTAGGGTGTCGTAAATTTTCGAGTATATCTGGTAATATTTATTTAGCTTGACTTGCAGTCTTTTTGGCAAAGGAGTGCAGTCCATCCTCTGTATACCGCAATAAAATTACATATGCGGACACTATAACTCTTGACAATATATCAAATTTGTCCAAGAATTTGAACAATTTCATCTTCATTACCAATACACGCCTGTTAAAATATATAGAAAGCTTTACACCAAAACAGAAACATTTTCAGATAAAAAAAAACTCTGATATTTTTCATATTCCTGCTCAAAACTTAGATTGTGGGTATCCGTTAGAACCGCCTTGGCAAGGCGGTTCTAACGAGTACCACATTCTATGGTTTTATCAAAAAAAAAAAAAAAGAAAAACAAATGTATATCACTGTAAACCCCAGTTTTACTATATAAAAGTGGGGTTTAATGGGGTCAAAATTATATAGGCGTGTTTTCGTGATGGTTTTAAGAGACTATCTAAAATATGCTCACCGAATGGCAAACGTGTAGAGAGACTGACCAAACTGCTCCTTTATCGTGGTTTGCACTGTTTGTTAAGATTTATCTCATGGAAAATATAGGATAAATATGGTACAATGAATCTCGATAGCTACATGTACACATTGTACACCATACGAGTATCTACTGTACGAACTTGATTAGGGTATTCACAGTCACACCGTATAAGGGCTGGGTAGATTATTCGCCATTTCGTCCAAAAAGAAACTATCTTGTGACTTCCCGTTTACTCTGTTATATGCCAAGCCCCTTCTGAAATAAAAAAATAAAAAAAAAAAACTGACTACTCTAAAAGAAAAGAATTAAGAAGAGCAAATTATTTACTTTTAGAGTAGACCCTTTTGCAGATTGGAGGCAAAGTCTATTTTTACAGAGTCGTTTGTCCCTTGAAAATGTATCCTGTCACCTTCAGATTCATTCCCAGGTAGTCAATAAATCCATAATGAGTAGACATGCAGTAAGGAGTGACATTGAATGAATACAATGATAAAGGAAAGCGCAGTGTCATCAACTTGCAAGCATTCGCTTACCTTCTGCTTAATAACTATATGATACAAGGTCGTTTTTGAGCAAGGTCATGATGAAACCTACAATAAGACCTGTGTGACCAGGACAGACTCAGATCAGCCTCTACACCCACCCAAGATGGCAAAGGTTTTCGTTTACACCTCTTTGGATAGTTCGGAGGCTGTATAAGGCACATGTGATCAGTCAAGACTCTGATCAGACTGCACGGATGTGCAGGCTTATCTGAGTCTTCCTTGGTCGCACGTCTTATTGTAAGTTTCGTTTTGCGCTGGCCCATTCGGCTTAATAGGGCCAAAGAAATGTAGTCCCAAAGAATAGAAATTCACCTCATTTCTCAGTGAATCAGACTGGTTTGAACGACTGATCCCAATCAGACCAAACGTGTGTGTGCGCTTGCGTGTGTGTGGTTACGTCGTTTTCAACAATGTTTTAGTAATACATGTATACAGAAAAACCTCAATGACTCACACATCTTTTGGACCATGGAAATTTATTCGAGGCATGGGTAGTTCGAGCCACTGAGGGTTAAATTATGGCGTGGCGCCGGGTAAGGAAGCAAATGTTGATAATTCAGGGAAGTTTTTTTATATATTCTATACAAAAATAGAATGTTGAGTGTACTCATAAAAATCGCCTCGATGAGGCGATTCTAATGAATACACACAACATACGATTTCATGATAAAATAAGAAAATTTCCCGAAATATTTGTTTTTTTTGAGCTATCGGAAGAATTTCGTAGGGACTCAAAAACGAGTTCGAATCATCCAAGGTAAACGAGTCATCGGTGTTCGAGTCATCGAGGTTTTACTGTATGCATTATGTGATCGAACTAAATGTTCGGTTTCAAAAGCAGACCCAGAATGAATTTAACTTAAATCTATATCGGACCATTATTGGCCCGACCAGAATCCTGTCAGGCCGATAACGATCCGATATTTAAGTAGAATGCTCGCTGGCGAATTGTCTCACTAAAGTATAACCTGCGAGGCATGCTGTTTACATTATCCCAGCATCATTACGAACCGTCTCATCTGGCTCAGCACTGTTTGCAAAGGTATCTTTATCGGTCTGTAGGAATGAAAGAGTTTTATATCACAGCTATGGCTATTTCGGTTTAACGCAGTTTTATGTGAGCACTGAGCCATGCATCGAATGTAAAATATTTATATTTGAAACTGTTTATTTCGTTTACAGTTAACATTTCATTTCTTGAAATCTGCTCTAACAGGAAATGATTTGCTCCCCTTATAATCAGTTTTGTTCCTTTTAGAGTAGAGAGTAGATGCTTTTCGGAAGCAGTTTGGTGTGCAAGCATTACGGAAACACGCCTATTCGAATATATAGAAAATTTCACCACCAAAAACTGAAAATTTTCAGATAAAAATCTCTGATATTTTTTCAATATCTGCTCAAAACATAGATTGTGGGTACTCGTTAGAAACGGCTTGCCAAGGCGGTTTTAACGAATACCCTCAATCTATGTTTTTTGGGCAAAACTAAGAAAAAAATGTATACCCCTATAAACCTCAGTTATACTATATAAAAGTTAAGTTTAAGGGGTCAAAATTATATAGGCATGTTTTCGTGATGAAGGCAAACAGGAAGACACAAAAGTGTCTGAAAATCTGTCAGGTGTATCCATTCCCTATAAAGAATTAAACTGTTAACTGTAAAGTAAACAAAGATTTTGAATAAATAAATTTGAATTTTAAATTTGATGCAGGTGTCTTTTTCCGTTATACTGCATTAAACCCAAACGTCCGTAACTGTTTGCCATGCCCACCTAGCCGGAGATCTTACCTATGATCTCCAGTACAAGCAAAGAGCGCTCCGACACCAATGCAATGACTATTGGAACTCTGCTGGTAAGCTCATACACGGTTTAGTGCTCAGAAAAGGTATATCTTCTAACAACAAAACCGCTGATGGCAGCGCTTGATCAGAACCAACTAACAACAAATAGGTTTAACTCAGACACCATAGCCCAGATTTAATATCGTTCAACAACTTGCTTGCAAAGAAGGCTTGTAAAAATTTTGCGTAGGTTTCAATAGTTCAGCTGACGTTTTTCTAGGAGTCGCTTGGTTTTACAACAGAGGAAATACAGTTATTGATGCAAAACAGGGACCTACTTATGCAGCTTCTGCGTGCACATGAAGAAGGCAAAGATATTGGAGAGGAAGTAAGTTCTGCGCATGCGCGTTTATTGGTTTCGTACAGCTATACCTCTCATTGTCGTAAAAACTTACTTCTGGGCATGAATTTGTGCTGACTGTAAAATAAAAAAAATACTGTGTATTTCTTCTGTGTCATTTTCGCAAAAGGTGATCAATAAACTATTATAGAATGGTTCTCGTCAACAGAAAAGGTAGAGGTGGCCGCAAGCATATGCAACATGCGCGCATTCAAATCACCCAGAGCACTCACACAAACCTATCAAAGTGTTTGCAGTCGGCTTTGATATTTAAAGTGTCTGTAAGAGGGCCATGAGGACCCTATGAATGTTCAGACGGATATGGACTGTGATGTCTGCATGTACTTCTAAGACATCTTTTTGCCTGACGAGGTCCATTCTGCATGGAAGATTGGTTTTCGACTTATAAAGAGCTGTATAACATTTCTGTCTTTTCTTCTTTTATCGCAGTTCGCTGAGAGCATTTCCTTCTTAAGTCTTCAATCTCTATTACGTAAGAATGTCCTGCATGGAAAACGTGTTATCCTACAGATATAACATAGTGTTTTCAATGAGATGTAATTGTCGTCTTTTCTTTGTATCTCTAAGCTTACCGTAACTATCATTACGAAAACACGCCTATTCTAATATATTGAAAATTTCACCACTAAAACCTGAAAGTTCTGATGCCTTTCATATTTCCGCTCAAAATATAGATTGTGGGTACTCGTTAGAACCGCCACACCGAGGCGGTTCTACCGAATACCCACAATCTATGTTTTTGAGTAGAAATAAGAAAAATGATGTATACCCATGTAAAGCCCATACTATATAAAGTTGGGTTTAAGGGGGTCAAAATTATATAGGTATGCTTTCGTGATGCCTGTTTACCTTAAATATTGAAAAGCAAGAACTTCTAACACATTTGGCCTTAAATTTGAATGAGTCCATTGTACCACCTGATGATGTATTTAGAAACTATTGGATGAGTGGCAAGCAGTGTAGTCCCTGATCGGTCACCGCGTCTGTGGTGTCCGATCAGGGTCGACACTGTTCTGCATGTACCAGGTCTGTCTGACCGAAAACTTATGGTTATTAGGATTTACGGACACTTTAACTCCTTACCATATCTGTCAAAATATTAGAACAAATCCATTTTTCTACCTGTTGTTGTGTCTAAAAAGTGTTGGATGCGTAGCAACATGTAGGCCCTAATCAGACGCCGCGTTCTGTGGCTTCTGATCTGGGACTACACTGTCTGTTCAGGCCTATGTGTCCCAATATTTACATTATTTAGGGTAAACACCTTACACTTAATAATTGGATACAATGACTATTTATCATACTGATCCCAATTCGCTTGTTACCTGACTATGTGTCTTATCTGTTGTAACGAGCTGGCAAACTTCTGATGAAAACTTAAGTCTGTAATATTTTCTCAGGTCTAACCGGCCAAATACATAGGGTAAATACGATAGTCTTCTTCCCTTATCTGTTATTCGATAAAATGACATTTGCGTACATTGATCTATCGATATCTCATACATGTTCTAAATATGTTTAACGTTAAATGTGCATTAGATGACAATTAGCAAACGGTATTATAATATAATTGATTTATTTCCCCCCAACCCGTCACCCCTACCCCCTCCCCGAAAGTGACTTTCCAGTCACCGCCTGCAAATAACAAGGCACCCACGTTCCCCTTTCAGATACGACGCACATGGCCAAGCAGTACCCAGCAGGCACATGACGTTAATACAACGTCGCCTTAATGTCGATGCAACGTCATGACGTTGCATCGACGTTGAGCCGACATTGTATAAACGCCATGTGCCCGCTGGGTAGAGTTACTGGCTTCAGATTATGCTGTGATGGCTTCCAACCACTCCGTAGGTGGAATTCAGCGTATGTATGGTGCTTCATTGCTCAGTCTTTCATTTTCATACTTTCGTCGACTGAAATAATGTTGAAAAGACGTGAAATACCAAATCATCATCAGCATCAGCATCATCATCGTTATCATCAGCGAAATCAGACGTGGACAGTAGGCGTCTAAATTTCCGTATGTGGGTAATACCAAAAGACGGCAATCGCTTTGAACGCTTGTGAATGGCTATTACTATGTGTGATTGACAGACCTTATCAGCTCCGTAGTGTTTATAAGGCACCTTAACCCGCCTTCTGATACAGTTCACTACATGTAACTGATTTATGTAGGTAAATCATGTAGCGGGTGACTTGCCAGGTTTGCCGTTTTATTAGTTCGATCTGACTCTGCACTGGTTACAATTTAGCATTTGTTTATATACATGTAGTTAGAACAAGCCAAATGCAACAGGAAAATATTTAAGATCAAACATCTTTTTAAGTGTGTTACTGGACAAACTTGTAAATTGCAACAAATGTTTAGTCAAGTCTGATAAAATCAAAATTAGTAGATTTGCCAGCTTTAAAAAAATACGCTAAAATGGCAGGGAAAGAAATAGGTGTGTAAAAGGGCGCATTTTGTTCTAATAATCTGAAAATACATACACCCTCTTTGGAAAGGTGAGGGAGAGGGGTAAAACTTCCTATAGATGTGCGTTTGGAAATGCTCCTCAATATTTCATGATCATACACTGTTCCGATAATGTATACGCAAGCCATCTGGTCCAAATGGCAGATGTCATGGAACAGAGTGACATTCAATAAACTACATGACATGAAACTTGGGTCTTGGCGAGAAGAAGTGGTTCTTACCTGTCTACGCCATGCTAGACTCAAACGAGAAGATCAGCCACTTTGCATAAGCTGCCATGAGCCATTTACGGTAAAACACTTTCTGATCGACTGCATTGAATTCCCTCGTGTGCGGCGTCAATGTTTGCAAACTAATGACTTGGGATTTTCATTCAAGATGTACCTGCTGATAGCACGCTAACATCTTTAAAACACATTAATCGTTTTAACAAAACATAAATATTTTAATTTTGAATTCGTTCTCATTTTATATTTCCATGCATATATGAGACATATCATTATAGCCGTTTCAATACCAAACCAAGTTAATATACCTTTTTGACACAAATGACTCTCATGGGTTGACGATTCGTTAAACCTGAACTCATTATCATCATTATACGCAAGATAATCCTGACCGGAGTATTAATTGATCGCATATAGCAATAACCCAGTCCATCACGAAAACATGCCTATATAATGTTGACCCATTTAAACCCCACTTTTACACATTATTTTTTCTTATTTCTGCTCAAAAACATAGTTTGTGGGTACTCGTTAATACCGCCTCGCCGAGGCGGTTCTAACGAGTACCCACAATCTATGTTTTGAGAAGAAATATGAAAAAAATATCAGAATTTTTATCTGAAAATTTTCATTGTTTGGTGGTAAAGTTTTCAGTATATTCAAATAGGCGTGGTTTCGTAATGCTTAAACTGAAGTCTATAACTACATGTATTAATTATATAGTGTCAATATTTGCCTCTGTTGTCAGGTTGTTGTTATCAGGATGTCGGGAAAAAAATATATATTTACCTTTACAGCTCTCTTGGCTAATTCAGCTGATGACAAACATAATATTTTTCTGGTCTTCCGCAGAAAATAGACATTTAAATTTCATGCAATGTGTCTTCTAAGGAGACAATTTGCATAAAACGTTTAAGCCTATTTTCTGTGAAAAATAAGAAAAAAACAATGTTTGAAAATGTCGACCGCTGAAATGTTTACACAACAGGCTAAGCATTAATTGCAAATAAATCATAAACATTGCTCTGTTACCGTTACTGTTACAAACTTGTTAAACTATTACAGTCGTGATGTAAGACCAGAGAGTTACACAAAATAGTGCTTATTGTCTACGCGAACAGAATAGGCTCGTGTCACCCTAGGCTTCGATGCAATCTGATCCTGGTAGTTGTTGTTCATCTAATAGAATCATTGACTATCGAATAATACATCACGAAAACATGCCTATATAATTTTGACCCCCTTAAACCACACTTTTACATGTATATAGTAAAACTTGGGTTTATAGGGGTATACATTATTTTTCTTATTTCTGCTCAAAAGACATAGGTTGTGGGTACTTGTTATCTATGTTTTGAGCAGAAGTATGAAAAATGTCAGAGTTTTTATCTGAGTGAATTTTCTATATATATATTTGAATAGGCATGTTTTTGTAATGATGTAAATACTAACCAATACTACCGAAGTCCATCTTCAGAATGCACAGATGTACAGAGACTGTTCGAATATGTGTTAAGCACTTCTTTGTGTACCTCGGCTCATTTGGGCCAAGCTATGCGAAAACGTGTCTGGGCATATGTGTACAGTAAACGCCAAGATCAGCCTGCGCATCCGCACAGTCTGATCAGGGCCTTTGCAATTCGCAAACAGTATCATTGGATACCATAATTATAAAAAAAAATCGATGGAGAGCAATTGCCCGGATGAGACTTTACACATGCGCAGGATGATGTAAATCCGCATATTTTGCGCATGATCGAGGGCACGTTTTCGCTTGACACGGCCCATTTAATGTTTAATGCATTTGCTTTCATGGTCTGAATTTCTGTTAACAAAGTATCTGTCAAGTAATAAATTTTACGCTGTTGTTATAAAGCATGTTTTTGTGTTTGTTGGAAGCGACAATTTTTGTCCAGTCCCTTTGAAAGCCATTCGTAAATATTATATGGAAAGAAGTCCGTATTTCAGTGTTGTTTCTAGCATTTTGTAATACTTTCAATATTGTTTTAAGGGGACATGATGCACTTTGTAGATTTATTGTCATTTTTAACAAGGGAGACAAAATTTGTGACCCTGTTTACTTTCCTGCGCATCAACCCTGCAAACACACAACGTCGCATCAACGTCGTTACAACGTCGCTGCAACGTCGTGACGTTGCAGCGACCTTGTAACCACGTTGTGTGTTTGCTGTGAAGGCACTTTTGGAAAGCTGTCAACCTTGAAAGCAAGGAAATTATCTTTTTTTTATAAGAGTAGACCTTTTCAGACGGGGTGCAAAACGAGTTGTGACAGAGTTCCTTCCCCTGAGAGTGCATCCATTTCTTTTAATCTGTACTTTAGTATGCTGAACACATGAGAAAATGTACCTTATGACATATACGTCCAGTGAAGTCTCAGATCAACCTGCGCATCCTGCCCATTTGACCAGAGTCTCTACTGTCCGATGGTAAACGCATTGGATCCTACCCATTAAGCGTTCAGCGAAGCCTGATCCGACTGCATGGATGCGCAGGCTGATCTAAGGTTTTTCTGGATGCACATGTCAGACGGTACATTTTCTCTTATTGCGACCCATTTAATATTCATTCGAACAATTTCATCTCAATAAACTACTCTGGCAGCCTGAATGATATTGTCCTTCCAACCTATACTCTGTCTAACTGTTCCCGTCTCCAGCCGTTTACTATACCCCTAACTAGCATTCTTAATAAATCTATAGCGGGCCGTTATCAGCCCGTCAGGGTAACTGACGGGCCGATAACGGCCTGCTATAGATTTATAAAGAATGTTTACTGGGCCTTATATTTCTACTGCATCCTAAGTATTAGAACAGACACAGGCTTAAACAAAGTATAGACCCAGATCAGACGCCGCAGAACGCGGCGTCTGATCTGGGTCTACATTGTTTGGCAGTAAACAAACAGTTTTAGACGCATCAACAGGTAATAAAATGGGTGTTGTTCAAATTTTGGGACAAATATGGTAAAAAAGTTAAAGTCTCCCAATATTTAGGATAAACACCGCATACTTATATACTTGACTCTCTATAGCTTCATCACGAAAATATACCTATATAATTTTGATCCCATTTAACCCCACTTTTATATAGTAAATATAATATGGAGCACGGAAGGTACAGATGCGCTTTGCTTCCCATTTCTAGAATTTGCATTCATCAGAATGGTAACATTTTACGTATGCAGTTTTGAAAACATAAATTAGTGTTTTTATGGCATCTTCCTCAGCCTTTTTCTTTTTTTTTTTTTTTTTTTTTGCATGATTCCTGTCTTTTCGCCTTTTCAATTCAGGTCCCAACAAAGTTGACCGTTTGTTCCTTGAAAATTTCTATAAAATTGCAAAATCATTTAGTGTTACAGTTAAGTATATGAAGCGTTTTGTCTCTATTTCACTTTTCTTTACAATAGATCTATGTAATGTGTGCCCCCTTGTTCCTCTGACATACATGTATATAGTGGAATCATCCCAGTGGTCACACAACGTTAAAATGACGTCGTATCAACGTATCAACGTCGATGTGACGTGATCACGTCGCATCGACGTTGATACGACGTCATTTTGATGTTGTTTGCCTGCTTGGATGGGTAGTATGCAGGGGTATGAATTATCGGGCACTTAAAAAAAATCCTAAAACAGAGTTATGGTTATTAAATATGCATTCAAAAACGCGTGTTAACGTAATAGTTCGGCCTCGGTCATAGGCTCGAATGTCGTTGCGAGGCGTTTCGACCTGTAGATTCGTATGAATTACATGCAGCAATGACTAAATGGAAAAAGCGATAGCGATACTGCTGAGTTTGCGTATGATATCAGGGCACGTACGAATAACAGGGTGCGTTACATTCCTTATTTATATTATAGACCGCATAACATATAAAACTACTTCAAGAGCATCATTTAGCTTCACCTTAATGATTGCACGTGTATCTGCAGATGAACACGTGATATCTTCATCAATAAGCATATCAATTGAGGAATGAACTTTTGCAAGAATATGCAAACAGACCAGGTTAAAATCATAAGCTCATCCTCATAGTATGAGCAGAACTCGGACGTCCGCTTACTGAATCCAAGAATTGCATCACGAAAACATACCTATATGATTTTGACCCCCTTAAACCCCATTTTCATATAGTAAAACTGGGGTGTACAGGGGTACACATTATTCTTCTTATTTCTGCTCGACGAGGCGGATCTAACGAGTACCCACAATCTATGTTTTGAGCAGATAAAAAACATTAATGTTTACTCCTGTAAACCCCAGTTTTACTGTATAAAAGTGGGGTTAAAGGGGGTCAAAACTATATAGGCGTGTTTTCGAGATGCAGAAACTGATATAGGTTCAGGTATGAGCTGAAGGCCCATTTTTGTCGTGTCGCGACTCAACTGTCTTGCTGCAATGCGTTACGTATGGACCGGCGAGTAAGTTAATGTACATTGTCACGTGTTTCCAGCTGAGTCCATCACGAAAACATGCCTATATAATTCTGACCCCCTTAAACCCCACATTTATATAGTAAAACTGGGGTTTACAGGGGTATACATTATTTTTCTTATTTCTGCTCAAAAACATAGATTGTAGGTACTCGTTAGAACCGCCTCACCGAGGCGGTTCTAACGAGTCCCACAATCTATGTTTTGAGCAGAAATATGAAAAATATCAGAGTTTTTATCTGAAAAATGTTCAGTTTTTGCAGGTGAAATTTTCTATATATTTGAATAGGCGTGTTTTCGTAATGTTATGAAGAAGCTTGGATCTTTGTTTATCCAAACATGTACATAGGCAGACAAGCGTCTTCTTTGGGCGCACTTGTCTCACTTTGCAATTTATAAATGTAAAAATAAATTTACTCTGATCTTGAGTTTCCATTACCGTAATAAACTAGCAATCACTTAAAATTAATTGTTGATATTGTTTCAATATCAAGCTTTTTAACTATCCAAAGGGTAACTGTTAAGTAGTTTAAAAGTATTATTTTCCACTATTAAATTGCTTTATTAATATCTGAATACTTAATAAAATACTTCAAATTTCAAAATAACTGACGTAGATACAAGCTATTATAAACAGATATAGGAATATTGTTATGCAGATTTGTAACGCTGCCAGGCACCCGAGGTACATGAAGGCAACCTTGAATGTGTTATGTACATGCGTTTGTACAGGCTTGGTTTCATGCACGCGTTATGCCGCAGTGGGTTACCTAGCGCCTCCCATGTCAATAATATACTCAACCTAGGGCACGTTGAGTGTGAGATAGATATGCAAATGATCAAAACCTTTATCAACCCGGGTGCCATCCCTACACTTCCAAGTCCAAAGCACTGACCAATAGGGCTTTCAGCCACATAAAAAGGCTTACTCAAATCAATTGCGTAATTTTATTCATAAACACAGATAAGAGGGGGTCGCCACATAAACTTTTATTTTTTATTTTTCCACGAAAACACCTGTTGTGGGTACTCATTAGAAGCGCCTCACTGAGGCGCTTCTAATGAGTACCCATAACATATATTTCTCTTACGAAATAAGATAATATCTGTATTTTAGTTGATAAAATTGATAAAAGTGCCTCATCTTGGGCTATGTTTCAAATATGTAAACCTTGTCATATAATGCCTGTGTAAGGAGAATTGATATACTAGGTAGGTTTTCTGTCATTTGTTCACGGGAGACAACTTTTCTGTTCTCATGTTTGCTTCTCTGCACAAAATTCCTAAAAAGGGATCTACTATAAAAGAGGAGAATATGCTCCAATGGTAGCAAAGGGGAACAAATCATTTCCTTTGGTAGTGGGCCCCTTTTCAGAAGAGACCAAACAATTTTGATAGAGTTGATTCTCTTAAAACTGTATCATTCTCCCTGAATGATTTGAGTTGAAACAATATGATACGGAAAATGAAGAAGGTTTTAGTTATTAAGCACATAAAGACAGATTACTGCAAAAATGGCTAATGGAAGCAATAAAGAAATGAAAAGCTAGTTTAAAGTCAAGCAACTACTAAAACATCCAATAATGTAGACTTCAACATACCCCTAATTTTACTATATATTATGGTAAAATACGAGAGAACACATTACAGAGACTGGTTAACGTTGTGAAGCATCGCGCCGACCACACATCAACCGCGAATTTCTGCAACCAAAGACATCAGACAGGAGATACCAGCGGACACATTACGTTTATATGACGTCGTATGAACGTCGATGCAACGTCGTGACGTTGCATCGACGTTAATGCAACCTGGGCCCAGTTGTTCAAAGCTAACGATGTCGTTAGTTAACGATTCGTTAAAATTTACATCGAGTGATACGCAAATATGCTGAAATGTTTTGCTGAAAAAATGTGAGTAGCTTTTGCAGTGCAAAAGCTACTCACATTTTTTCAGCAAAAAATATCAGAATATTGTATATTGAATCCGCTAAAACAGTTAACGAAATGACCCTTAACGAGCTCGTTAAGCTAACGACGCTTTGAACAACTGGGCCCTGGTATAAAGGTCATCTGCCCGCTGGCAACAAACAGGAAAATATTCCTCGTTTCACAGCCTCCATAAAACATTTACGGTATTAATTACTAAACACAATTCATAAAATAATTTCGTTCAGATATCAGTTTCTGTAATAACTTTCTATTTACGTCAGTATCTTTTACTGTTTGTTCAAGAAATTAGTGGGTGGATTTTCAATAATGTCTGATAATTGTTTATAAAAAAAGAACAAGATACTTTATAAAGCAAAAATTAAAGCAACATTGAAAATATGTGTAATGTCATTTTATTTCTGCAATATCATACAGCAATATGGCAAAATATTATAGATCAACATGACCGACGAATTGCAATATGCATCATGTTTAGCTGAAACTATATAGAGTCGAACCTCAGTGGTTCGAACATCTTTGGGACCATTGAAATTTGTTCTAGATATGGGAAGTTCGAGCCACTGAAGGTTGATCATACCCAGTCAGCATTCTACGTAAATCTATATCGGGCCGTCATCGGCCCGTCAGGGTAGCTGACGGGCCGATGTCGGCCCGATGTAGATTTACGTAGAATGCTAGCTGGGATATCGCCAGACTAGGAGACAAATGGGAATACTATATGGATGTCTTCGAGTTTCAAAAAATAATGGTATGTTGAGTGTACCAATTAGAATCGCCTCGATGAGGCGATTCTAATGAGTACACACAACATAAGTTTATGATAAAATAGAAAAAATCCTAAAATACCCCTAAAAATTTGTTGTCTTGAGGTCTCGGAAGAACTTTCTTGGGACTCAAATACGAGTTCGAATTAGCCACGGTATACAATGTACGTCACGGTGTTCGAGCTTTTGAGATTTTACTGTAAATCGTATGAATTTGTATGAAATGAATGTGAATTGTATTCTTTTAAAAGACTAGAAGTTTTCCTATTGACCATTCCAAGGCGGGTTTCCTTTGCAACTCTTCTTTGTTTGTGCGTCTGTGGCTTCATATCTGGGCCCAGTTGTTCAAAGCATCGTTAGCTTAACAAGCTCTTTAGTGGTCAAATTATCAACTGCTCTAGTAAGTACAATATCTGATTCTTAGGTATTTTTGCTGAAACAATGTGAGTAGCTGATCAAAATACCAACTGCTCTAGTAAGTACAATATCTGATTCACAGGTATTTTTGCTGAAAAAATGTGAGTAGCTTTTGCAAATGCAAAAGCTATTCATATTTTTTCAGCAAAAATAATAGCGTATATGCCATATTTATTGATCAAAGTTTTAACGATACGTTAACTAACGACATCGTTAGTTTTGAACAACTGGGCCCTGGCGTTTAGGTTTTCATTATGTGTTCCCCATCTCTCCTCCTTTTGGGACCTCGGGAGTAATGTGCTTCGTGATTGTGGCATTTCCTCGGTATCGTCACTCGTATGTTTGAGTCCTGTTTAGTTCCGCCATATCGCCGGCCAGATTGATGAGCTAATTTGTTTGATATATTCACAACAATTTTGGCTTAAAATACAACTGATCGCAGAGCCGCAACGACAACCTTCCATATAAAGAGCGTTTATATAGTAAAGGAGCTTTGGGGTCAATTATACAATACTATATATAGTCTTACATGTATCACTTCTAAAGCCTCCAATACTGTATATAGTCTTATCACTTCTAAAGCCTCCAAACATACAAGTGAATGTACCCAGGCCACAAGGTTATAAAACTTTTTTCATGCTCAACTCAGCTGAGCATGAAATTTTCTCTGCTAATAAATATGAAAATGCCAACAACAGTTGGCATTTTCATATTTATTAGCAGAGAAAATTTTATGCTCAGCTATGTTTAGCAAGAAAGAATTTGCAGTTGTTAGTTATTTGAGATTTATTAGCATGACACATTTCATGCTCAGCTGAGTTGAGCATGAAAAAAATGTTTATAACCTCGGGGCCTGAAAAGAATGACGTGCCCATAATCAATACATGTACTTCACCTGATGAGACTCAAGCCTATTTACTCTGCACTGATTAAACGTTTAAATTTTATTGTTCCAATTTCAAAAAATTTATTGTTCCAATTTCAAACTAAAATATGCAAATAATCCTTTTCCTGTCAAGGATTCAAGATGGTGGGATGCAAACTGGGAATAATATGAATGAATAACTTGCACATATGACTCTTAACCGTACATTAGTCTAGATTAGAGAAATTGAAAAATCCTCTCTTTTTTTATGTAAAAACATCACGACGAGTGTTTGCGCGACATATTCGGTTTATTGGGTGAATCTTTCAGAAGGATTCTTGTGCACAATTTTAGTCTTTATGTAGTTTTAATTTTTCATTTGTGTTGAAAAATAATTGAATTTGCTTAAACATAGCATTTAACAAAGTGTAATTCACATTCATGCAAAATGGAAAATACCAGCAATAACGCCCTATGAATAACTCGAGCAGATTTTTAACCCAATCACGATTAACGCTTATTCTGCTGAACCCGGATATACCCTGCCTTTGCAAACAGTGTAGATCCTGATCAGTTGGCTTCTGAAGAAGCCAACTGACCTGGATCTGCACAGTTTGCCATTCAGTTTATGAATGTATATCAACAATCTGGATCAAGGAATCTGACTGGCTGACAGTTTAGAAATGGTCGTGGCAACTTAATTTATTCAGCATGACAAGGGTTAATAGCTATATTTTCCTCCTAAATAAGTCGGGTCTCAGACCCTGTGAAGGTACCGACCTAACCATTTCATTTAAAATTTGGCGTCTGAGGTTATGTCTTTGCCCTCCGTCGTTTATCTGGGTCGCGCTGAGCGAGATGGTGTCTTCGAACATGCGCAAAATGCTCAGATTCAGATTCATACTGCGCATTTGCAAAGTCCCTTCCGGGCATTTGCTCTCCTTTGAAGCCTTCTATAGTATCCAATGATTCTGTTAGCGGACAGGGAAGGCCTTGATCAGGTCTGATCTGGGCCTTCGCTGTCCGAATATGCCCGAAGGCACGTTTTCGCATGGCACGGCCCGTCTAGTGGTTTACTTTAGCTCTGGCTGCTAGTGTTTCAGCTGATTACCACGTCCTCATCCTTGCTTAATTTGATTGACTCGATGTTTTTTTGTTTGTTTGTTGTTTTTTTGTTTTGTTTTGTTTTGTTTTTGTTTTGTTTTCTGTATTTTTCGTTTGTTTTGTTTTTTTCGTTTTGTTGTTTTTTGGGGGTTTTTTTGTTTGTTTGTTTTTGCTGGTTTTTGTTGTTGTTGTTCTTTTTTTTTTTTTTTTTTTTTTTTTGTTTTATTTATTTATTTATTTATTTTTTTTATTTTTTTTTTGTGACGTTTCACTGATTTAGTTAGGGACCCTTTATGCGAGTCGATAAATGGACAATAGTTGACCCCGGTGTAAAGATTTGGAGAAGTGAAATCGACTAACCCCACCCCCAAACCCCCATCCACCCCATCCCCCCCACACACACACCCCTTCCCCACTACCATTGTAGATATTACTACGGACCATTCTAAGGTGGTAGCTCTGGTGTTGTTTGTTCTTTGTGTGGTCTGTGGCTGCTCGCTGCGGAATTTTTTTTAATCCTTTTCCCTGATCGTTTTCTTATTGTTGCGTTTAGTGGATTCTGTCTAGCATTATTATGTTCACCTTGTTGCGGAAGAAGGAGCCAGTTATTTCGCTTTTTTGGGGGTTCGCATTACGAAAGCACGCCTATTCAAATGTATTGAGAATTTTATCACCAAAAAATGAAAACTTTCAGATGAAAAATTCTGGTATTTTTCATATTTCTGCTCAAAACATAGTTTGTTGGTACTCGTTAGCAACCGCCTCGGCGAGGCGGTTCTAACGAGTACCCACAATCTATGTTTTGAGCTGAAATAAGAAAATTAATGTATACCCCTGTAAACCCCAGTTTTACTATATAAAAGTGGGGTTTAAGGGGGTCAAAACTATATAGGCGTGTTTTCGTGATGGTGTACTGCCTGTCATGATTTGTTTCCTTTTCCTCTTGGTGTCATTGTTAGGCTATTTTCTGTGATTGTGTCTGTTCCGGAACATGTTTTATACTATTTTGAAACATAATAATATTGTGTCTGCTATCCAGGGCCCAGTTTTTCAAAACTAACGATGTCGTTAGTTAACGTATCGTTAAAACTTTGATCATTGAATATAGCATATACTCTAATATTTTGATGAAAAAAGTATGAGTAGCTTTTGCATTTCACATTTTTTCAAGAAAAATAACTGAGAATTTGACCAGTAACGAGCTCGTTAAGCTAACGATGCTTTGAACAACTGGGCCCAGATGTTTCATTTTATCGTTTCTAAGTATTAGCTGTAACTTCAGTTGAAACTGCCATTTAGTACCATATATAAAGGTAGGTATGTTAATTGAACACTTGATATTTATTTGCAGGTACTCCCAGTAAGCACTCTACATAAATCTACAGCGGGCCGTTATCGGCCCGTCAGGGTAGCTGACGGACCGATAACGGCCCGCTATAGATTTATAAAGAAACCAACAAAATGGCATGTGCGCCCAGCGAAGACTCAAATCAGCCTGGGCATCCGCCCAGTCTGATCAGAGTCTTCACTGTCTGCATGAAGAAAGCTTGGGTCCTTAGCTACCCACTGAGCGCACAGCGAAGACTCTGATCAGACTGGGCGGATGCCCAGGCTGATCTGAGTCTTCGCTGGGCGCACATGCCATTTTTGTTGGTTTTGCCATGCGCTGGCTCATATTATATGAGCCGCAATGGTAGAAAACGTACCTTCGGACATGTGCGCTAAGCGACGATTCAGATCAACCTGCGCATTTCAGAGTTTTCATTGTCCAAATGAAGAAATTTCTTCATCCTTTGCCACCCAAACGAGCACCTAGTGAAGATTCTGATCAGACTTCGCGAATGCACAGGCTGATCTGAATCTTCACTGGGCGCATTATGTTCGAAGGTACGTTTGCGTACGCTACGGCCCATATTTATGAATATACTAATGCATGTAATGCAAGTCTATTGTAGGGAAGGACTGAAAGACTAGTTATAACCTATCATCACCAGAGAGAAACGCAAATCTATTACTTTATCAATATTTTGAAAAACAAAATGTTCATTTAATAATATATTTATTAAATTTTGTTTTATCTTTTCAGGGATACTTTGCATTTCCTAGACAAGGTCGTGCTATGGTAAGTAATTATTTGTAGATTTATTTTGAAAGGAAATCAATGTCAAACTTTTAGATTCTAAAATGTTATCATTGGAAGCAATGAAGACACACTCATAAATAACGCCAACAGATTTTGATTCATTTTATGAGCTATTCTAAGTAGTTTTGGCTGCCGTTGCCTCATCCGTGCCTCACAGTATTTTTAAGCACATTATCAAATGTCGATATCAAAGCAAGACTCTATTACATGATAATACACTTTATTTGGTCAGAGAATCAAAATATAAAACCAAGTCAGACTATGCGGGATTAATTCATTCAACACATGTTTTCCGTGCTATACGTTTGTATGTATTGAGGTTTTAAGGCCCAGTCAACCCAATGGTGTCATGTCGAGCGCGGTCCGTTTACCTAACTACATGTTTACTGGGCAGGCTTAGTCCTCTAAGCGGTTAACCAGTACTGTGCACATTCTTTCGCCAGAAATCCGTGCTCGTATCAAGGTAACTAGCCTTATGTAACAAATTCCTAACGTCCATTACGAAAACATGTCTATATAGTTTTGACCCTCTAAAATCCCACTTTTATATAGTAAAACTGGGGTTACAGGGGTATATATTATTTTTCTTATTTTTGCTCAAAAACATAGATTGTGGGAGGCGGTTCTAACGAGTACCCACAATCTATGTTTTGAGCAGAAATATGAAAAATATCAGAATTTTTATCTGAAAATTTTCATTTTTTGGTGGTAAAATTTTCAGTATATTTGAACAGGCGTTTTTTCCTAATGAATATACACGTACACTTTATGCCTGAAACATAGTATACAAGAATTCTATGATCTAGCTCAAAACTTTTCTCAGATAAAAACAATGTTATGCTAAGCGCCAGACTCGGGATGGCAATTACTATAAGGATAGTTTATTAGTATAATTGAACTGTAAAAAAAAATGTACTAAATACTTTCTTTGTCACAGATCTGCCAGTATAAATTATGCTCAAGTGTATCTCATACAAGTATAAGCTTTCACAAAAAGCTTGGTCTACGCTTCGCACACAATAAATGTTAAAGCTGATATTGTGTCTTGGGTTCTTTACGTGTAAATCATGGCTAAATCAGCTAAATTCCAAAATGCAAAGCGTGAATTATCGGCTAAATTCTCAAATGCAAAGGGTGAATTATCGGCTAAATTCCCAAATGCAAAGGGTGAATTATCGGCTAAATTCCCAAATGCAAAGGGTGAATTATCGGCTAAATTCCAAAATGCAAAGGGTGAATTATCGGCTAGATTTAAAAATGCAAAGGGTGAATTATCGGCTAAATTCCCAAATGCAAAAGGTGAATTAGACAGGTCTAATTGACATCCCGTCTAAATGAGAATGACCCTAGCTCATATTAAAATATAATTACGGCTACTTTCACATCGCTTCTTAGGCTTACCTCGTCAAAACTAAAATTAGTTATAAGAACATAAAAAAAAGCACGCTGTCCCGTAAATATTATAAATTGCGCTTAGCAGTACCAATGCATCCACCCACTTTAAAAGTGACGTTATGAAGATTAATGTATATCCCATAAACTTTGATAAAGTGCTGCTATGGAAACCTTTCAGAATATCTAAATAAGAATAGTGTGCCGAAAAAAGGTGCATGCGAATGGAGAACACCTTCTGTATATCAGGTGTTGCAATACTTGAAATATTATTCTATTCAAATCTATATCTAATCCCGGGTTTTACTTGTTTACAATACGCATAAAGTCAATGGTGCATTGTGGGTCAACAACTGAATCACTTCCGTATCCGAACCAAACTGTATATTATCTATGCCCATGGGCGTAGACAACAAACAACGAATAATGACTTTGCATTGCAAACCGATAAAACACATGTCACTTCCGTCCCTACCCTACCCAGTGATTAACAACTAAACATAGAATAGCATCATTTCCGTTCATACCCAGTGACTTTGGTAAAACTGATAATACGAATTAACTAAACATGCATTGCAGGAAGGAGGTATGCTTGAATGCTGAGTGTTTTAATTGAATAATTTCTTCATGTTCTTTTATGAGCCAGCGCACGATAAAACGTACAATAAGACTTGTGCGAGCAGTGAAGACTCAGATCAGCCTGCGCATCCGCGCAGTCTGATCAGAGTCTTCGCTGACCGCGTGTGCCATCTAAAGCCTCCGGGCTGTCCAAAGATGGGTACACGAAAAGCCTTGCCATACTGGGTGAATGTACATGCTGATCTGAGCCTTTGCTGGTCACACAGGTCTTATAGTAGGTTTTGTCATGCGCTGGCTCTTATAACTGTCTGTGCTATTATTAGTACTTAAGGAGACCAGATACTCTTGGTAGATTATCCGCCATTATTCACAAAGGAGACAACTTTTATGATATTGCCTTCCTGAACAGACGCAACGTTCTGGGTCTACACTGTTTGCTCAGGCCTGTCTGTCTGAATACATAGGGTAAATATAGTAGAAGGTATGAAAGTGTGACACGCAAGCACAGTACATAAACATTACAATAATGTAGGGTTATTGCACAGACACTGGTGAATATTGCCTTTTGTTTGGATATCAAAGGGCAAGCCTTCGTCCTTTGATATCCAAAGTTGGGATTATAGTCATCAACATCAGTGCAATAACTCTTTTATTATATACCTATAAACAATTTGTGTCATTTTCAGTTGTTTGTAGCTTCAAAACAGGGTTTTATTACCTAAAATTCAGAACCTCCGTAAACACGTGAAAAATTTAAGCATGATTTCGATATCCTAAGACAACGGTATATAATGGTAACATTCGAAAGCATCCGAATAAATGTGCAATACAGGCAACTCTCTTTATACCGACACTCGATACAACGACTAAAATTCGTTATAATCTGACTGTCACGAAACCTTCGCTTACGAGGTAACAGTTAGTCACAAATTATGCACGGATATTGTATTTGATACTTTAAAGAAACATATGTTTTGGATATTTGTTAGAATCACCTCAGTGAGGCGATTCTAACAAATATCCAAAACATATATTCTAGGAAGGAATAAGAATAAAACAATACCTTTCTCACATTTCAAATTGCTAATTAAGAATTCTGCACAACAGCAAATTCATTTTCACTGTATCAAGTAAGCGCGCGCCGATATAGAGTGAGATCTGCACGCGTCGTCCTCGGATTTTATTCAATATTTATAGCTGTATGATAAGTGCAATTATTGCCGATTCGAAGAGAGGAACTGAAAATAAAGAAAATCCCTGGAATTGTCAGTGATAAAACAATGAATACAAAACGTAAGATGCATTACGAAAACATGCCTATATAATTTTGACACCCTTAAACCCACCTTTAAAAAGCAAAACTGGGGTACACACGGCTATACATTATTTTTCTTATTTCTGCTCAAAAACATATATTGTGGGTACTCGTTAGAACCGCCTCGCCAAGGCGGTTTCAACGAGTACCCACATTCTATGTTTTGAGCAGAAATATGAAGAATATCAGAGTTTTTTATCTGAAAATTTTCAGTTTTGGAGGTGAAATTTTCTATATATTTGAATAGGCGTGTTTTCGTAATGAAAGGTCACAATCCATGCATAATGTTATCCAAAAGTAGAAAAGATATCAAGATACACATGATATGCGTCATACGCACACTCCATAAAGACAACCATGACCACTTATAAGGATAGAGACTACCATTGGTTCTTTTCCTTATATATTACATGTATTTCTGGAAATGTTCTGAGGTCCATGCGAAAATTTGTTTCAAGTTCAAAGGATAACCACTAAGAACTGGCTTGACAGCAGTTCCTCTGAAAAGATTAAAACCAGAACGGATATGGTAGGTTATGTGATGTGACATGTACGAAACCGTGTCTTCGATTGACTGACCTCATTGACCGGCGCGGGAATCGCGCCGGTCTCTTCATATGGCTTTGGATTTTTACATATGGGAGCGTGTTCGATTAGCTCACTAGGGACTTTTTTTGTATTTGCCGGGATCGTCGGTTTATTACAGACGACTTTCTGGTTCCATGTCCAAAGCAAATACTCAACACCAACAGTTTTTACTATATGTAAATTACATTTCTACATTTCTGAAAAAGAATAATTCACCATTGTTTACCGACCCTCTACGCAACATTACGCCTTTAAGCATTGAAAGATAAGTACAAGAAAGAAACTTGCGTTAATGGAAGCAGTAAATGAAGTTTTCTATGGTAATTAGTCATGTTTTTACATTAACCTTGGTAGGCCAAATAATCTATAATTATAATATATATGTGAGAGAAAATATACCAACGAACCGGTGCGCCAAGTGAAGATTCAAAGCAGATTGCGCTACGCAGTCGGACTAAAGAAACACTGGATCATTTGTCTTGCCCCCCTCCCCCCCCCCCCCCCTTGCTAAACTGGCAGATTGTTCCAGGTGTATCCAGCCCCCTTAACCCATTGTAGTCAGGAGGCCCCTAAAAGGGTAACTAGCAAACAGTGCAGACCCGGATAAGACGACGCAGAACGCGGCGTCTGATCAAGGTCTCCACTGTTTGTGCATAGTGTAGCTATTCTTCTCTAGGAATATCTCAACTTCATAGCCGGGCGTACCTAAAATTGTAATTGGACTCATGCAATATATAGTGTGGGGGAGTTTATGCAGTCAACAATGGGTTAAGTGAATTTCTGAATCGGAAGATACTGATGTATTGAAAGGCGTGCACGTGAACGAGCCTTTTCAGATATCCTGTTTCGGGCGACTAATATAGTTACGCCCACTACGTCTATTACTTTTATTTCTGCGACTTCCAGCAATTGGTTGTCACCTCGTATTTCATAGGTTTGTGAAAATGAAACAGATGTGTTCAGTTGTCAAAACAAGAAACAATTATATAGTGAGTTTCAGGAAAATAATAGTAGTGTTGTCTTTATTTTTTACATTCAGTAAATCCCTTTAAACTAAACTCTAGATTTTATGCATTCCCTGTAAATGTACATGTTTTCTTTTTCATCTTTATCATCTAATTTATAGGAATTAAAATCAAACACATTTGCTATCTTCGTTACATGCAATAAAAAAACTACTAGCAAACGAATATAGCCGGGACACATATGACTAAACTAAATCGGGGGTTGGGGGGGGGGGGTGGCGGGGTGGTGTGCGGGTAACGGGGGTAAATCTGGTACGGATGTGCGAGCCAGTATTTCGAAATCTACACAATTCATATACCTGGCTTATGAAAAAAACGGACCCATTCATATACTTAATCGTCCGTAATACTGACCTATTCATATGCTGCCCTTTGATTTTAATACCTATTTATTGCTGGTAGTTCAGATGAATATAGCAGTCAATTCATAGAATACCAAGAGAACAAGCAGCCTTGACAAATCTCTGAGCGAAAAAATATATGCGTTTACCGGGATGTCAGAAAAGTTGGGCCTTTCACATACGAATCAAGAAAAATCGGGTCAGTCATATACTTTTTGTTTAAAAAAGTGGGCTACTCATATACCTGGCAGCGCTAAAAAGGGGGCCATTCGGCACGCACATCCATACTTTGTTATGTATAGGAAGTAACCCCCACCCCACTACACCCCGAGAACTAAATAATCGTTTAGACTTTATATAATCAAGCCGACTTTTTATCGATTTTGAAGAAACATCTAGTAACTGGTCAATTCTCTGTTCTTTAGAAAATCTCTGTTTTTCGTTGGTCGCAATTGTGTATTGATTGCCATATTATCACGTGACATCACATTTGCATACTATTGGACGTTTCGGACTCATCCTGCGCCGGTGTTTTGCATCTGTTTTTTTTTTTTTTTTTTTTTTTTTTTTTTTTTTTCGTACCTCTGTGCAGAATGGCATTTCCTGTTTGGTTCGGAACGTAAGTCACGTGCTGCCACATTAGTTGAGAACATTTCGAAAACTATGTACTCGAATTTCTGTCGTTATCACATTGAATCTGAATCTGAACATACACATACTATTAAGAGTTCTTAATTTAACCGATTATTTTTCATTCCACCTAATTTATGATACTGGAATAGTGTCTTGAATCGTAATTGTGACATTCTTTAATGACCTATACCGTCATGTGAAAAGGACGACCCAAAATGTCTATAAAATATGGTAATAATATAAAAAAAAAAACTAACCAGACACGATTTCTGTTGGAAATGGACCAGTCTGAAGATTTAAGATAGAAGAGTCCACTCGGCATAAATGGGTTAACATATACAAGAGAACCTCCACAGGAGTTTTTTATGGACAGTTTAACAGCCAAATAAAATGAATTAAAAATAGATTTTAAAATATACTGGCAAATAAAAATCATGCAAAGCAAACTGAAAAATTAAGAAAACAGACCGACTGCTGACAGAGGTCTGTCACCAGCCAATCACGTTAACCAGCCATTTCTCGTAAATTTTAAGAAGTATGCAGGTTTATTTGCTCTCTCTCTCTCTCTCTCTCTCTCTCTCTCTCTCTCTCTCTCTCAAAGCTTATTGATCAGCATAACCACTCGACCTCAAAAGGCGAATTCAAGCACTGGTCAATAACTTGATAGCTGTATGAAACACAAAAAAATGACGTTGAATCCCTTATTAATTTGCAAGTTGAGACGAAAATATCAAAACATATATTCGAGAAAAAAAAAGGAATGGTTGTAAATTCAAAAGACATAGCGAACATCAAACAAGAACATGTGCGACAAAAAGATGGGGGTTTGTCAGGGGCTCATTTATTGGGCATGCTCTTAATGACATTAGGATCATAGACTGGATACAACTGGCAGATATTCCGCCATTTTCTTCAGGGAAGACGGGCTGATCTAGAGCTCCACATGTACCCTGAAGCCATATTTTCATTGGTTTAGTTGGCTGAACAGTTCCAAAACTTTTCTCAATTCTGCTGTAAACCTAGATACATGTAGTGAGTGCTCGTTAGAACAGCCTCATCGAGGCGGTTCATAATAGTACCCATATTTATGGTTTTGAACAGTGTAAGGGTAAGGATATGCATGTTATCAAAACTCAACTTATCTCTTTATAAAGTGGGCTTTACAAGGTAACTATTGGTTGGACTTGTAAAAGTGACGACACCATTTCTGGCGAGATCCATTGATCTACACAGAGAACATTTTCGGCTTCGAGCTTTTAGCTAAAAGTAATTGTAAAAAAAGCCAGAGGTCTCATTTGCTTTAGTAAATCTTATACAAGTCTCTTTACTTCGTTAGTTCACACATTTTCGCAAATTTTACAGAGCATAGAGTTTTTGTCTGAATAGTGCTTGAATTCGCATTCAGAAACGTTTGTTAAGAGTTAATACGGGGCATGTAGATTCTCAAAAAATGAATATTACTGTAATCACATTGATAAAATATTATTTTTGTCATGTCAGTCAATAAATATGTTTAGTAAAGTCTATTTCCATTGCGTTCTAACAATACAAAACCGTCTCTGGCCATAGAATTATTTGTTTGTTTGCTTGTTTGTTTGTTAATGCAACGGCATGACAACTGCCCATCTTTACTCAGCACAGAAAAGAACGACTGTTGTCGACTCGGTAGTATCGAACCAGCGACCTCCTGATCACCAGTCAGACGCGCATCCGACAGAGCTACCGAGGCCGGCCTATCGAATAAACATACATTAATATGCATGTACGATAACATGCGGTCTAGGACATTGAAAATACTTGGTCACAGAATTCAGGGAATCTCATTCAGTCTTTTACTCGCTTTCCACGTCTTCAATTGGTAATCATACAAACATTTTTTTCTCGAAGGCCAGACCATTATTAATCAAAGTAATATAAAATTGGTCCCAAAAATCGTATCATCTGTCACGAGAAATGGCTGGTGACAGACGTCTTTCAGCAGCAAATTTAACGTGAACTGGCTGGTGACAGACGTCTTTCAGCAGCAAATTTAACGTAAACTGGCTGGTGACAGACGTCTGTCAGCAGCAAATTTAACGTGAATTGGCTATCAATGACAGACACATCTGTCACCAGTGTCTTCCTAAAAAAACGTAATTAGCAAATCTAAATGGATAACACAATTACTACTTGAATTAAGAGGCGTTAAAATAATATCACCGTTCATACTATGTCACACTGCGCAGCTACAGTTTATGCTACACCAGGTCCTAACAAGACAAAATATTTAGACGTAAACGTCTAAGTACCGGCGCAAATTTTGTTCATGTTTTTGTTAAACTTTATGAAATTTCTTGATTGAAAAGAAAATAAAATAGACATTAATCTGTTTATAACACAGTTTGTAATAAGATGTTTTTATATTTGCCGGGATTGTCACAAACCGACGATCCCGGTAAATATAAAAAGTCCTTAATGAGCTAATCGAACACGTTCCCATATGTAAAAATCCAAAGCTATATTTAGAGACCGGCGCGATTCGCGCGCCGGTCAATAAATCTTAAACGGGTTTCATTGGTAGGTTATAATCTGTAATTGCGTCGATTCTTGGGCATCTTCTATACATACTACTTTCCTAGCTTTCGCTAGAAGAGAATTCCAAAGCTATGCGGCCTGGTATCGAAGCTATTTCTGTTTCTATTTCCGTATCTATTTCTGGGTTTTTCTAAAAGACACACCACTGCTTAAAGAGAAGACATTTCAGAGTCCCGACGACTCGTAAATATTGTAAATATTCGACAGTTCTATTTAATGTGAGATAGATAACGAAAAGGCTATGTCAGATATCGACGTGGCGCTCCAAAAGCAGCGAGGGCAAAGAGGCCAAAAAACTAAAGTTTCTGACACGGAAATAACACCAGTTTTCATCACCTCAAATAAGAAACATTCAAAACCATTCTACTTCATGTCTCTCTTACAGTTAAAATTTAATCAGTGGTAGATAAGGTGAAATATTTCGTGTAAACAGTGTAGGCCTATGTTATGGGCGTCAATGACGATATCTACCGTATTTACACTAAGTCTTCGGACAGACAGGCCTGGTCCCAAGGTCATAAAACTTTTTTTCATGCTCAATTTAGCTGAGCATGAAATTTTCCCTGCTAATAAATATGAAAATGCCAACAATAGTTGGCATTTTCATATTTATTAGCAGAGAACTTTTCATGCTCAGCTATTTTTAGCAAGAAAGAATTTGCAGTTGTTAGTAATTTGAGATTTATTAGCATGAAAATTTTCATGCTCAGCTGTGTTGAGCATGAAAAAAGTATTATAATCTCGGGGTGTGATCCAACAGTGTAGACTAAGATCAGCCTGTGCATCATATTACAGGATAGGCGTTCTGTGGATAGTGGAGGGTCCAAGCCTTCTTCAGGAAAAAATAAGAAAAAAAATCTATTTTGAATTTGTCGTCTGCTGAATTATCTCAGAGAGTGGTTAAGGTTAATGTTAACTCTCTTACTTGCTTGCCAAAAATAAATTGAAAATGATGTGACGTTTATCTTTGAACGAAAATAATGCATCAATCATTAAAATACAGTTTTCGTGTTTCAAACAAGATACTTATCAATAACGCACAGTTCAGTTTGTCTTTACAGGAAACATCCAGTTTGCTGTTAACTTTTTGTCTTATTTAACGCTTTAATACCACTCTGGGTAAAATTTTCAGCAGATGATATTTTGAAATATTTTTTTTTCTGATTTTCCCAGAAAACACGATTGACATTTCATGCAAATAGTTTCCAATGATGACCATTTGTGCGACATATCAAATCCTGTTTTCTGGAAAGGAAAATAAGACAACATTACGAAAACAAGCCTATTCAAATATACTGAAAAATTTACCACCAAAAATGAAATTTTTAGATAAAAATTCTGATATTTTTCACATTTCTGCTAAAAACATAGATTGTGGATACTCGTTAGAACCGCCTCGGCGATGCGGTTCTAACGAGTACCCACAATCTATGTTTTGAGCAGAAATAAGAAAAATAATGTATACCCCTATAAACCCCAGTTTTACCATATAAAAGTGGGGTTTAAGGGGGTCAAAGTTATATAGGCGTGTTTTCGTGATGAATTTATCGTCTGCGGAGTTAGTCCAGAGAGTGGTAAAACTTCAGGCGAATGAATACACTTTCAGACGAAGCATCTCTGTCAAAATTGATTTGCCTCCTTCCTAAAAAGGAAAAAAAAAGAGAAATTTGTTCGCAAAGGGATCGACTCTAAAAGAAAGAATTTGCTCCCAATGGATAATGGGAGCAAATTATTTCCTTTTAGAGGAGACCCCTTTTCAATTTTGCATGGTGTGCGGGAAAGCGAACGATTACATATATGTATGTTAGTGAACGGGGTTTTAATGGGCTGCCGTAAAAGTCAAACCCGTTAATTTCAAGAACAAGAATTATTTTATATCCTACACGAAATATTCCAGGCATGTTTGTTGGTTTCGATTTCCGCTCGGAATTATGTAGTTTCTTTTACTAAGTTTGTCTTTTTTTTTTTTTTTTTTTTTCTTCTTTTGATACCCAGTGCTTGCCAAATATTTGCCATTGGTACTTTATGGATAAATTGTCTGGCTAAACTCAAAACAAATCGATGATACGCATCATGAAAACACGCCTATATAATTTTGACCCCCTTAAACCCCACTTTTATATAGTAAAACTGGGGTTTACAGGGGTATACAGTATTTTTCTTATTTCTGCTCAAAAACATAGATTGTGGGTACTCGTTAGAACCGCCTCGCCGAGGCGGTTCTAACGAGTACCTACATTCTATGTTTGGAGCAGATATATGAAAAATATCTGATTTTTTTATCTGAAAATGTTACTTTTTTGGTTGTAAAATTTTCAACAGTGTATTTGAATAGGCCTGTTTTCGTAATGGTTAAATAAATACGATCTAGATTATAAATAGAAATGGAATAAGCTCACTGTTTATCCAGAAAGAAAACGTTACATGCTTTCGTTTGAAATCAAAATCCTCTAAAGGTGAATGTGGTAGACAGCACAACTGTGAAACACACACACACACACACACACACACACACATACACACTTGCGTACACGAAGAGAAAGAGAGAGAGACATACACATGACTGACTGCAGTTTTTGTATTAATTCTAACAATATACCATCATTTTCAGAGTTTTTATTTTCCAAGAATGGGACGCTCTGGACCAGAAGACACGTCATGTTGCTCAGAAGGTGTACGCAGTGTATATGCGTCTGCTAAAGGCATGTTTGAAATCTGTCCCAGTGATCAACTATGCTGTACAGGATTAGAAGAACGGTCAAAGATGTACCAGGATATTGTCATTACCGACTGTACACCGGTAATATAACTTACTTTCTTAACCCTTAAAGCGCCAGTCACAACTATTGTCGTCTGCTTTGTCTTCTGCCTGTTACTTTAAAAGTAATTTCTGCAAACAGTGTGGATCCAGATCAGACTGCTCCTTTAGGAGCAGTCTGATCTGGGTCCACGCTGTTTGCCTGTATGCAAAAACAGGTTTGAAAAGTTTGCAAGAATATTCAGCAGACGACATAAACAGACGACAATTTTAGACGCAAGTTTTCTTGGTGTTTTAAGGGCTAACACTGATAAGAGTCTATGAAGGGCGTTTTGTGGGTTACCAATGATCCAAAGCGGCTACAGGTGGACAAAGAAAACTCTGATCAGACAGCGCGGATGTGCAGTTCGATCTGAGTCTTCATGGGCGCACATACAATATTGTAGGAAATACTGTGCCTCTGCTCAGTTATTCTACAATATACAGTGATCTGTAAGCTATACGCGAATGCTCTAATCAGAAGGCAGGTATGCATAGAACCCAGAATGCACTGTGCTTTGAAAAAACATACTTTGCAGTTACAGTGCAACTGGATAATATTAAAGCCAAAACTCTTCCAAAAACCAAAGTATAACACCGAAGCTATGCCGTTAAAATTTTGGTACCGGATTTCCCAGTTGGTCCCGGCAAATACAAATAGATCTGCCACATTTTTTGAGAACTCAACAAACTGCAAACAAAATGATTATTTCCGGTTTGGTTTGACGGCAAGGAAAAGTACGTGTGCTGTACCACAGAGCTTGCTCACGCCTTCGCCCTGCGCCACATGCAAACGATATATACAGAAAACTTGAGTAATGGGTAATCTGTTTTCGTCAGTGTCCGCAAAAAAAAATGTAGGCTAAAAGGGCATTTTTCGCGGCTACACAGGGCATTGTTTGCAAGTATGTCGCTGTTTCGCAGATACTTTAATTTAGATCACTCCCTGGAGATCACTTTTCGTAGATACATAAGGTGGGTCTTGTTTTGCCACTGTTCGCAGATATATAGCCTAAAACGGACAGTTGGTGGGAGGTTCGCAGAGAGCTGTATGCAAATATATGTTAAAAAGGCTACTGTCTATAAATTTGTACATCACAGCAAGTAGATGTTATGGTCACAGTTCATGCATAGCTTTATAGCTTAGTGTTCGTAGATGCACAGCTCATTCTTTGTAGATATGTAGGTCACTGCTCGTAGATTAATTTATAGGTCACCGTGTAGGCCACTGTTCGTATATACGTAGATCACTCTTAGAAGATAAGTAGATAACTGCTCATAGATACGAGAATGACCTACATATCGACAGAAATGATCCACATACATATATGTATGTGGATCATTTCTGTCGATATGTAGGTCATTCTCGTAGATAAATTTATAGGTTACCGTTTATATGCATGTAGATCATGGTCGTAGATAAAGTGGTCACTGCTTGTAGATAATTTTACAATTCACTATTTTGTATACGTACATCAGTTTCCTTGTTTATTTGTGTTGAGGTTTTACGGCCTAGTCAACCCAATGGGGTCAGTTTACCTAACCACACGTTTACTGGGCAGTTAGTCCTCTAAGCGGTTAACCAATATTGTGCACATTCTTTCGCCAGAAACTGACAGCTGCCCTTCTTGAATCAGCGGAAGGGAGAGAATGACCGTAGATCAATCTCCACGAAAGAATGTTGCCGATCTCGGCGGTAATTGAACCCGCGACCTCCTGGTCTCCAATCGGACGGCGCATCTAACTGAGCCACCGAGGCCGGCTTCAGCTTCATTAAATATGTAGGCCACTGCTCGTAGATAAGTTCATGGGTCACTGTTCGTACGTAAGAGGATCATGTTTCGTAGATACATAGGGTCACTGCTTGTAGATAAATACATAGGTCAAAGTCTGCATGTACATATATCATTGCTAGTAGATATGTAGGTCACTGCTCGTATATAAGTTTATAGGTCACTGTTCGTGTGACGTAGGTCACTATTAATAGATATGTAGGTCACTGCTCAAAGATAACATGGAAGGTAACTGTTTCCCTTTCAAATATTGCCTTTTGATATTAAACTTCGACAAAAATAATGGAAAATTTAAGACGTCAACACATTTGAGACAAACACATTTCCTGATAAGACTCGCTGAAAAAAAGGAAACCTCTCAGTGCTCAATGTTAGGGACAGCCCAGTAACCATTCTACATAAATCTATAGCGGGCCGTTAGCGGCCCGTCAGGATAGCTGACGGGCCGCTAGCGGCCCGCTGTAGATTTATGTAGAATGCTAGCTGGGAGACTAGTAATTGTCATGTACGAGCACACAACATTGCTAGGTAGTCAGGAATGATATACCGCCATTTCGCAAAGGAGGACAACGTTTGTAGACATGAAGCTGCTTTCCAAGTTTTTGAAACATTTCGGAAACGTGGGTTACTAATAAAGCAATCGATTTACTTTAAAAGTAGCACCCAAAGAGAAGAAAGGTAATTATTTCTGTTAAGATAATTTCACTTGGAGGTGTATTTTCCCTATGTTTATTTTCTTCAAGAAAAAATGCTCTGAGTTATCAGCTCTTGTTGCTGATGACGATTCGAATATATTAGGAGTGGCATGATCAAACCCGACTTCGGACATATGCTAACAGGCAATGCCCAGATTTTCTAGTCTGCGCATGTGCAGTTCACATACGACCGTAGATTCTGTCATGTCGCAGCACATGTAATTTAGTTAAATTAGAGAATATATATTTCACCTTTACCTGTGGTCGTTTATCCGAAGGGATAACATCATATATAACTTGGTACAATTCTTAGCTCTAATTAACAAATTTTAGGAATTGACTCACTTTCCGGAGGTGACTCACTCCCTCTTCTGGGTAAATGGATCATTTACCGTGCGGAAGGAGGGATCACCTCCTAAAATTTAGTAAACAGAGCATAGAATTGTACCAAGTTATATTCATCTCAATATTCTGTTTAACAGACTTATGAAATCACTTTATTTTTTTCTTTTACAGTTTCAAGATTCAAAGCTGACTAAACTACGAGAATTGATGACGGAGAAATAGGTGTGATGACGTCACGTTTTTGCAGGGACGAATGTCTCCATCTCCGTCGCTATGCATTATTCGTATCATCTTCCATCAAAGCGCCATGTGAGAGTTTAGGAAAAATGCGAACATTCTATTTTATGTTAGAACTGGAGCATGCGAAAATGGCCACTAGCCTATATCATGTGAAAACAGTGACAGCCAAACCGGTCTGACCAGAGTTTTTTTTTTCAATACGTCTATATATTCTACACAATCTGGAGTTGATCCTATACATCACGAAAACATGTCTATATAATTTTGATCCCCTTAAACCCCACTTTTATATAGTAAACTGGGGTTTACAGGGGTACATGTATACATTATTTTTCTTATTTCTGCTCAAAAACATAAATTGTGGGTACTCGTTAGAACCGCCTCAACGAGGCGGTTCTAACTAGTACCAACAATATATGTTTTGAGCAGAAATTTGAAAATATATAAAAAAAATTCTCTGAAAAATTTCATTTTTTTTTCAGTATATTTGAATAGGCGTGTTTTCGTAATAAATCGTCTGCTCAGACTGAGGATGCGCGGGTTGATCTTGGTTTTCACTGTCCTCATATGCGATAGTGACACTTTTCTCGTGATACCTATCATTTATTTTCAACTTAGTCCACAAACATAAAACTTGTATGTATTTCATTGTGAAAAAAAAAACAACTACTTCTCAAGTGAAAGTATTATATCTAACAGCAGACATGACGGCAGCAGATACAATTTCAAGGGCAGTAATTTGCCGTCTGTACGACATATTAATTTCGCAGTACACATACCTTCGAAATTTATTAGTCTTAGAATTATCCAATGACAATTTGAATTAATACACTCATGTCTAAAGACTTCCTATGCAACGCTGTTGAGCCAGTTTAATTGCTTCATGTCTCAAAAAGTCACCTACAGACAGCACAGTTTGCGAGGCAATTGTCAAAATTGTTTATGCATCCCTTCTTAAAAGTGATCTGCTTTAAAAGGTATGGCTTTGCTCCCCTTGGGCTCCCCTTGGGCGCAAATACTTTCCTTTTAGAGTAGACTCTTTTCAGAATGGGCTTTGTCTACAGAAGCGCAAACAGGAACTCACAAAAGTTATTTCCCTTATAAAAAGTCTACCAAATGTATCCCTTCGCCCTAAAGCTCGTTGTCTTACATTCAGTGGTTCCCAAAATATTTTCTCTTGGGTTTCAATTTATTTGTACATTTGCAAGAGTCTGTTTAGAAGCAAATCTACTGGGTGTAGTGCTTGAAAAAAAAACGTATTTTAGAGAGCTAAATAATCGGTGTTGTATATACATTTGTAATGATTTCTTACTTTCTTTATACAAATATTACGCGACAGCAATTTAATTCGGGCCAATTATTAGCTTTGTCAAATTTTGACACAAATTTAATTCCCTATTTTTATTTTTTTTTTGTATCCAGGGCCCAAGTTCACTTCCTCAGAATTAAAGTCTACCTTAACTTAAAGCATGAAAATTTAAGATATGAAATAAAATATTTAATGTGTCAATTAATTGAATAGTTTTATGTAAGTTTAGTAGAAGATATCAAACCGTTGAAAGTCTGCTTTCATGTAAAAGCATAAAAGACGTTTAGCATATCTCGATCCTAAAAGTAAAGGTCGACCTTAACTTCAGGAACGATTGTAGACCTGTGCCCTGGGCCCTGTTCATAGTATACTGCAATGATTGTTTTAGCTTCCTGATTGTCATCATGAAAACATGCCTATATAATTTTGACCCCCTTAAACCCCACTTTTATATAGTAAAACTGGGGTTTACAGGGGTATACATTATTTTTCTTATTTCTGCTCAAAAACATAGATTGTGGGTACTCGTTAGAACCGCCTCGCCGAGGCGGTTCTAACGAGTACCCACAATTTATGTTTTGAGCAGAAATATAAAAAGTATCAGAGTTTTTATCTGAAAATTTTCAGTTTTTTGGAGGTGAAATTTTCTATATACTTGTATAGGCGAGTTTTCGTAATGATTACATTTATTATTACATTTTGTATATGGGCCTCGTCAAGCGGAAAAGTGCTTTCGCACATGTGCAAAATTTGCAGATGCAGATCATCCTGCGCATGCGCAAAGTCTCATCCGGGCTTTTGTTCTCCATTGAGATATTCTGTAATATCCAATGATTCTGCTGGCGCACATCGAAGGCCCTGATCAGACTGCGCGGAAGCGCTGGCTGATCTGGGCCTTCGCTGTCCGCATATGCATGAAGACACGTTTTCTGTAGTCGCGGCCCATACGATGATTGGCATTTATAGCGATTATCACATGGTATTTTGGTTATCGTGCGATGCGTCAACCCGACTCGTCATTGTCTGCCACGTAAGTTTTTAGTCTGCGATAGATAGGCCAGATAAAAAGACATATATGTAAAGGGTATCTCTATCCTACCTGATTTTCCTGATGAAACCTAGCAATTTTTTCCTATTTTACTTGAATAAGATATTTATGCTAAGGGCAAGTAGTAAGGACAAGTAGGTCTTAGCAAACAATGTAGACCCAGATCAAACTGCTCCTATATAGGAGCAGTTTGATCAGGGTCTACACTGTTTGCCATTCTATCAGTACTTTTTAAACACATCTAAGGATAGCCAAACAGAATTCGTAAAATTTTATGTGAAATATGTTCGAAGTCCACTGATATTTGATAATTCTGGTATTATTCTTCATAAAAATGTAAAAAAAAAAAAAAAAATCCCTACCTACCCAACATATTTTTTTTCTATCATGTTACCCTAAACACACACATTTTTTATTTGGCCTAATGGGCAAGGGTTGATACAGACAGTACTAAAAACGCTATAGATGGATACAGACAGTACTAAAAACGCTGTAGATCCGGATAAGACGCCGCTTTCTGCGGCATCTGAACAGAGGCACTGTTTGCCGCTCGTACAGCAGTCTTCAGGCACTCGATCTGGCTGCACATGCAAAATTTGTCTGGTTCTAATATCGGTGTAAGTATGGTAAGGAGATAATGTTTTCAAATATTTAAGATACATATGCTACTTGTATTTGTGCGTATCTCTGTTTGGTTTGAAAAAGTCCGGTAGCTGTCCTGAGGGTTTGGACACCTGGGCTCAGTTGTTCGAAACTAACGATGTCGTTAGTTAACGTATCGTTAAAACTTTGATTATTAAATATGGCATATACGCTAATATGTTTGCTGCAAAAATGTGAGTAGCTTTTGCATTTGCAAAAGCTACTCACATTTTTTCAGCAAAAATAACTGGGAATTAGATATTGTACTTACTAGAACAGTTAACATTTTGTCCACCAACGAGTTCGTTAAGCTAACGACGCTTTGAACAACTGGGCCCTGATTTTTTTACTGTACTTATCCTAAAATTTGAACACGTTACAGTCGAACTTCAATGGCTCTTAATTCTAGACAGGAGTAGCTCGAGCCACTGAGAGTTAATCATGGCGGCAGGTCAGAGGGGAAATGAGGATAATTTAAAGATGTCGTTTCGACCTCCTATAAACAATGGTATGTTGATTGTACTCATTAGAATCTCCTCAATGAGGCGATTCCAATGAGTACACACAACATACATTTTCATGATAAACCAAAGTTTTTCTAAAATATCCCTAAATATTTGTTTTCTTGAGCTATTGGAAGAATTTCCTAGGGACTCAAAACGAGTTCGAATCCGCCACGGTTAACGAGCCTTCGGTGGGTGGTCGAGTCGTTGAAGGTTTACTGTAGTTTGACTACATAGTGATTTTGTCTACATAAAACCTGCAGAAGGAGTGGCAAACCGTGTCGACACTGAACTACATCATGAAAACACGCCTATATAATTTTGACCCCCTTAAACCCCACTTTTATATAGTAACTGGGGTTTACAGGGGTAAACATTATTTTTCTTATTTCTGCTCAAAAACATAGATTGTGGGTATTCGTTAGAACCGCCTCGTCGAGGCGGTTCTAACGAGCATCCACAATCTATGTTATGAGCAGAAGTATGAAAATTATCAGAATTTATATCTGAAAATTTTCAATGTTCGGTGATAAAAAAATTTTAGTATATTTGAATAGGCATGTTTTCGTAATGAAGAGCAGTTTGATCTGCGCCTATACTGTTATTCTGTCTACT
Source organism: Anodontia alba (assembly GCA_964016985.1). Lineage (NCBI taxonomy): Eukaryota > Metazoa > Mollusca > Bivalvia > Lucinida > Lucinidae > Anodontia > Anodontia alba. The sequence continues at coordinate 9,215,026 of OZ024836.1, read as the reverse complement.
CAGGCCTGCCTCTCCGAATATTTTGAGTCATGAGTACATGTAATCATCATTGTTTGTAGGATACATTTCATTGAGTCGCCATATTTTTCTCTTTGTTTTTCTTTTCGTTTTATCTCAGATGTTTTATTTATTTATTTATCAAGATTTTACCTGAACAGCTGTGATTGATATTTTTGTATCCATGGAACTGCAGCAATAAGTTTTTTCTCTTACATTTTGTTACAATAGTTTAGACATGTTACGCATGCGCAGAAATGGGTCGTATACGAAGAGCATACACTCAGTTTGGATTGTTCTCAGTTTGCATTTTGCATAGCTCTTTTAGAATGATGCCAGTTACCTTATTTACTCTAAGTATTAGGACAGACAACACAAGTCCCGATATTGCAGGCAGGACTGAGCAAACGATGAAAACCCAGATCAGACGCCGCAGAATGCGGCGTCCGATCTGGATCTACATTGTTTGCAACTCACCCAGCAGTTTAAGCCATATATGGACTTGTTAAAAATTTAGGACGAAAGGAGTTAAGGTATCCTAATATTAACGGTAAATACTGTCATCTTATTTCATCTTGTTCTGCTCTCATCTGCGTCGAGCGAAACTGTCTCCCATGTATATACATGTACCGACTGCGATTGTCTAGATCAGAGTGCGCATCTATATTCGCGCAGGCTGATCAGGGCCTTTGCTGTTCGCGCACTGAGTCTTTCGATACTGCAGGATATATCAATGAACAGCAAAGACCATAATCAGTTTGTGCAGGATAAGTCTACATCTGTTCATATGGTATATGCTTGAAGACATAGCTTCGCTTGCTAGATGATCGCCATGTATATGGAGATAGTGACTCTCTTCTTCTTGTTTATCATTAACATTACGAAAACACGCCTATTCAAATATACTGAAAATTTTTACAACCAAAAAATAAGGAAAATTTTCAGATAACAAAAAATTCTGATATTTTTTATATATCTGCTAACAGCATAGATTGTGGGTACTCGTTAGAACCGCCTCGCCGCGAGTACCCACAATTTATGTTTTTAGCAAACTAAGGAAAATAATGTATACTCCTGTAGACCCCAGTTTTACTATATAAAAGTGGGATTTAAGAGAGTTAAAATTATATAGGCGTGTTTTCGTGATGAAGCGCTAATCACAGCAATAGCAGACAACACTTTGAAATGTTTGTTTTGATTTTTTTTCCTTTTTTTTTTTTTTTTTTTTCAGAAACATACGGCTTGCCATTTCAATTTAATCGTCTGCCGAGCAGAAGATTCACTTGAACTGTCAAGTCTTATCTTCTTATTTTCTCTTGAAAATAACAAAACCAATTTTAGAAAGTCGTCTACTACTGATTTGCTTAAAGGATTGAGCCTATAAAAATTTAAAAGTTTCAAAGGGCATTCCTCCCTGTTTACAATATTCTGTATTTATCCTAAGTATTCGAACCCCTTAGCTCCTTACCATACTTGTTCTAAAATTTGAACAAGCACAATTTAATTCCCTATACTGTGTCTAAAATTACTGGATGTGTAGCAAACAGTATGGACCTTGATGACACGCCGCGTTCTGCGCGTCTCATCTGAGTCTACACTGTTTGATCAGGCCTGTTTGTCCGAATACATATGGTAACCTAAATATTGTGACATCTTAACTCATTTTCCTAATAAGTCCACTTTTACTTCCTGTTGACGTGTTCAAAACTTGCTGGGTGTATAAGTCTATACTTTGTTCAGGCATGTCTGTCCCAGTAGCCGGCCTCGGTGGCTCAGTCGGAGGCTTGTCCGACTGGTGACCAGGATGTCGCGGGTTCAATCCCCGCTGTCGTCCGACAACATTCTTTCGTGGGGATTGATCATGAAATATTTTCTACTATCTCCCACTTCTTTACTTTCCTTTGCTTAAATTGAATGATTGGTGTTTTACAACAATATTATGAAAATGTAAGAGAAACTGAACAAATGGAAATAGTATGCAACTTATCACTTGGCTTAAGCATCGGCCTTTAAATAACTTTCTGAGAGACGTCAAAAACTGCGTTGTGTTCTATTTAAATAATTCTATTTCGAGGTTTCTTCTAATATCCACCTAAAAATTAAACCTGGCAGAATTTATGAGACACCTTTATTTCTTAACTTTGTTTTGACCGCACATTATATATATATATATATGTTGAAAATGTTCAAAACTGCTGTAGACCCAGATTTGACAGTACATGTTATTTCCTAATATGTTCAGATTCTGCACTATATACTGATTTGTATGGCATTAGCAATTTAAAAATGGAGCCATTTATGGAAGTTCTACCCAGCTACATGTAGTATTCTACATAAATCTACACTCAGGTGCCAAAACGTAGTCCACTGTTTGGGATTCCCATAGACTTCCATGTATTTTCAGTCACGAGAAAACATTTCCTGTGAGTATTTGCGCCGATGTCAGTGAACATTGCACCAGGGAAACGTGCTTAAAATACATATTCACTGTAAAATGTCATCCACAGACTTGATAAAACAATATTTTTTACAGACGACGGTTGTACATTTTTGCGTCATGTTTTCGGCGACGACATTAATAACGTCAGTTGGAAAAATGGTTTTCAGAATTTTATAAAGTTTTCATTACATGCTTTTCTCAGAAAGTAAGGAAGCTACGCTGTTGAATAACTAATGTATATTGCGTGATTTTTTTTCAACTTCCTTTCCAGTGGTATGAATTTTATCAACATCGGTGCGCTAAAATTAATTTTAAACTACACATTGAAGTCAACGGAAATTAGACCAATTTTTGGCACCGGATAACTGTCCGATATAGATTTGAGCGGAATGCTAGCTGGGTACATTACCGATAACGGCCCGCTATAGATTTATAAAATATGCTTACTGGGCTATTTCTTATATGGGCCGTGCAATGCGGAAACGTGTTTCAGGCATATGCGGACAGCGAAGGCCCAGATCAGCCTGCGCATCCGCGCAGCCTGATCAGGGCCTTCACTGTCCGCTGACAGCTTCATTGGATACTGCAGAATGTATGAATGATGAGCAAAGGCCCGGATGATATCTTGCGCATGCGCAGGACAATCTGAATCTGCGCATTTTGTGCATATCCGAAGGCACTTTTTCGCTTGACACGGCCTATATTTTCACAGCATGTTTTACACAGAGGGCTTCATTCGGTTTTTCTTGTTATTTTATTAATGAACTACATTCCAGCCTTCTTGGCTACATTAAATCCTGACATTTATAAACAATAGACATTACTATAAATATGCAATGAAAAAACAATTATTTAAATGGAAACCGAAAATGGCAGTTGATACCGGCATGCTGGTAGCGAATTGAATTATATATAAAGCCATTTCCTCAGGGACTCGGCCGTCATTCCCGTTAAATTGTGATTTCTAAAGACAAGCATCTACGAGATGCTTTCAGCTTGTTTCGGACTAAAATTGAACATGACAGATATTTTGTACAATTTTCTAAATTACATAATAATACGCCCATTCGAGCATGCTAAAGGACACCGTGTTCCACCGATATGCACTTTCAATGAAGGCAACTCTGTCAAAATTTTGGTTTTGCCCCTTTTCTGAAAAAGGGTCCTACCCTAAAGAACAGAATTTGCTCCCCACTAGGAGTAAATTCTGTTCTTAAGAATAGACTACGTTTCAGAAGTGGCTTGCTGAGAAGTCTTCAAGTTCGTGCGAGTGTTGTCTATGGATAGGCTACAACTTTGTCCATGGTTTAAAGGGACTGTATACTGTTTCAGGGGAGGCAATTCTGTCAAAATTATTTGCTCTACCCCCACTCCCTTTGAAAAATGGGCCACCCTAAGTAAAGAATGTGCATTCCTTGGCAGCATTTTTTCCTGTCAGAGTAGACCCCTTTTCAGAAGGGCACTGGTGTGTAGGAAAGCAATCATGACTCCGAAAAAGTTGTTTCCAAGCGTATCAATTCTCCTTAGTAATTATTATAAAAGTCTGTAGCCGATTGCCTGTCCATCAGTGGTCTAGCCAGGCTACCTGCACACCTATGTTTAAACGGAATACCATAAATATCCAAAGTATTTGGACAGAAAGACCTGAGAAAACAGTGTAGACACAGATCAGACGCCGCAAAACGCGGCGTCTGATCAGGGTCTACACTGTTTGCGACTCATCCAGCAGCTTTTAGATCCATCGACTGGTAGTGAAATTTAGGGCAATTTTAGTATGGAGTTGAGCTGTCCAACTACTTAGGGTAAGTATGGTATGATACGTACGCTGTGAGTGAGTACTAGTACAAGGATACAGTCGAACCTCAAGAGCTCGAACACCGACAGCTCGTTTACCATGGCTAATTCGAACTCGTTTGTTAGTCCCTTCGAAATTCTTCTGATAGCATCAGAGAACAAATATTCAAAGAAATTTTCTTATTTTCTCATGAAATTGTATGTTGTGTGTACTCATTAGAATCGCCTCATCGAGGCGATTCTAATGAGTACACTCAACATACCATAGTTTAGAAGCTCGAAATCACTTCTCTAAATTACCGCCATTCGCTTCCTGACCTGGCACCATGATTGACTCTCAGTGGCTCGAACTACCCATATCTCGAACAAGTGTCCATTGTCCCAAAGATGTTCGAGCCATTGAAGTTCGACTGTATATATTTCTTTTTGAATCTGTTTTGTTTTTCATTTGTTTTGTTTTGTTTCTTTTGTTTGTTTCAAGAAAACAAATTCCCACTAAGTAGAGTTTCATACTCCATGAAAGGCGGGGTCTTATTCGTGATGCAGTGCGCAAAAACATCCTATATGCGGACAATAAATGAATAGATTGGCCTATTCAGCCGCACTGTCTGTTCATGACCTTCGTTATCTCTTACGTAATCAGTTGACACTGTCGAATGAATAGGGAAGGCCGTGATCAGTCTATGCTAATGTTCTAGATAGTGTATGTTTTCGCTGTTCACGAGCGTTTCTTTCTCAAACGTCCACATTTTTTTTCATTTTAGTGAGTCCGTCCATGTTAGACATTATAGCAATAAGCGAAAAAGCAAGAAACAAAAAGTTTAGCACGTGTAACCTTCGTTACTTGTCCTGTATTTAATGATTGGGTTTGTTTCACGGAGCAATAGATTATTTTTCTTTTTGTTGTTTATGTTTTAGCAACTTTACTTGCGTCATGAAAAAGATCGTCTCATGCCAAATGCCAAGAAGAAAAGCATATATCTGCCTGCACATTCCAGCAGTATTAACAGGACTTATGCTGTTCGAGCACAAGCAAATTTAAACTTCACTACATATATAAATAAAATGTATGAAAGTTGCCATTGGAAACAAAGCATTAATTAACCCTTGTCCTGCTGAACCCGGATATACCCTGCCTTTACAAACAGTGTAGATCCAGATCAGTTGGCTTCTGAAGAAGCCAACTGATCTGGATCTGCACTGTTTGCCATTAAGTATGTGAATTTACATCAACAATCTGGATCAAGTAATCTGATTGGCTGAAAATTAGAAATGGGTGTGGCATCTTAATTTATTCAGCAGGACAAGGGTTAAAGAATCTAAAATTGCTGGATAAGTGGCAAACAGTGTATACCCAGATGATGCGGCGTCTGATCTGTCTCACAACACTGTTTGGTCACACTTGTGTGTCCAAAATTCGGATAAAAATCGGTAACTGGTATAAGACTTTATTTCTCACGACGAAACTCATAAAGTATGCATTTCATTTCATCAAAAATAAAAGGTAGAAACCACTATACGTCTTCGTAGTGTTTAATTGAATTCCCCTTGGACGAAAGAAACCAGCTGCAACTTCCAAAAAAAAGTACCTTCAGACTTATGCGCACAGCAAAGAATCAAATCAGACTGCGCATGTGCATTCATGCAAACAATTATTATGCAAAGTTTCTTCATGCGGACAACGAATACTCTGATCACGGAGGAGCAGGCTGATTTGAGTCTTCTACTGGCTCATATGTCCGACTGTACGTTATAACACGTTGTCGCTCAAATGGTCTCAGAACCGCCTTATTCAGAAACTCTTGAAGTTGTTAGGCCGGCAGATATACACACAGCCTTGAGAGTTCTAAACAAATATCAAACAAAGTGTATCCGAATAATCATTAAACAAAGGGCCAAGGCGTTACTACGAATTCAACGGATCAATGCAAGAAGGGAGAAATCTATTTTACCTGAATATATCATATGATATAAATTTTGCCCTAGTTACATTTTTGATAAGGTCAGAGAGGACCATCTTAAGTTCATTTTTTTTTCTAAAAAGGGGCTTAGTGGATGGAAAAGGGGGCTAAGTGAACATGCAAATCTAGTTTGTCAGAGGTGTTACAGGTTTAAACTGTCCTTATTTCGCTTTTGAGGTTGAAGTTGCTGTATTTTTTTGTTTATTGCAAAGACTCGTCAAGTCGCATAAACAATGCATTTAGCCCCATTTTACTGTTTTCACACTGAAACGATTAATTGTTTTGGGGTCGATTGTTTACAAACTAGCCTAAGCATACATACCAAAAAAAAAATCCTGTTGTCCATCTTATTATCATTGACCAATGAAATCAAACCGCACGTTTACAAAAAAATCCAGGAAACGGTTATTTATAGCCGCGCAATTCTTTCGACTGTGACGTCAGAGTGCCGTGTAAAGCGGGTTATTTGTAAGCCCTGGGCTGTGACATTGGCAAACAGTGCAGAACGCGGCGTCTGATCAATGTCAGTACTGTTTGCTTAAATTACAGGAAATTAAGGGTTAAATGAAACAAATTTAAGTCCCCGTTCAGGACCATGTTCTCAGCCTACACTCAGAGACAATCGACCCACCAGTGCTGTCAGTGCTTTGATTACAGTGAACTGTAAAATACTAGACCAACTTTCATGCTAAGTTATACTTGCTGTCATTATATTTTAAAACTAAATTCACGCTTTCTGGTCAGAATCTTTACTGGGCGTAATTTGGAGAGTCAAGGCTAATAAGTGTCCTCATGCATCACGAAAACATGCCTTTATAATTTTGACCCCCTTAAACCCGACTTTCATAAAGTAAAACTGGGGTTTACAGGGGTATATATTATTTTTTATTTGTGGGTACTCGTTAGAACCGCCTCGCAAAGGCGGTTCTAATGTGTAACTACAATTTATGTTTCCAGCAGAAATATGAAAAAAAAAATCAGAGATTTTTATCTGGAAATTTTCAGTTTTTGGAGATGAAAATTTCTATATATTTGAATAGGCGGGTTTTAGTAATGCGGACAACGAAGTCTCTGATCAGATTGCGCGGATGCGCAGTCGTCTTCGTTGGTCGCACATGTCCGTAAGTACGTTCATTCATGTTGTGGCTTATCTTTTTAACAATAATGAGAATTTACGTTATATCTCAGTGCCGATACATTCTAACGCGAGGTCTTAAAAAACAATTCAATACAAGCGCCGTAAGGTGCGAAAACATACCTTATGACATATGCGTCTAACGAAGACTCAAATTAACCTGTGCATCTGCGCAGTCTGATCAGAATCTTTGTTGACCGCATGAAGAAACTTTGAATCCTTGGCTATCCAGAATCGGCGCCCAATGAAGATTCTGATCAGCCTGCGCATGCGCAGGCTGATCTGAATCTTCGGTTGGCGCACATTTCAGAAGGAACTTATTCTTACGTTATTGCTTATTATATTAGAAACTAATTGTTTGAAACAAAATTTCCTTTATCATTTTTGACATACCAGAAATTGCTTACTATACAATTTTGGTCACAGATTAAAAACGATATTTCTGGAAACTGCTTTTTAAAGCCGAAGCAAAAATATGCCTTGTCCTAATAAAACAAAAGTTAAATTCAGATACAATATATATAGAACTTGTTGAGAATGAGGGTCATTTACGAAGACTGAGATATAATACTTTAAGCAAAAATACTTTTGATATTCACTTATTTGTACAATAAACTAAACAAAACATAAAACACTTCACATAAAACAAAGCATAAAACACTAAACCTTTTGCATGGAACAACTGGGATCCAGGAGAAATCATTTAGGTACATGTATAATTGAAATTGTCACAAACATATCACTTGTGTGGAGATATCAGTCCCTTTACTTACATATAAGATACTACTTACAGTTGTCTGACCTGCCCATCTGTACAGTCTGCCCAGACCATTGTCCATGTGTGTGTGTGTGTGTGTGTGTGTGTGTGTGTGTGTTTAAGAAGCTGACTGCAGATTCCCTTCTCGGGGAGGGGTGGGGGCTGCTCAAGGTTCCCTTATGGCCATGTGCGAATGTTATTTCGCTTATGCTGGAAAACATCTTTTCACTTGATGCCGCCAGTAAACTTGTAATGAAGACTGGCCTTTTTTAGCTTAGCTGACCGAGGCGTAATAAAAATGTTAGATTAAGGAAAAATCTGGGCTATTCTGGGTCTTTACCGTACGCATCTAGGCGTGTTAATAATAAACAAACTTTTCACTCGATAAAGAAATATTATACCTGGATGGCGCAATAAACTTCCCGGTGATAAAATTTTATTTTTAAATCTTACATATACGGTAGAGTTTGAAAAGTATTATCCCAACAAAATTTGTATCAGGTATTTCGATTTTGTTTATTTCTTTTCTATTACAAATACTCTGGCGCAACTGCCTTTTTACAAAACAATAACAAATCGACCACTATATGGCATATGCGAACACCGACCACTACGGCATTTGCGAACAGTAACGGCTCAGATCTGATTATTCGTTTAACAGATCTGGAATAAATCATCACGAAAATATGCCTATATACGTAATGTTGACCCCTTAAACCCCACTTTTATGTAGTAAAACTGGGGTTTACAGGGGTATACACTATTTTTCATATTTCTGTTCAAAAACATAGATTGTGGGTATTCTTTAGAACCGCCACGGCGAGGCGGTCCTAACGAGTACCAACAATCTAGGTTTTAAGCAGAAATATGAAAAATATCAGAATTTCTATCTGAAAATTTTCCTTTTTTGGCGTAGTCTTGTTTTCGTAATGCAACTCAGTTTAAATACAACTTCTGAAATGTACGTTTCTTTTGTTTTAGGATACTAAAGAAGGTATAAACTGTTGTCAACTTTGAAGCTCATTAGTTTATTAAAGTCTAGTCATAGTGTGCATATCACATATTACATGTTACCATGTTACATATTAAAAAAAAAAGCACGCCACGCTATTCTATACAGAATTACGAGTATAAGAGACTATCACAGACACATTTATACAATTATTACACTTAAAATTGTATTTATACCTAAAAAATAAAACTAAACGTATGTTATAAAATCATTTTTCTAAATCGCATTATAACTAAGACATTAAAACGGCAATAATGCATACATACACAAAGGTATTGCCCACACAATGTTGCTATAAAAATAACAAATTATTTAGATATTTTTATAGCAACATTGTGTGGGCAATACCTTTGTGACAATGTAACAAATTATTTAGATACATTGTCCTAGCATACACACACCGTAGCAACAATGTCGTTTCAATGTCGCTGCAACGTCGTGACGTTGCAGCGACATTGTAACGACATTTTTGCGACGTTGTGTGTTTGCTGGGGTTACCAATTCTTGCTCCCAAACAGTTAAAAGCGCAATCGCATGGTTGCCTGCACCCCTGCAAAAGCGGACCCCGATCCTGGAAATTGCAAATGCTTGAAATTGGAACTCTGTTTGCGAAACAAACACAACACTGTGGAAATATTTTAATCTTGATGCTTTTGTGTGTTCTTTGTTTCCAAAGGCAACCGTTTAGATTTTTATTGTACTTTTTGAAGTAAAATATAGTAGAGAAGATGTACCTTATAAGGACACACTTCATCACGAAAACATGCCTATATAATTTTGACCCCCTTAAACCCCACTTTTATATAGTAAAACTGGGGTTTCCAGGGGTATACATTATTTTTCTTATATCTGCTCAAAACATAGATTGTGGATCCTCGTTAGAACCGCCTCGTCGAGGCGGTTCTAACGAGTACCCCACAATCTATGTTTTGAGCAGAAATATGAAAATCATCAGAATTTTTTATCTAAAAATTTTTTGGTGGTAAAATTTTCAATATATTTGAATAAGTGTGTTTTCATAATGTTAAAGAAAAATTAGCAGAGGACTTCGTGAGAGAATTACTGAGCGATATTTGTTTCTGGTTGTCTTTATAAAATCAAATGCTGTGGGTATTCATTTGAAGTGCTCGATTTGTCGAGGCCATTCAAATGAGTAATCACAACATATGCTTTTATAAATTACAAGAGACACAATCACAGAACATAGCCTGCTAATGACACACTAAGGGGTAGCTTGAAAAAAAAATAACTTAGCCTAGTAAATTTTACGAGTTGATCAGTGTTTGAATGGATAAAACACACAGGCCCCAATAATTTGATAAAACTTAACAATGATAACAGCTAAAACATAAAAATAGTAATGATTAAATTAAAAATGGGATATAGGATTTTATTACGAAAACATACCCATTAAAATATATTGAAAATTTCACCACAAAAACTGAAAGTTTTCGGATAGAAATTTTGATACTTTTCATATTTCTGCTCAAAACATAGATTGTGGATACTCCTTAGAACTGCCTCGCCGAAGTGGTTCTAACGAGTACCCATAATCTATGTTTTGAGTAGAACTAAGAAAAATAATGTATACCCCTGTAAACCCCAGTTTTACTATATAAAAGTGGGGTTTAAGAGGGTCATACAGTATTTTCGTGATGTAATTGTGAATAACAGATTTAAAACACTGTGATGAAAACAAGGATACCTACATGTTAGAAACGTTCAGTGTACACATTACTATTTTATTGTAGTAAATGTCAGCAAAGGTCTGGATAATAAACGAATGCATTCTTATTTGAAAAAGTCAAAATGAATGGTCCGAATAGAACATTCTTGAATTAAAACAGTGAGGAGAAACGAAACAGTCCTTTATAATATGCACCGTATTGTAGGAAACATGTGTATCAAATACAATGTAATTATCAAACTTCTACCGGAAGAAAAGAAAATACATTAATAATTTAAAAATATTAAACATAGGGTTGTTATTTTTAGCATAAACTGTATTATGATAAACTACATGTATATATTACTGCGCAGGTTCATTTAAGAAAAACATAACCGGATAAGAAATACAGGTAAATTATTTCGGTTACCGATATGATTGGGGTTTCATCACAAAAACATGCCTATATATTTTTGACCCCCTTAAATCCCACTTTTATACAGTAAATTGGGGTTTACAGGGGTAGACATTATTTTTCTTATTTTTGCTCGATAAATGCTTCTTCAAAATAAGGTGAACCGTTGATAGTGATATGCCTACCTTTCGTGCAATATCACGAACTGTAAATCCGGCATCTCCTTTAATGATTTCCTTTATTTTGGAAACGATTTCTTTACGAGATGCAGATTTTGGCCTACCTGATTTCGGTGCATTTTTGATGGACTATACACCAGACTCAAATTTCTTTTTCCACCGCCGAACTGTGTCATAAGACACACAAGAAGGTCCAAAAGCAGTAGAAATTTCAGTCATCAGCTTCTTCAAAGAACAACCAAGTTTTGAGCGAGCTTTGATATAAGCCCGTATTTCATCTTTTTTGTCGACGCTTCTACCAACCATTTTTACTGCAGTGGTCAATGACTGCGTGTATTCAAATGGCAAATTTTATGTCTTACACTTAGTCTAACATGTACATTTATACACCATTGTGTAGATATTGAATAGCCCTATACAGGTATGTATTGGTTTTTATCGTGCCCCACGTGGATATCGAGCTAGAGGACAATAAGTATTTCACTTCGAACATCCCTCGTACGTCTTGCGCCGCAACGTGAGAAAAGCATCTTCAGACATATACTCCCTGCGCATCCTCGCAGTCTGCTCAGAGGCTTCGTTATCCGCATCATTGGCTATGCGCCAGGTGAAGATTCTGTAGACTGCGCATGCGCAGGCTGATCTGATTCTTTGCTGGGTGCACATTTCCGAAGGTCCGGCTCATTTAAACAGTGATCCCAGATCAGACGCGGAAGAAAACAATGTCTGTTCAAAATGTGTATATTTATCATGTGCATGTATTAGCAGGTTATATCAGAACCAGTTGAATCTGTTCCTACAGAGTCATGGGAACAGATTGCACAAGATCGTACAAAGTGGCGAGGCCTCATAAAAAGTGGAGCTGGTGAATACGAAGCAAAAAAGAATCAGCGAAGCCGAGCAGAAACGTGCACAGCGGAAGGCCAGAGCTAAGGCATCACCAACAGAGCTTTCTTCCTCAGACCACTCTTGTTCTATCTGCAGCAGGCAGTTTAGAGCTAAGATTGGTTTCATCAGCCATCTTAGAACACACAAATAATAACACATCACACAGCTGATTAGGATTGGTCATTGTCAGTAATGACAGACGAACAGCATAGAGTTATCTGGCCCTTCTGCGTTAAGATGATGGAAGAGTTCGATGACGAAATCTGGTCATAAATGTGTTTACCTTTCATAACGTTGATGCACCCATGTAAAATACATACTTCTTAGCAATAGCGGCAGATAGGCCAATGTTTGAAACATTTTTTTTTTTTTTTTTTTGTTGTTATTTCCATATATATCGTGTATTTCTCCACATAAATTATATGTCGTGTGTATTCATTAGAGGAGCCTCTGCATTACAAGCAATGTAAGCCATGGCATTTTCACTATACAATATGGAAATGAGGAGTGTTTTTGTTACCAAGCACATTAAGACTGTCATTACGAAAACACGACTATTCAAATATATAGAAAATTTTACCACCAAAAAATGAAAATTTTCAGATAAAAAATCTAACGAGGCGGTTCTAACGAGTACCCGCAATCTATGTTTTTGAGCAGAAACAAGAAAAATAATGTATACCCCTGCAACCCCAGTTTTACTGTATAAAAGTGGGGTTTAATGGGGTCAAAAATTTTCGTGATGTTTCACTATATATGATGGGGAAACATCGGGTGCACGCATTTACCAAGCACATTAAGACTGTTTTCATTATATATGATGGGGAAAACTTGGGGTGCACGTTACACAGACTTGTTAATATTATGTAAAGCGACATTCAAAATAGTTGAGGACGGCAGTCTCACTTTTATTGTTGGAGAAAATAAGCTTTGATAGCTCCCAAGCAGATGACTGACACGAATTATCAAGTTTTATTTTCTATGATAAACAAAAAGCAAATGCTTCAGAATGAATAGACCGGTTACCTAAAATAACCACAGACAGTATAGCAGAACACGATAGTTACGGTTCCCTGCCTAAATCGGGGTAGGTACAGAGCTAACCTATTATACAGCAAATTAGGAAGACATCACGAAAATTTTGACCCCCTTAAACACCAATTTTATATAGTAAAACTGGGCTTTACAGGGGTATACCTTATTTTTTCTTATTTCTGCTATAAACATAGATTGTGGTACTCGTTAGAACCGCGCGGTTCTAACGAGTACCCACAATCTTTGTTTTGAGCAGAAATATGAAAAATATCAGAGTTTTTTATCTGAAAAATTTCAGTTTTTGAAGGTGAAATTTTGTATATATTTGAATAGGCGTGTTTTCGTAAGGTCTTGGTAACTGAGCACATAAAGAGATTTACGCAGTTGAATAGTTTGTTACAACTAACAATTTGAAAATCTGGCTTAAAAACGGCAAAATCACCTGCATAATTGTAAACATCTTATATCCCTGTTTTCAATATGTATTAAGTGGGAGTTTGGTAAAAAATATGACTTGTTTACGTTATAGGGAGTCGTATTTCTTTCTATACGACCGTCAGAAAATTAAATGCTCCATATTCCTCAAAAATAGACATTTTTTTTTTTTTTTTTTATCCAAGAAAGGTTTAATAAACTGATATATAGTATTAATATTATCATAAAATGTGGCATCTGACAACCTGTAAAATTTCAGTCTCTCGTTTTGGAACTGAATCAAAAAATGAAATGATTTTTTATCATACGTATCTCTGAATTAATGTTGGCAACGTTTACTCAGAGATACGATAAAAAAATCATTTTATTTCAAGAACGAAAGACTAACCGAAATTTTACAGGCTGTCAGGTGCCACATTTTATGATTGTATTAATACCATATATCAATTTATTAAACCTTTGTTAGATAATAAAATGTCTGTTTTTGAGGAGTATGGAGCCTTTAACCTATCAAATAAAATATGATGTGATTGAATTTTGCTCTACTTACAGGATGCTGACCGATTGTCATTTTCATGATTTAGAGAAGAAGGGATACACAGTCGTCCCTGATGTCGTTTCACCGGAAGATTGTGACTCAGCTATTCGACAGTACCAGGAATGGCTTTCACAGTTCAAAGGTGGTGACTGGCCGAAATCGTTCAGCAGTATAATAAACCGATACAATACAGGTCATATGGTACCCACATGGGAAATGAGGTTGAAGACAAAGAAAGTCTTCACTCAGCTTTGGAAAACGGACAAACTTCTCACTAGTTTTGACGCAGTTTCAATAGGAAGACCACCAGAAGAAGGAAAGGAAAAGTTTCAGGTACCTGGTGAACACTGGTTACATGCCGACCAACAGGCGTTGCGTCTTGGACTCCATGCCTACCAGGGGGCTCTCTATCTGGAGGATCAATGTGAGGACGACTGGACCTTTCAGGTCATGGAAGGATCGCATAAATTTCTGCATATCTTCTATGAGCATTATCCTGATGCGGCTAGGGAATCAGAGTCACTCGGTGTGTATTATTTGAAAGCTGACGAATTTGAGTTTTATAAAGACGTCGGTTTCCAACTGTTAAGAGTACCGGTCCCAAAAGGCGGTATGATACTGTGGGATTCAAGACTTATTCACGCAAACGCTAGACCTGTGCAGAATCGAAAGCACCCCGGAAGATGGCGGTATACGATATTTATTTCTATGACACCCGCAATCTGGGCCTCTGCAGAAGACATTAAAGAACATAGAGAAGCCTATGAGAACGCCATGATGACATCCCACTGGTCATCGACTGATATTGTATCGTATGAGTCCCTTGGAAGAGATGATATCACATACCCGGTTGAGGTACCGGAAATAGGAAGATCGGATGAGGCAAAACGACTTTCTGGTGCAATACCCTATGACTTCGAAGACGGACAACCCAACTGCGGAGACTATAGACCAGAATGGAAATGTACCACTAGACGTTTTTTTAATGTAGTGATGTAATACTTAACACATAGCATGCGGGGTAAGAAAAATTAAAAGATGTCATTTTGAAACATGTTTTATTGTTTTCCCACCATAATTGGCTTTGACATTTCATATAAATTGTCTCCTAGGGAGACCTTTTTATGAAATGTCAAAGCCTATTGGCTGGAAAAAATATATAAAAAGAATATCATCAATTTGTCATCTGCTGAATTTGCACAGAGAGTGGTGAAGGTTAAATACTCGGAATGCAAAGACGAGACGTTATATAATTCTATTATCTAAATTAAGACGACTCCTTTTTTGTTTAGTTAAGCTGATAACTAAGCTGAAAATAAAGAACAATTTTATGTCTACATAAAAATATATCATGCAGGCATATATTGGAGTCGCCTAGGTGAGTTAATTCTATGTGTAGCCACATGTTGGTGGAAGCTAAAACATATCTTCCGAATACTGCCTTTTAACCGGAGCTGTGCCGAAATTCATTAAAAACATCTGAAAGATTGCCTTTGGAAACAAACCCATACCTAAGAACGAAAAT
Source organism: Anodontia alba (assembly GCA_964016985.1). Lineage (NCBI taxonomy): Eukaryota > Metazoa > Mollusca > Bivalvia > Lucinida > Lucinidae > Anodontia > Anodontia alba. The sequence continues at coordinate 9,199,249 of OZ024836.1, read as the reverse complement.
CGATCTCTTGATATGCAGCAATGTAGTCTGCGAGGCTGCATAAGCCCCACCCCCTCTCCAGCACCGGCATAAGCGGTATTCAATTTTCAAAGTAACCAAAAATGGGTTCAATGGTCCTAAAGGAATAAAAATATAAAGTACGCTATAAGGAAGTACATGGAGATGTTTGACCGGCACAGTGGCTCAGTGGTAGAGCGTCCGCTTTGTGACCGGGAGGTTGCGGGTTCGATCCCCTGCCGGGTCATACCAAAGACTTTAAAAATGGTACTAGCTGCTCTTTCGCTTGGCGCTCAGCATTAAGAAAGTAGAGCTAGAACTGGTCAGCTCAGTGTCAGTATAATGTGACTGGGTGGAATATCATGTCAAAGTGTCTGGGGCGTGATATTTCAGTGAGGCAGCACTCTAAAAGTGAGCATTGAGCTCCCTGCCACATCCAGACACCGTCGTGATATGACTGAAAAAGGTTGAAAGCGACGTTAAGCCCAAATCAAACAAACAAACATGGAGATGTTTTACGGCCACTACCTTGCACTTAACACCAGCTGCAGCGAAATAAAATAAAAACTTAAAAGATGTTTGGAAACAACGAATACACAAAAGAACGAAAATCGGACATTCTGTTTTATGTCTGTCTGTTACATTATAAGAATATATGTCGTCAAATATTTTATCAATATCGTGTGTATTTTCATCATTTCTCTTTCAAAAGTTTGCTTCGTTGTTAGCCCCTAGTCTCGAGCACTAAGCTGCAAATATCTACGTATGTTAATGCAGTAATGACTTTGGTACCTGCTACTTGTAGAATATGGGTGTTTAAAGAAGAAAAAGGTAGAAAAGGCCTCCCAAGTATTTGATTACTGAACGTTCTGAGGCGGTATTTTCATTGTGGTACTTTATATGCCCGCCACAAAAGGTGGCGAGGGTATTATGTTATACCGTCCGAAATTTTGAGTGTCCGTCCGTCCGTCCGCCAGCGCTTCCATCATTCGTATCCGCTCCATAACTCTGATACCGTTTGGATATTTCACAAAATTTAACCCAAATGTAAAGCACTATAAGACGACGTGCAGAACACATAAACCGTAACTCTGGTTTGCCTACTTTTGGAGTCATGCCCTTTGAACATTGAACATAGCCATTTCTACTATATACTCGTGTCCGCTCTGTAAGTTGAAAACCGTTCGAGATACATTTATTATTATGAAATTTCACAAATGTAAAACACTATGTGACAACTTGTAGAGCACAAAGAACCGTAATTCTGGTTAAACTTCTTCTGGATTTGCGGCCCTTTGAACATAGTAGATATTGAAAATAGTTAAAAAAGATTTTATTCATTTGATACTTATCTACAGTTTTCTTCAAATCTGTTTCCCACAAACCAATTCTCTTATCTTCGATCTCTTACCCCCTCATATGCTTAGAATACAATTAGCATTCGAAAAAAAAGAAAAATATTTGGGCCAGCGCACGACAAAACCTACAATAAGACGTGCGACCAGCGAAGAATCAGATCAGCCTGCGCAACCGCGCAGTCTGATCAGAGTCTCCGCTGACCGTATGTGCCTTCTACAGCATTCAGGCTATCCAAAGAGGGATGAATGAGAACCCTTGCCACACTATATGGGTGTACAGGTTGATGTGAGTCCTGTTGGTCTCACAGGTCATTTTTGTAGGATCTGTCGTGCGCTGGCACATTTTTCATATTTTTCACAGGAACATAGGATGTGAAGTTTCTTGTGAATTTTCTTCATCCAAAGTCAGCAGATGTGATGTTCTACATTCTGGTACCAAGCAGACAGAAAATAACATATTAGATTGAAACCTACCTGTGAAACATCAAAATGAGCGCATTGTTGGTAACACTAACTTTCCATGTTATTTTCCCTTTGCCAAAACAATGTTTTAAATTTCTTGATTGTATACTGCAAGCATCAACTTCCGCAGCCTGTCTCCGCCTGAATCCTCGCTGTTCGTATTAAGCATAAATCAATTTAAGCTTGTTGTTCTTATACATAGACTCGTATACCAACTACCCACCCTAGACATTATAAGACCACATTTCTTCGTCGCACTTATCAAATATTGCCACCGGACCTATTTTCACGCAGACTATAAGTTCCGCACCCTTATTTTTATGTCGTTTACTAAGTTCTGGTAAGTCGGAAGTAAACAAAAGATCGTCTGTTTTCTCATCACCACTCGAAGGCAGTTTATCCTACAAATATGTGGAACGGTCATTTACAGAAGGTAATAAAATAGTAAAAATACTATATATACCTGTAAAATACTATATATTCCTTATAACCAAACTTTGTCTCCTATGAATATTTGTTTCTTTATCAAATAAACCTGCCTAATTGTCATTTACACATCACAGCAGCCATCATCTCTACGCACGCTCCCTGAAGAGGGTACCAGACTCAGTGTGTTATATAACTATGGTGTACCATTTGTGTCAAAAGTACTGATACCCCTTTTACAAATGAATGGAAAAGAAGCACATAAATTTTTAATATTGCTTTCATCTAGTCATAGGAAAATCGCTTGACATGACTGTGCTCTATATGGTATATGTTTCAAATATGCTTAAGAACTCTCTGATGTAGACACTGAAAATGTAATGTTTTCGGTATTTCACTGCAGTCGTTGAAAAATAATTTTCTTATATATTTTACATCATCATAGAGTCCCATACAACGGTTACAGTCCAACAGCCCTCAACAATGCTTATCTTAGTGTAATAAGGGATGGTATTCCAATTCGTTAAGCAGCTAGAGGTCAAGGCGTGCCTGAGACCACAGTTAGAGACCGTGTCAAGGGTCGAATCAACCCAGAGACATTTTCATCTGATCTTACACCAGTGTTTAGTTAAGAGGCTGGTTGAAAATCTAAAACTAACAGCAAGTCTTGGTTATGGATACAGCTGTTCTGAATTGATAGAAACTACTTCTGTTTACGCCACATATCTAGGCCATAGAGATAATGAGCACCCATTATCAGAGCGTTAGTACAAAGGTTTCATGAAAAGGTGGCCTGAGCTTAAGCTCTTACAGCAACGTGGTCTTGCAAATCAACGTGCTAAAGATACCAATGGGAATTGTGTTACTAACTATTTCAAAACCCTTGATGGTATCCTTTCTAAATACAACCTGAAGCCAGAACGCATATATAATGTACATGAGAAGGGTCTTCCCAGTAAGCATTCTATATAAATCTATAGCGGGCCGTTATCGGCCCGTCAGGGTAGCTGACGGGCCGATAACGGCCCGCTATAGATTTATGTAGAATGCTAGCTGGGTTAGTACATCTCACAAGCCTCCCAGTGTTGTTTCCTCAGCTTGCCTTAAACCACCGACTGTCAATAATAGTTGCAGACAAACAATTGCTGTTTTACGTTGTAGAAATGCACAGGGACAACAAGTCCCCCTTATTTTATATTCTCTGGCAAAAGGTTTAATAATGATCTTGTAAAAGGAGCAAAAACTGGAACAGTTCACACTAAGACAGAATCGGGCTCGACAAATATGTCTGTTTTTCAGTCCTACCTAGAAAATCATCTGATCAAGCATCTGCCGGAAAGATTACCTGACAACCCTGTACTTTTTCTCTATGATGGTCACAAATGTCCATATCCACTATTGACTGGGCCAAAGGGAATAATATAGTGCTATTTGTACTTCCCGCGCATACGTCACATGTCTTGCAACCAATGGACGTTGGGTGGTTCGGGCCGTTTGAAAATATTTACAACCATGAATGTCACAAGTATATCAGAATGTCTCAAACAAGGGTAGTTTCTAAGTATGAAGTATGTGAACTTGGCTGCAAGGCGTATGTGAAAGCCCTTCAACCGGAAACCTTCAGTCTTCCTTTCGCTGTACGGGTATATATCCCTTTAACCCTAATATTATAGATAGCTCCGTCTTCCCTCCTTCCATAGTATTTGGAAATGTAAAAGAGGCAAAGATGAAAATGTAAAAGAGGCAAAAGAGAATGAAACTGAAGAAGGTGGAAAAAACGTGCAAATTAAGCTTGAGAAATCTTAAGATATCAAAATTGTCAATGAGGCCCCTGAAATAGGAAATGAAACAGTTTTGAAATTTTTTGAAAGAAGGGAAGATGGAATATTTGTACGGAAAAAAAAACAAAAAAGAGAAATCACACAGGACAGATAGTAAGTGGAAAACAAATAACAGAAACTGAAGTTAAATAGAAGATTATAGAACACAAGTCCAATCAGCCAAAATAAACAGAAGTGACGACAGTAAATTTGTTAAAACATAAAAAAGCAGAAAATAAAAAAAAGTAGTAGAAAATGTACAGATCTCCAGAAAGGAAAAAAATCATCTGTGACAGTCAAAATCCTGGGTCATCTGGTTTGCAAAAGATAGCCATGGTGAGTGAAGAGGAAGATGAACAGCATGATGAAGACAGCAACTGCTGTGTCTGTAACCGCTATGAAGCAGAGGAGCTGAAAAACTACACAAATGTTGTCTTTGTAACGTGGGGTGAATGCATGTTTGAAAACTGTAACCACTGGGTGCATATTCGGTTCTGTTGTGATGTTAAATAAAACAAAAGGTAAAAGAAAAGTCCAGGGAGTGCCACAATCACAAACCGCAGCCCTTCCCAGACCCCAAGAGGAAGAGGAAACCGACAAATCTGAACAAGCACAAACCGAACAAACGAACGAAAAGCACCAAGACCAGCTGTCTCTTCCCCAAGCGAGGCAATACCAAAAGGATCGAAAAACACAAGAACAAAACGACACGCGGAAAGACACACAACAAATCGCCCCGCAGAACAAACCACAAAGCAACAAGGAGCAAGACCAACACCGGGACCACCGCCCCAGAAAGGCCGGCAGCGCAAACCACCGGGGGGCCCAAAGCACCTTTACAGCTAGCCAACTTCACCCTTGGTCCCGATACTACTCTTAATACAATAAATACATTAAAATTCGGTTCGCATAATGGCTCCCAACTCAGTCAATGCATCAAAGCGAAAACATAAATGTCTAAGAAGACATGATACATTTTACTGTCCATGTCATGGTATGCCTTGCAAAATTGAAGAATAAATTTGCTGTGTTTTAAGTACTTTCTGAAAGCAATATACAAACTTATTACTTTTTAATTTGCTTTAATTAACAGAAAGAGTAAATTACAAAAAGTAACAATCATAACGAAGTATCACTCTATCAACCATCCACTTAAACGGTCCATATGTTTTTATTCATCTGGGACATTTCAGTGTTACCATTCTTTCATTTTCACTGGGTCATGCTAGTCCCTCTGAAATATAAAAAAAGAAACACATTAAAATGTTTATTTAGCGTTTTCAAGGTCTGAATTTATTTACTTGCATTTCTTTAATAATTTTGACCTTTTTAGTACACCATAGGATTTCTGTTATGACTGATGACGTCATGCGCGAATTATGGCCCGCGGTTTTCCGGTTTTCGATAAATGGATCGCCGCTATATTGCTTTTTTTGTTTGCAAATATCCCGGGGAGTCCATATTCCGATGACATAATGATATCGGTCTGAAAAAAAAATGCAATAATATAAACAATAAATGCAGCGAAAACTTACTTGCAAGTGTGGCTTGTCAATAAGTTCATGTGTTTATAAAGTATGTTTACGGCTTTGAAAGTACCCATTTACAACACTTTCACATTTTCGCCCAACGTTGGGCCAGCATTGGACACCCAACTGATAAACATCAGCTAACGATAAAACTCAATGCCAACGTTGGATCAACGTTGTCATGCTATCAGGGTAATAAGTGGACATGAAACTACATATCCTTCTTCAAAGTGCCAAATGACATTATTATTGTCAGGGTTTGTTTGCTCTTTTTCTTGGTGTCATTGGAAGGCTATGATTGCTTTTCCTGGACATTCTATTATTCTCGTTTCCTTTTATTATTATTATTATTATTATTATTATTATTATTACTATTATTATTATATATTTCATCTGAATGAAGAACGCCTTCTGTATGTGTATGTTTACTAATAGATATTCTTAGCTTATTCTATTCTATGTTGTACCTTATGTCCCATTAAAATCACTCTCTCTTGTTTGTTGCCATGTTGTATGTATATGTTACATGCTATCCTTAATCAGTCATAGCTACTACATTAACGCAAAAAACCATATGCCCTGGCATAGTTTTCTATTGGAATAGTGACACGAGATAAAGATACTTTTTGTTCTCTGTGAGAACGCTCTCAAATACGCATGCCTATTCATCTAGCGGAGGCGAGCCCCCGTAGCACAGTTGATAGGATAGTTGACTCTTAATCCATTATGTCTCTCACCGTTGTGATTCGAGCCTCGCTCGGATGACATGTAGGAAACCCGTTCTGCTTACGGAAGGTCAGGTGCTTTTTTTCCCCGGGTTCTCTGGTTTACCCTCACTTTTGATGAACTCCGGTTTACGCTCACTTTTGATGAACGATCGGCTCGATATAAGTGAAATATTCTTGAAAGGGCCGTAAAACCCCGATCAAAAAAAATCGTCTAGTGGAGCTAGATGTCTGATTACCTTCGTTGTCTGGTCAATTTGCTTCATGTCTGCGAGCAGGCAGTTGCTCCTTGGGCCTTTGCTGGTCGCATATACCATAAGTACCATTATCTCGTGCACCGCTCCATTTTAATCATTGTTTAAAATAACTTGCTGTATGTATTTGTATGTATGTAGTTTTGTTGAGGGCCCCAAGGAAGATTGGTAAAACCAATTGGGCTACCCTCGTAAAATAAAGAATTTACTTACTTACTTACACCATTTCACTATTTCGCATTTTAATAATTCTATTTTGCCCTATTTCGCAGATTAGTATCCCATTTCGCTACATTTCGCATATAAGTATCCCCATTTCGCAATATTTCGTCCTTTCGTATATTAGTATGACCCAATAAAATAGGTTGGTGCAAGGTTTTATCCACAACAAACGTAACGGGAGGAAATTCTAACAGCGTTTGACAACTCACAAATCTACTTTCTGTTTGCTTTTTTTTCTGGTGAAAATATCCATTGATAGCAGAGAATTTGCATAGATCTGATGTATAAAACGCTATGCTAAGCTATTTGATACTATTCTCATACACAGATGAACCACCATATAGGTAAGTGAGATGAATTCTTCTTTTCCTGGGTAACAGTAAATGGGAGTATCCGAAGATGATTTATTTTCGACAGATACCTTAATTCGTTATGTTTGTATGATATTGAATTATTATTGAATTATTATTGTTTTATATGTATATATCGTCCTTCACGTACACATAAGGCTTTCATAGTTCTGCTTGTGATTTTTTTCGACCAAGATTCTCATTGTAATTCACGGACCAACTTCCTGGTTACAAAATTTTCCTATTCTCAAAAACAGCCCTACGTCATTTCCGGACATTTGGATCTCCTTGGTTATTACTTACGGTTAGCGATGGTCTTAGCACCCATAACTAGGTGACAACAAATGGCAAAGTAGCCTCTAATGTGATGACATAGGGAGAATAGTAGCCTCTAATCTGATGACATAGGGAGAATCAACGTATATAATCAGGTGCAAGCCTCTAATCTGATGACATAGGGAGAATCAGCATATATAATCAGGTGCAAGCCTCTAATCTGATGACATAGGGAGAATCAACGTATATAATCAGGTGCAAGCCTCTGATCTGATGACATAGGGAGAATCAGCATATATAATCAGGTGCAAGCCTATAATCTGATGACATAGGGAGAATCGAAGTATATAATCAGGTGCAAGCCTCTAATCTGATGACATAGGGAGAATCAGCGTACATAATCAGGTGCAACTGATAGTGAAAACTGTTATTTAGCATTCATAGTTTGTCAATTGATGTGTTAAGATCTACTATTTATTTTGATCGTCTTTCAGGGGGCATTTATTAGGGCTGGCTATTCAGGGCTAAAAGGATAATCAATCATTAGGCTTACCATTTTGATTGATAATCAGTTAGTATCAGTAAAGATTTGGTCATAATCTTTTTTCTTGCTTACTGTCAGATCATGATTCTAACCATGTTATACTTTACATGTACCTATGTATTCGGTCTGACAGGCCTGAGCAAACAGTGCAGACCCAGATGAGATGCCACAGAATGCGGCATCTCATCAGGGTCTGCACTGTTTGCCACTCATCCACCTACTTTTAGACACAACATTGGGTTGTAAGTCATACTTGTACAAATTTTAGAGCATGTATGGTAAACAGTTGAGGTGTCCGAATCCTTAGGCTAAATATCATAACAGACACAGAAATTAAATAATCAGTTATTAGCAAATCAGTAACAATAATTATTCTTGTGGAATTTATCGATCGATTAATTGATTATCCAAATAATCGTGCCCGCCTTAGTGTGGATATAGACTTCATAGCTACAGATAAGAGGGGGTATCCACATAATAGTTTTCTTATTTCTCAATGTAAACATATATTGTGGGTACTCATTAGAAGCGCCTCGCTTCTAATGAGTACCCACAACATATGTTTTTGTTGGAGAAATAAGAAAGATATCAGCATTTTTCGGATGAAAAAAGCACCTTATCTGTTGCTATGTATAGTGCCTTAAGAGCGAAAGCTGGACTTAATTAAATGAGTGTTGGTAGAAAGTCCAGCTGGATATTGGAAAAAATAATCCTACAAGGTGGCCAGAGGTAGAATGGGGAGTTAGCTGCAACAAGTGAACGTGAACTACTTAATAGAATCACTCATTTTTATTATTTTATTTATATAATTTTGTGTTTTAACAACAAAATAAGATGGAAGAGACATCAGCTTCAGGACTTCTTGCAAAGATTTTCCAGTCTACTCAGTGTGTATTTTAACACTTAACACTCTGGGTAAATTATTTCTTATTTTTCACAGAAAACAGATTTTGACATTTCATGCAAAATTGTGATTTGCATGAAATGTCAAATCTTGTTTTCTGGGAATAATATCACTTGTCGACTGCTGAATTAGCCCAGGGAGCCATTAAGGTTTAATAAGTATATACAATCAGAATTTGAGGTTTTACATAAAGTTTATTTATTTATTTACTTATTTGTTTCAGAACTTCTTGCGAAGATTTTCCATGTAAATTAAACCGCAGGTCTTCTAAGATATAATATTTATTTATCTATTATAATATTTATTTATTTGTTTACTTATATCTTATAAGTCAATTATTTTTATTACTATTTTTTTTATTAAACAGATCTATGGTGTCAAGGATTAGAAGTCTTTCCTTAGTTTCTTGACTTTTATTCATTTTAATTAGTCTATTGAAACAGCCCAATCAATTTTATTTTCAAAAGTAATAGAATCCTCTTTGACAAGCGCCTTTAATCGCCCAACAGTACACCGACTCCACAGTCTCCCTTGTTATGATGACATTAATAGTGCAACTAGGTCAGTGTTTAGTAGGGCTGTTACGATAAACAGGTAGATCGGTGTATTGCAGTATAACCGAGCCGATACGGAGCTTCGATATCAAAATTATGCACCGGTTTTTAAATGCATCTAAACATTCCGGACAATCTGAAATGTCTGAATGAAGTGTGTCCATAGAAAAAAAAAAACAGCATGGCCAAAAACGTTCATTTTTAACTTGTGCCTAACAAAAAGGCAAAAAGTGATGTGTGGGGCCATTTTTGGATTAAAATGAACAAGCAGACACAGAAGCCAGTTGAAAATGTTGCAATATGTAGGCACTGTGATCAGTCAGTCAAATACTGATCGTCCCATCTCAATCGGCACCATCCATCCGCCACTTTGAAAACAAAAATAAAAGTAGAGGAAACTCAAGAAAGTCCAGTTACAATCCCAACACCTTCTCTTAAACCAACAGAAGTCAAGAAGGTGCAGCCCACTCTTATTAGGATGCTTAGTGCTGCCTCAAAATATCCATTTCATTCAGTCCTTGCCTTTGCAATCACAAGATCCATTGCTCGCTACACCATAGATCCTTTGATGGATCTGATGCTTCTGACGTATCATGACAGGCTTGACAGCCCTATTGTTTAGTTCAATAAGCTTATCATATATTGTTTTGATAAGGAAGTGCAAAAGTATGCATCTGCAAGAATGAGCCTTTTAACTTGTGGATGCACTGCTGCCTCCTACCCAATCTAGATGTCACTATTTTTGCTTGATCCTTTAGACCCGTGTACAAGAGAACCAACCTACTTTCCAATGCTGCCTCTGTGATTTCCACTTCATTTGTCAGAGAATTCGTGTCATACTGACAGTTTCATAACGATAATTTGAGGTCACAAATCTGATAGCCCTATTTTGCACCATGTCCAGCTCAGCTCTGTTTTGCACCTTGCCTAGACTGGCATTTGAGTCCAAGAGATAAGAGGATAAGAAACACTCTTACTATGTCCAATAAAATACTAAGACATTGCCTCTCTGATACCAGTATGATAAAACTCAAATCGCTTGGTCCATTCAGTTTCAGCTAGATAGAAAAAAAAAAAAAAAAAAAAAAACGATTTTGTGAGAGAAAAGAAAATATCATCTGTCTAGAGAAACAGACTTACTGAATGGACTGTAATCAGTCTACATCTTGTCCAGCTCTTCTTGAAGACTAAACTATAAAGGTCCCAGACCAAGTAAGCCTACTTCAGGACTGCCTTTGTAGGCTGTTTCTTTCACATCAAGATGGCCGCGGTGGCTCAGTTGGATGCACGTCTGACTGGTGATCAGGAGATTGAGGTTTCGACCCCCGCTGGGTCGGCAACATACTTTCACTTGGATTGATCATGAAGTATTTTCTAGTCATTGTCTCCCTTCTGCTGATTCAAGAAGGGTAGTTGTCAGTTTCTGATGAAAGAATGTGTACTATACTTGTTAATCACTTAGAGGTCTGCCCAGTAAAAGTGTGGTTAGGTAAACTGAACACACTCGACATGACCCCATAGGGTTGACTTGGCCATAAAACCTCAGCACAAACAATCTTCCACCTCAACAGACCACATTGAGAGATTTATTCAGGGTGAAGTTCAGATTGTCCTTTCATAAAAATGTTACTAATATGTGTATTTCATGAACCTCTAGTCACTTGTTATAGTAACTCCAAAGTACTTAACATTTTCTCCTGAATGTTTTGTATGATCATACCATTTTGAGAATTGAGAAGCCCCCTATACATTGTATGTGCTTCTGTCTTACCCAGAATGGCTACTTAAAAAAGACAGTTTTGAATGGCATTCTGGACAGAGTTCTTGATAAGGCGCCTTTTTCAACAAAAAAGTATCTATATTTTTCTTATTTCTCGGTGAGGCACTTCTAATGAGTACCCACAACAAATGTTTCTGTCGAGAAATAAGAAAACTATTTACCTGATACCCACTCTTATCTAGACCTATGCTGGAGGATATTGTTTTCTGCCAAAAGATACGGTATAAGTTGCAATTGATATGGTAGACATACAGCACTTGTTATATGGGCACTCATACATTGTTAATGCCACTGTATGGCATTTGGATTGAAAACAGGCATCTGATTGGTTGAAAAGGTAGGCTCAGCTATAATAATATATAAAGTACAGACACTGGCCTCCATGGCTGTTGGATGCAGGTCCGACTGGTAATCAGGAGGCTGAGGGTTCAATAAACGGGAAACAAAGAATACGTTTTACAAGGACAGTATGCTGTAATGTTTCTTTTTATCTACTTTGATCAATTCACATCAGTGTACATGTACATGCTGAGTCAAGAGCTTCAATTTCTGATGCATCCTCAGTTTCTCTATCAATATTGCCTATCCCTTTATACGGACAGTGTGCAAAAAGTACTGTCTGATGGGCAAAGTGCAGATCTTGACCAAATGCTCTGTTGTGTTTGATCTGGTTCTGCACTATTTGCTTAGGAAGCCTCATAGCTTCAGATTAGGCAGTTTTTAAACAAAAAGTATTAACCCTTGTTCTGCTGAATAAATTAAGATGCCATGCCTATTTCTTATTTTCAGCCAATCAGATTACTTGATCTGGATTGTTGCTCTATAAATTCACATGCTTCATGGCAAACAGTGCAGATCCAGAAGCCAACTGGTCTGGATCTACACCGTTTGCAAAGGCAGGGGGTATATCCCGGTTCAGCAGGACAAGGGTTAATAGTTTTCTTATTTTTCATATATATGTTGTTGGTATTTATTAGAAAGGCACTTCTAATGAGTACCCAAACATATGTTTTCATTGAAAAACAAGAAAAATACCATATTTGACCTTATTACTGCACTGTGTGCTTAGGTTTTTCAAAACTACTCGTAAATTTTGTGGTAAAATATGTACCTACCTATATACTAAGGGTACACCTTAAAAAAGAAAAAAAAGATCAGAGGACTCATCAAATGATGCTTATGTAATGTTTTTGAGTTGTTGTTCTTTTCTGATTTTCTGATGTTGTGGGTACTCTTTTCAATGCAGTTCAAATGGGTATCCACAACATATGCCTTTATAAAAAGGAAGACAAAAAATACACTGGCTGTAATCTGAAGACAATGGAATTGCTGTCCACTTATTGGGATATGTGGGGTAATTAGGTTGAATACTGTATTATGTGGACACCCCCTTTTATCAGTAGCTATGGAAGTCCGTCCGAATATGTATTGCATCACGAAAACATGCCTATACAATTTTGACCCCCTTAAACCCCACTTTTATATAGTAAAACTGGGGTTTACAAGGGTATACATTATTTTTCCTATTTCTGCTCAAAAACATAGATTGTCTGTACTCATTAGAATTGCCTTGCCGAGGCGGTTCTAACGAGTATCCACAATCTATGCTTAGAGCAGAAATACAAAAGATATCAGAATTTTTTATCTGAAAATTTTCATTTTTTGGTAGTAAAATTTTCAGTATACATGTATTTGAATATAGGCATGTTTTCGTAATGTAAGTGTTGTATTTGTATTTCCATGTAGATAGCAGGATGGGTGAAGACTCTGCAGTTCTGGGAAGACTTTTGTCAGATAGTACTGTACTAAACAAAGGCACAGAGGATGAACTGGTGAGTCTGTAACACAGAGAAGTTAACCCTTGATCTGCTGAATAAATTAAGATGCCACGCCCACTTCTAATTTTCAGCTAATCAGATTACTTGATCCGGTTTATTGCTATAAATTCACATACTGAATGGCAAACAGTGCAGATCCAGATCAGTTGGCTTCTTCAGAAGCCAACTGATCTGGATCTACACTGTTTGCAAAGGCAGGGTATATCAAGGTTCAGCAGGACAAGGGCTAAGGAAAAGTATTTGATGATAATTCTGCGGTAGTTTTTTCCAATTCTCCATAAAAACCTACTGTATGTTGTGGGTACTGATTATACATGCCTCGGCAAGGTGCTTCTAATGAGTACCAACAGCATATGATTTTATCGAGAAATAATAAACAAATATCCCAGGATTATCATCAAAGGAGAGCTATTATAGTCACCCCAGTCTTCTGCATTCCTGTTTATGTTTACATCACTCTGTGATAAAGTTTTTATATTCAAGTTTTCTTATGATAAACCAGTGTGAGTTCAGGTGAGCTTCCCTGTTCTGCAGCAGGTTTTGTTTGAGTTTTCATCAGTAAATTAGCGTCAGTACAAGCAAGCTGATTGATGGGACGAAAGCTTCTGTTTTTGTGGGAGGGGTGATGGTGGGGTGGGGGCGGGGTTGTTGTTCTTCAACGTGTGTATGTGTTTTCGGCTTCGTTATTTATGTTGTTGTTGATTTGTTTTCTTCAGATTTGTACATGTAATTTTCTTTTTCTTTCTAATAAAGAAGTATTTTCACTTCAGACAAAAATTAAAGGTAATAGGCAGAATTCATAACTAACACTGTATTAAACATAGGGGGTGGTCAGGTGTGGCGAAGGTGTCATGTACCTTACGTCACCGGCGCATCCAACTGATACAGGCTTACAGTTGGGAAAGGCCTGCTGTCCTTTTAGCAGGTAAGGGCAGAGGGGGTATGTTTTTGTTTCTTTCATTTCTTCACTTTCATTCCTGCTCCTCATTCGTCCCTTTATCTCCTCTACTATCGCTTTTATCCCTTCTCTGGGAGACAAAACAAAACGACCCACAAGGGTTGACGTGTCATTAAACCCAAACACAATCAACTGTATTGAACATAGAACCTGCCATCTCTTCCTATGTCCTAGCAATGTTTAAGTTGGATATTGGAGTTTCAGAGGTTCACATTAAAAAATACCTCTGTGAGAAAAATATTTCAATGATAAAATCTTATCTGAGAATTAATGATCAGAAAAAATATTTACATGTGTATGTCAACTTTTGTGTATTGAAGAATAAAAGAGATTTGAATATCATTTTGCATCCAGATTTCTCTTGGGTATTACTAATAATATACATGTGCAGGTATCTATAGATAAAAATAATATACATGTGCATGTATCTATAGATAGACCAGTATATTTTGTTGGTTTAGGGGTTGGGGTGAAGTGGATGGGATTGGATGGCGATTTTATCAGTTGCTCATTCTTACAGAGTTTTTACTATACTAATGTTAGGTCAGTTATGTTGACATGTTTATTTTTTTTCTCCTTAATTAAAATGATGTGACTGAAAGATTGTTGAAAGCGACGTTAAGCTCAAATCAAACAAACAAACTTAATTAAAATGAACAAATTATTATGGTACTAACTATTGCATTGATTGAAGTTTAGTATTCAAGAAAAAATAGAGAAGAAAATATGGTAGCACAAAATAAAACAAATCATTATACCGGTATTAGATATATACCAGTATTACGGTAAATGTCCTAAATTTAGTCACCAAAGTGTCTGACAAAATGGCATATGCAAGGAGCAGTCTGATCTGGGTCTACACTGTTTGACATTCCACTAAGTTTTATAAAAAAATAACTGCACAAAAAGCAAAATTTTGGCAAAAAAATGATAGAATAAAGTGTTTGAAGTTTTAGGACAGTACAGTAAATATATTGTTTGATTTGATTTTATTGACTGGCACGGGAATCGAGCCATCTCTTAATATACCTTTGGATTTTTATATATGGTGGAGTATTCGATTAGCTCACAAAGGACTTTTTATATTTGCCCGGATCATCGGTGTGTGACGATCCCGGCAAATATAAAAAATCCATTACAAAAACACGCCTATTCAAATATATTGAAAATTTTACCACCAAAAAAAAAATGAAAATTTTCTGATAAAAAAATCTGATATTTTTCATATTTCTGCTTAAAACATAGATTGTGGGTACCCATTAGAACTGCCTCATTGTGGGTACTCATTAGAACTGCCTTGATGAGGCAGTTCTAACAAGTACCCACAATCTGTGTTTTGAGCAGAAATAAAAAAATAATGTATACCCCTGTAAACCCCAGTTTTACTCAATAAAAGTGGGGTTTAAGAGGGTCAAAATTGTATAGGCATGTTTTTGTGATGTTAATTACAAACTGTGTTATAAACAGATTAATGTCTATTTATTTACATTTCAATCAAGAAATTTCATAAAGCTTAATAAAAGCATACATTAAAGAATCACATTGTTGTTCTTTTTTACCTGTAACATTGAAAATTTATCAAACTTTAGTAAACTCTTGTCCCATATCTCTAAGTAAACATGAACAAAATTTGCGCCGGTACTTAGACATTTACATCTAAATATTTTGTGTTGTTAATAGGTATGCTATGGCTACTGTGATAACAAGTACAAGAAGTTTGTTTTTTACATCCTGGTCATCATCTCATGTGGACTGGTTCTCCTACTGTTGTACTGGAAACCAGCCTTAGAATGCTACCTGAAGAAATCCAGATGTGCTCTTTACAAGGCTGACACAGTCTTACTGCAGGTTTGTTGAAAGTCTTTGTAGTGCTTGAAATTATTCCTGTTTGTACTTCTTTTCTATGCATCTCTGCAGTGACAGCAGTTCAGGAAAATTACAGTTTGTTACAGAGTTTTATTTCATTCTAGTGCATTAATTTATTAACCCTTGTCGTGCTGAATAAATTAAGATGCCTCGCCCACTTCTAATTTTCAGCCAACCAGATTACTTGATCCGGGTTTTTGATAGAAATTCACATGTAATGACAAACACTGCAGATCCAGATCAGTTGGCTTCTTCAGAAGCCAACTGATCTGGATCTACACCGTTTTACTAAGACAGGGCATGTCATGTTCAGCAAGAGAAGGGTTAAATAAAGAATAGGTACGAGGGTCATGCAAAAAGTTCTGTCACTAATAGGCTTCTTTGGTTTTATCCCAGGTATATTTTAAAATGAATCACTGTACTTGAATGTTGTGTTCAGTAGCTAACTATACCCGTTTATTTCGTTCAAATTGCTTTCCAACTGACCGAGTTATTTCAAATTGAAATAGATGCAATCATATACACTGACCAATTTACATGTTACAGTAAGAAATGACCAAGCAAAGGATGGTCAGGAGTCCACTTTTACATGACAATGCCTCCTCTCATAAGTGTGAGGTTGTTAAGTCTTTTTTGGCTTCTGAAAAGGTGAAAGTTTTAAACCATCCACCTTATTCATCTGACCTGAGTCTTTGTGACTTCTTTTTATTTCCGAGGCTTAAGAAAATGCTTTCTGGAAATAAATATACGTCTAGAAGTTCTCTTGGCAGCGCTATTTATCAGTGTCTCCAACAGATACCAAAAGAAGACTATTTATCTGCTCTTCACGACTGGGTGAAAAGGTTACAAAAATGTGTTTCAATAAAGGGGGAATACTTTGAAGGTTTGTAATAAAAATATGTTTGATAAAACGTAGCACTGAAGTAATCCGAACCCAGTGACAAAACTTTTTGCAGGACCCCATTTTTCTTGAAAAAATGCACCAATCTTTTTGTTGGTCATTTTCTATATAACCTATACATTTTAATGGAAATAACACTGTATCCAAACTAAAATCAGTTCTCACTAGGATTTTGAAAGCAGGAGTTTAAGAATCCATCTCTGAGAAAAGTTGGAGTTAAAATTGAAAAATAGGAGTTTGACCTAGAAAACTTGGAGTTTTCGGCTAAATATGAAAACTTAATATTTAAGGACATTGTCTGGACAACTTCATTTTTCAACATAGTTAACCTTGACCACTGAGTGTCTGGTAAGAATCCAAAAGCTTTTGGGGCTTAGGAAATAGTGACAGGACTTCCATTAACTTCCGGACTCAGGAAGTCCCAGACTTCCTACCCCTCAAATTTGGAAGTCCCACAGAAAACTCTAGGAAGTCCCTGCTGTGGCGGTCTGCCCTTTCTTTAGTAGAACAGAGGTTCTTAATTCAGTGTCACACAGAATCATCATGATATACACTTCTCTTCGATGTGTTTTAAACATATTTTATCTCTTATTAAAATTCGATCGCATCTTTTTGGAAAGCCTGTACTTGTATGTCGGACCTTAGAGAAAGCATCAACATTAGTCCAACTTCGCGTTCGTTTCAAAGTCCAGAGAAAGAAAAAAAGAAAAGAAAATACATGAGAGAAAACACCCAAAACATGTTTTCTTAAAAACAAACTATGCTGAAATTATTTTGCAGAAATGTGTTTAATGAAATATTTGCTCGGATTGAAGCTGATCAACACGAGCGAGCGAGTTGCTTACTTCACAAAAATTGCGGGAAAACGGCGCCGACTCGTGCAACAACAAACAAACAAAAGGCAGCTCTGGATGAGTTACCAACAGCAATACGTTCGTTCACGGAGAATAGCAAGCAAAACCATCGCAGTTTGCCTATATTTAGACTTACTTTGCTTCTTTTCTGCGCTGGTAAACTGCGCAGCTGGAACAAGGCTACGAATTTAGAAACGGGTTTTCCGAAAATTTTGACAAAAAATATGTTTTCTTCTCATTTGAAAAAATTGCTTTTGTTGTCATCACAAACATAAGCTTCTAAATTCGAATAGATTTAAATTTGCGTTCTGTGCATAATTGATATTTATTTATTTAATTTTTCTCGGTAACTCCCGGAAGTGTTGAGGTGTTTTCAGACGACACACGTTCTTAGCAAAATAATAATTTAAGATTTTAAGACGTGAATATTTAAAAATAATAATGACTTCATATATTTCACCGAATATTTTCGGGTTTCGCAGAAGAAAGTTTAATTATACAAACATCAATTAATCAACTCAGCATGCGTGACAAATACACACAGTGATCACGCAGCCATCAAAAGGGTGCCGCGACGCTTGACACCGATGTCAATAAAACTCCCGCAAGTGGAAAGTGGGACGTCATAAAGCTCAGTCAACACAGGTAGCGCATTTCCAATAAGTAGGTGGGGCATACATCATACAACTCGTTAAAAGTGGGTGGGCTTTTTGACAATTATTGGACATCTCGGGTATCGATTTCGACGGACAAAAGAAATTTCTGAAGTCCTCGGTACGTCTTTGAAGTTCAGTTTGGACGTCCGGTGGCAATAGAGCGTAAATGAGAATCCTTGGAAGGAAATTTTATGCGTACAAAAGCAAAAATAGGTGTAAAAATACGCCGGATTCGGCATTTCCGAGAACTTTGTAAAATGTATAGAGTATATAGAAAAATGACCATAAATGGTGATTTTTCTATATTATATATACATTTTTTGTTCGGATATATCACTTTTGGGGTCCACCTTTAAAATGTTATATATCTGAAGCCACCTTATATTTAAATTAACCGTCTTATAAATAGGTTTTATTGTTATCAGATGGTGCAGTTGCATGTCAATATGCACTCATTAGCTCTGGATGAAAGGAGTATCTAAATAAATACTTCTCTTCTTTCTGCACAAAAAAATATTACCATATTCAACCTAATTATCACACAATGTGGTTAGGTTTTCAGAATAACTAGAAAAAATGTGTAGTAAAATATCTTCCTAATAAGGGCACATTTTAAAGGAATATGAGCAGAGGACTTCCTGAGGGCTGTATTTAATGATGCTTATAAATGTGATATGTGTTCTGATTTTCTTTATAAAAGCATATATTGTGGGTAATTATTTGAATTACCTCAACATGTTTATAAAAGCATATGTTGTAGGAACTCATTAGAATTGCTCAACTTGTTGAGGCAATTCAGATGAGTGCCATAAATATATGCTATTGTAAAGAAAGAGATAAAAGAACACGGGTTGCAATCTGAAGACTACAAAATTGCTTGACTGACCTTAAGGTAAATATAGTATTTCTTTTGCAGGACCTATATGCTCAAAAGTATGTTAACCCGGTGAAATCTTTCCAAATACATGAAGAAATGTAAGTATATTTTAGCTGTGTCTATAGGCCAATGGATACTCTTTCAGGGGCAGTAACTCTGTCTTAATGATTTTGCCTCCCTTCAGAAAAGTGGTCTTCTCTAAAAGGAAAGAATTAGCTCCCCTTGGGAGCAAATTCTTTCCTTTCAGAATAGACCCCTTTACAGGAAGGCTTATTGTGCAGAACAAACAGGAAGTCAAGTGGGAGTAAATTCTTTCCTTTTAAAGTAGACCCCTTTTGAGAAGGACTTGGTTTGTAGGGGAGCAAATAGGAAGTCCCAAAAGTTGTTTCCATTGTAAGAGATGGCAGAAATCTAACAAGTATATCCAGTCCTATTAAATATTCAAGAGTAGGCCTGAGAAAGATTATTTCTAGAAATGACAGAAAATACTTCCTGTTTCGTATTTACTTGTTACTAGAGGACTTGAGTATCAAACTGTTTATAAAACAGTTGTGCCAGTGGTCAAAAGGTTGAATCTTGGTACCATTTTTTTTTCTTTTTCTTTTTTTTGGTTACTCAGTCTCCTCCTGCATTTTGGAGGGATTTCAACCAAATTTGCGCATAATTCTAGATAAGAGAGATTATCAGATAGATATTTTTAGCATTTCTTGATGAAAACATCTGCTGTGGGTACTCATTAGAAGTGCCTCATTGAGGCACTTCTGATTAGTACCCACAACAAATATTTTTGTAGAGAAGTGAGGGAAAATATCAATATCTTTCAATTGAAGAAAACACCTTATCTGGATTTGTGTTTGTTGTATATCTTCCTCATATGCCTCATAATGCGTGGGTGGTCCTAGGTTTGAATTCCACTGGAGGCAAAATTCAGCTCGTAACTGTATGGCAGGTCAATGCACAAAGCCTTTTATCATCCTTCCATTGTCCTGATATGACTAAAATTGTCATAGCTACAGATAAGAGGGGGTATCCACATATTATTTTTCTTATTTCTCCACGAAAACATATGTTGTGGGTACTCATTAGAAGCGCCTCGGCGAGGCGCTTCTAATGAGTACCCACAACATATGTTTTCATGGAGAAATAAGAAAGTTATCAGCATTTTTCGGATGAAAAAAGCGCCTTATCTGTTGCTATGATTGTGTTGAAAGAGGCAGAAAAACCAAGCCATTATCATCATCATATACTTAAGGCATGCAACACTATTTACAAAAAATTTTATCCCCAATTCTGGGGCTTGGGCCAGGGTCTCTGACAGGGTCATATTTTGTCCATTAGTCTATCTCCTTCAACAGGATTTTGGTTGAAAAAGCAATGATCTTCAGTCAGCAAAAAAAAAAAAAAAAAATGATCTGAACACAAAGTATATCTGAAAAGCAGGTTTAATTTTTATTCTATTGACCCGAGGCCTTGTCCTGCTGAATAAATTAAAATGCCACACTCTTTTCAAATTTTCAGCCAATCAGATTTCTTGATCCAGATTGCTGATATAAATTCACATACTGGATGGCAAACAGTGCAGATCCAGATCAGTTGGCTTCTTAGAAGCCAGCTGATCTGGATCTACACTGTTTGCAAAGGCAGGGTATACAGGGGTTCAGCAGGACAAGGTTTAACTGCAAGCTGTTACAACAGTGGTTGTCAAAGTTTCAAAGGGAATAATACCTGTCAAGCAGTCACACTATTGTAAGGATCAATAATTAAACTGTTGATTATGTTTGAAGATCCACTGAAAAAAAAAGAACAAAAGAAAAGATGTAAATAGGAAAAATCATAATCATTCTGTACAGTCTGGTCAGCAATATAGCCTCCTTATAAGAGGAGTGTCCAGGGCCCAGTTGTTCAAAGCACTGTTAGCTTAACGAGCTCGTTAGTGGTCAAAATGTTAACTGTTCTAGTAAATACAATATCTAATTCACAGGTATTTTTGCTGAAAAAATGTGAGTAGCTTTTGCAAATGCAAAAGCTACTCACATGTTTCAGCAAAAATATTAGCATATATGCCATATTTAATGATCAAAGTTTTAATGATATGTTAACGACATCGTTGACATTGTAAGTTTTGAGCAACTGGGCTCAGATAAATATTTATCTTATTTATTCATGTAAACTTATGTTGGTGGGTACTCATAAGAAGTACCTTGATGGGGCGCTACTAATGAGTATCACAGTATATGATGCACAACACACAAAAAAAAGGTCCTAATGCAATTTGCGGACAACGTAGTAGGTCCAGATTAGCGTGCGCATCTGTGCAGTATAATCTTTGCATTTTCTCTTCATCAACATATACTATAGTATCCACTGATTCTGTATGCGGACAACAAAGGCCCAGATCAGCCTGCGCTTATGCACAGGCTGATCAGGGCTGCATTGTCAGAAAATTACTTAAGGGCCCTTTCATGCGCTGCACATCAGTTGATATTTTTCTTACTCCCCATTGAAATTTTATCTTATTGCACTCATGAATTAGAAGTACTTGTCGATACGTTACAGTATTTTTGACCCTTAAAGAACTAATCACAACTACAGCAGATGATTCTTTTTATTTTTTATTTTTTTTTAATTTTTTTTTAATTTATTTTTATTTATTTATTTATTTATTTTATTTTTTTTTTTTTTTTGTATTTTTCAGAGACTTAGCAGAAAATTAACATAAAATGTCTAGTCTTATTTTATCTAAAATTTAACAAAATACAGGATATCATTTGAAAAGTAACCAAATCAGTTTTAGAATGTCATCTGCTACAAATTTGCTAAGCACTTTAATGGTTAATATATGTCAATGTTTTTTGTTGTTGTTTTTTTTTTTTTACAGAAAAATAAAATACATTTATCTGGGTTCTCCACTAATCTAGAATAATGTCACAGTACTTAGTCTGTAATGTCTTGTATTAAACGAAACTCACTTTTGAGGGAGTCAACTCTGTCAAAACTGTTTTTCCCTATTGAAAAGATATCTACTCTAAAAGGAAAGAATTAACTCCCAGAGGGAGCAAATTCTTTCCTTTTAGAGTAGATCCCTTTTCTAGGAGCAAATTCTTTCCTTTTAGAGTAGACCCCTGTTTGGAAGAGACAAGCTTTGCAGGAAAGCAAACAGAAAGTCACAAAAGTTGTCTTCCTTGTATAAAATAGTGCAAACTACCAAATATATCTATTTCTTTCTAGTAACTCAATAGCAGTGAACCTCTCATTTACATGGTGACCTGGGTCTTCCTGAGATACAATCTCATAACCCTAGGAAAGAGGGATAGCCAGAGAAATAAATTATGTCCCCCTGGGCCCCTACCTAAGGGGAGTGGGACATAATGTTTTTGTTGCGGATGTGGTTGGCATTGGCATCACAATTTCTTGTCTGCACAATATCTTGTGAACCAGTTATTGGATTCTTACTAAGTTTTCATCAATATAATCAGGACATAACAAAGAACTGACTAGATTGTGGTGATCTTGACCTAATTTTCAAGATCACAGCAGTAGAAAACCTGAAAATTCACTGTCAGGGGATATCTGTTTTCTCTGTAAAAACGCTGTTCCTTGTTTCTTATTTTTCCCATGACAACATATAATGTTGGTACTTGATGGAATAGGTCAGTGAGGCAATTCCAGGGTGTATCCACAACTTATGTTTTTTTTATTGAGAAATAACAAAGATACAAAATAGTTTTTTGTTGATTAAAAAATCACCTTATACAGAGTTAGGAATATTATGAGAGAATGTCAGTTTTTCTGCAGAGGGTAGTTTGAAATAACTTCTGTTGAATACACTATGTATAAAAAGATGTTGGTTTATTGCTGAGTATAGTGTAAATGATTTGTTAGGGACTGATATTTATGTATCACTGAGACAGATGATTCACTTATAGTTTAAATAGCTTAACTTTGAATAACATAAACTTTTTTGATAAACTTTTTTGTGTGTGCGTGTGTGCTTATGTGTGTGTGTATGTGGTTGTGTGCATGTGTGTGTGTGCATGCATGTGTGTTTGTGTTTGTGTGTGCAAGAATGGTACATAATGCTACTTTGTATAAACATTTGTGACTTATTCTGTGAATTGAGCAACTTTTTAGTCCTTAATGTAACATCTCATGTGCTTTGCTGGTTTTGCATAAAATCTTGAGCCCTGGTATCACAGGTAAAAGAAAAAACGATTTTTTATGCCACCTGGGTGCTAAAGGTACAGGAAAGCCCCTTTATAACACACTCTATGCTTGTGATACATGGAGTGGCAAAGTATTTTATAGGCGGCACCATGCTAAAAGGTGTCTCTGGGCATATGAGGACAGTCTGATCAGGGCCTTCACCATATACTAACAGAACCATCGGACACTATAAAATATATCAATGCAGAACAAATGCCTGTATGAGACGTTGCGCATGCGTGGGATGAATCTGAATCTGAGCATTTTGCCCACGCTAGAAGACACCTTTTTGCTTGGTGCAGCCCAGGGCCCAATTGTTCAAAACAAATGATGTTGTTAGTTAACATATTGTTAAAATTTTGATCATCAAATATGGCATATACGCTAAGATTTTTGCTGAAAAATGTGAGTAGCAAAAGCTACTCAAATTTTTTCAGCAAAAATACCTGTGAGTTTGATATTGTACTTACTAGAACAGTAAACATTTTGACCACTAACGAGCTAGTTAAGCTAAGGATGCTTTGAACAACTGGGCCCATACAGGTATGTCAACTTCAGCGTGCGTAGTGCTAGATGTTATGTGAACAAGTCTGTGTAATGTATATCCCCATATCATCATCATAATCAGATTTTTGAATAACGTGCAGGGACAGGGGCAACATCCACATCAGTGGGCCCCCTTCCAGATAGCTTTCCCATATTTTATAATATATAGTAAAAAATGGGCTCTGCAGAGGTCTACATTATATTATTAGGTGATTTTTCTTTTTTTTTTTTTTTTTGTGAATTTTCAAGACTCTACAGCTTTTAAACATCCTCATTGAACTTACTTACTATTGCTATGAAATTGTGCACTGAACAGGGGGTGGTCGGGTGGTGCAAAGGTGTTGTGTACCTTACATCACTGGGGCGTCCATCTGATATTGGCTTACAGTTGGGCAAGACCTGCTATCCTTGTAGCAGGTAAGGGTAGACGGGGAATGTTTTTATTTCTTCTATTTCTTCACTTTCACTCCTGTTCCGCTTTCTTCCCTGTCCCTCTCTTTCATCTCTTCTACTATCTCTTCTATCTCTTTTCTCCCTTTCTCAGGGAGACGACACAAAATGACCCTTAAGGGTTGACGTGTCATTAAACCCCAACACAATCAATTTGCACTGAACAAATCTGTCATGTATGAATCTTCATTATTTTCCCTGTATTGCAGCAAAGTGGCAGTTGGCAAATTATCAGACTGTTCCTTTGTTTTCAGACAAGAGGTCAGTGATGCCTACAACAGAGAAGAAGAGCTGCCAGAAAATCACCTGAGCACTGATGATGTTGCTAAACTTACTCTGAAACAGGTACAATAGGGACAGTGCTAGGAAAGATGTTTTAGACTGGCATTTACATGTACCATAATAACCTTAAGTATTGTGACACCTTATCTACTTACCATATTTGTCTTAAAATTTGAAATAGTCCATTCTGCTATCTCTTGATGTGTCAAAAGT
The DNA here is from genome assembly GCA_964016985.1 of Anodontia alba. NCBI lineage: Eukaryota > Metazoa > Mollusca > Bivalvia > Lucinida > Lucinidae > Anodontia > Anodontia alba. Next base: position 9,174,404 of record OZ024836.1, on the reverse strand, counting down.
ATTGCTGTATGTATGGCAAACAGTGTAGACCCAGATCTGATGTCTGGTCTGGGTCTACACTGTTTGCAAAAGTCTGTCTGTCCCAGTACTTAGGGTTATTATGATAATTCTGAAATAAAATATTCAGTCATTTTTGTCAACGGGGTATCACAAACTTCTCATCTTGTCCAATTTCTGTGCTTTTCTTTGAAACATTTACTTAAATATTTAATTAAACACTAAAAATATCTTTTTTTTCTACTAGTATATTAAGAAAATTCATTATACATCATTAATATTCATAACCTATATTAGAAATCTCATTGGTCAAGTGCATATCGTGTGCAGGGTAATATTCTGCAGTGTTACCCTGAAATATAACCCTCGCAAGTAATATCACCCTCTGATGTCACTTCAGTAAGTGCATTTCACATGCAGGGTAACATTATGCAATGTTACCCTTTAGTATAAACCCTCCCAAGTAATATTACCCTCTGACGTCACTTCAGTAATCATATTTTATGTTGTAGTTACAGTTGTTTGAATTCGGTAAAATTATAAAACAATTGTTGCTCTTGTATGAGAATAATATGACAGTTTGTTCACCTTTGACAGTTAATGATACCCTCGGGTAACATTACCTGCCTTGGGTGAACAAATGGTCATATTACCAGCGCTGATGGGCAGTAGTATAAAGGTACCCAACAGAGTAAATAGGATAATTAAATTTCTGGGCCCAGTTGTTCAAAGCTAACGATGTCGTTAGTTAACGATTTGTTAAAATTTACATCGAGTGATACGCAAATATGCTCAAATTTTTTGCTGAAAAAAATGTGAGTAGCTTTTGCAGTGCAAAAGCTACTCACATTTTTTCAGCAAAAAAATATCATAATATTGTATATTGAATCTGCTAAAACAGTTAACAAAATGACTCTTAACGAGCTCGTTAAGCTAACGACGCTTTGAACAACTGGGCCATATTTGAAAGTTTCATTGTATATGACCAGAGACACTGTTGTAGGTCCAGTTGGCCTGACAACTGTCAAGAATTATTGTCTACTGACTATTGTTACTTCATTTTCTTTTCATCAGGATGAGCCAGCAATACGCTATTTTGACAGTCAACATGTTCGGTATTTGTGGAACAATCATCTTAAGTCTTATACCAGGTTACAGTAAGTAAATTTCTAAAGTCTGCATAGGTTTTACCATAAAATAACCCGCATTACACAGAGATGGCCCCAAGAAGTCTGCAGAGCTTCATTGTTTGCTTTGTAACTCCAAAGAAGAGGATTATGCAGATAAATATTTCTACTAATTTTTCCACAAAAACATAAGTTGTGGGTACTCAACAGAAGTGCCTCGGTGAGTACTCTCAATATTTCATAGCAACAGATAAGGCGCTTTTTTCATCCGAAAAATGCTGATTTCTTTCTTATTTCTCCACGAAAACATATGTTGTGGGTACTCATTAGAAGTGCCTTGCCGAGGTGCTTCTAATGAGTACCCACAACATACATTTTCATGGAGAAATAAGAAAAATATTATGTGGATACCCCCTCTTATCTGTAGCTATGAAATTTATTACATTGAACCCTCATTACAACAACAGCATTTGTTCCTAAAGATGTTGCCATTAAAATGAATTTGCTGTTGAACAGAAGACTTAATGAGCAGATTGATAGGTAAGAAAGGTATTGATTTGTTCTTATTTCCTCATAGAACTTATGTTTTCGATATTTGTTAGAATTGCCTCACTGATGCAATTCTAACAAATATCCAAAACATAAGTTTCTTTAAAGTATTAGATATTCTTGCATCATTTGTGACTAATTAAGCAAAGGTTTCATGACAGTCAAATTGTCATTATAATGAATTTTGTCGTTGTATTGAGTGTCAGTATAAAGAGGGTTGTCTGTATGTATTTTGCGGAGAAATAAGAAAAATATCAACATATTTTGGTAAAAAAGCATACCCTAACTTGAGCAATGTTGCTTACCTACTATACCCCGAGAAAAAGGTTTTCAGGGCATATACAGACAGTAAATATTGTAGTGTTGTCCAATCTGGGGATGTGCTGTTTGTCAAATACATGTATGCCTCCAATATCTTGTGACTATTGCATAAATATCTATGCAATATAATGTTGGGAGATGTCTTCAATGCTTAGCATGCTGGAGAAAAAAAAAATGTAATTTGCATGTATCTAATTATTGGGGCTTGAGGCAGGCGACACATCTGGTCCTCAGAATTCTAGTCTTATAATCACTGCTAAGTCCTATTAACTTTGAGAACATGGGTTAACTTACCCTTTCACCCTAGAGTTTCTGAAGTGGCCTGTTCCATTTTTGAATATGGGTTTGTCCATCTCCTTTATTGCAAACAGGGTGTCAGTCTAAAAATCAAGAACTGAATGGCAAACAGTGTAGATCCAGATGAGATGGCTCATTATGAGCCATCTCATCTGGATCTGCACTGTTTGCAGAGGTACCAGTTTTGGTCTGCAGGGCTGAAAGGGTGGAAAGTCCATTTTAGTAATTTATGCAAAAAAAATAGTTCCAAAATTCCTACTCAGTGGATTTATTAATGTTTAAAACTAATGCTGTTTTGAATTTGCTCTCAACCAATCAAATTGTGCTAAATTGGGCCTGTTTGGTTGGAATCATTGTTTGCATATGCGAAAATACTGACGTTGACCTCAGCCTATCAAATTATGCTAAATTGTGCCTGTTTGGTTGGCATCGTTGGTTGCATATGCGAAAATATTGATGTTGACCATGTGTTTGCCTCACATAGATATTTTACTGTTTTAAGGGACCTTTCTGTGAACACTAAATGTGCTGATCTCCATGAGCATTATCATGGCCTGAGTATACAACAACAAACAGAGAAACGTGTTGTGTATGGACCAAACACCATCGATGTTGAAGTGAAATCTTACTGGAGACTCTTAATAGAGGAGGTAATACTTGGAAGTTATTGCCCTTATGTGTTATATGTCCAGATTAAAGAGAAGTATCAAAAATATTAGTCAAACCTGTTTAGAGCAAGCACCTACAGGGTTGCTTAAGGCAGGTCATTGCTTAATGCAGGTAAATTTCAACTTCTTCACCTTTAATGGGATCTGAAAACAAAAGTGTTTTTTTTATACAGGTGATTGCTTAATACATGTGGCCATTTAGACAGACTTGACTCTGTCTGTCTTATTTCTATACACAGACATGCTTTGGGTACTCATAAATACTGCCTCAGTGAGATGCTTTTAATGGGTACCTGCAATATACGTTTACATTGCAAAATAAGAAAACAAATCTGGTTGACAAAGCATCTTATCTGGAGCAGTGTTTGTGTGAGGAAAAAACAGTCGACTCTCCGTATCTGGAAGTCCAACGGACTCTCTGAAATACTTCAAGATATCCGTACTTCGACATATCAGGTTTGCAGAATTGATGAAAACATAAATCAAACAATCACATTTCTGAAAGACTATGTAATTTTGACTCATTAAGTTGGAGACATATTGCAAATATTGTGGAAAAGAGAAAAAATACTTTTTAAAAAAAAATGCTGAAAAAATACTTTTTTACAAAATGGCAGGGTTTTTGACTTAGCCATTTTACAACAACTGCACCTAGTTTCCTTTGTTATTTTTTCTAATTAGCACTGCTTATTGACCTTTCTTGTTCTAGGTACTGAATCCTTTCTACATTTTCCAAATAGCCAGTATAATACTGTGGTCAGCTGACAACTATTACTACTACGCTGCCTGTATATTTCTCATCTCCTGTATATCTATAGGAATCTCTTTGTATGAGACTAAAAAGGTAAGGAAATTCTGAATTACCACAGAGGACTTTTTAACCCTTGTTATGCTGAATATATAAAGATGCAATGCCCACTTCTAATTGTCAGCCAATCAGATTGCTTGATCCAGCTTTTTTATATAAATTCAAATATTTCATGACAAACAGTGCAGATCCAGATCAGTTGGCTTCTTCAGAAGCCAACTGATCTGGATCTACACTGTTTGCAAAGACAGAGAGTATCTGCGTTCAGCAGAACTAGGGTTAAAGGAGGAGTATTTGGTGATAACTCAGGGATAAATTTTCTTATTTCTCCATAAAAACATATTTTGTGGGTAAGCATGAGAAATACCTCTGTAAGGCACTTCTAATGTGTACCCACAATATAAGTTTTTATGAAGAAACTTAGTCTCTGTATATTTTATCTGTGTATATTCTAATCTACTGTATATCAATTGGCATCTTCTTGTATGAGACTGAAATGGTTAGAAAATTATGAATTCTTACAAAATAGAGCACTTGTTAAGGAGGAGTATTTGGTGATAATTCTAGTATATTGTTCCTTTTTCTCCATAAAACGTATGCTGTTGGTACTCATTAGAAATGGCTAGCCTCACAACATGTTCTTATGGAGAAACAGAGAAAATTATTTCAGAACTATCTTCAAGTACTCTTCCTAAACAAATGCTCTATATGTATTGTTCATGTGAAATGTCTAGTATTATAACCTTAACCCTAGTCCTGCTGAACTTGGATATGCTATACCTTTGCAAACAGTGTAGATCCAGATCAGTTGGCTTCCTCAGAAGCCAACTGATCTAGATCTGCACTGTTTGCCATTAAGTATGCCAATTTGTATCAACAACCTGGATCCAGTAATCTGATTGGCTGAAAATTAGAAGTGGGCGTGACATCTTAAATTATTCAGCATGACAAGGGTTAATAATCTTTAAATCTTGGTCAGTAAGGAATAGAAATTTGTTCATTTTCTGGCGAAAGAATGTGCACAAGTGGTTTAACACCATAGAGGACTAAACCTGCCCAGGAAAAGTGTGGTTAGGTAAACTTATCTGCTCGACATGAGCTTAATAGTGTTGACTGGGCCATTAAACTCCAAACCAATCAACCAACGAGAATTTGTTTTATAGCTAACCTAAACTGTGTATGGAAGGGAAGCAGTTTAATTTCATTTGGAGAGAATTTGAATGAAACAATGTCGTGAATAATATCACTTTCTTGTTATCTCCATATTGTTTTCTACATACAGTTGAACCTTAATGGCTCAAACATCTTTTGGACTATGGAAATTTTTTCTAGATATGGGTAGTTTGAGCCACTGAGAGTTAATCATAGTGTCAGATTAGGAGACAGATCTCTATGGGAATAATATATGGATGCCTTTTTGATCTTCTACAAAATAATGGTATCATGAGTGTACTCATTAGAATTGCCTCAATCAGGACTAAAAACGGAGTTTAAATTTGCCACGGTAAATGAGTCATCAGTGTTTGAGTCATTCAGGTTTTACTGTATTTTGCCTTCAGAGGCTATTGTCAATAGGTAAGGACATTTGAGCTGTGTCATATGTAGCCCAAGATAAAATATGTTTTTCAATCAAAAAGTGTGAATATTTTTTTAGGATCACTTGTTGAATGCATCATTAGTTTAACAAGCTGGTTAATGCCAAATTTGTTAACTGTTGTAGCTGAGGTATTTTCAAATGCATTGATAATTTTGCTTAAAAAATGTGAGTAGCTTTTGCAATGCAAAAGCTACTCACATTTTTTTAGCAAAACTAATCAGTGTATTTGCCATATTTCAAGACAGAAATTTTAACGTCACTTCAGCTAATAACTGCGTTAAGTTTTGAACTACTAGGCTCTAGTTGTTAGATGAAAACACATGCTGTAGATACTCATTGGAAGCATTTTCTAAGGTGCTTCTAATGAGTACCCACAACTTTTTCAGGGAGAAACCAAAAAAAAAAAAAAAGCATTTCTAGATGGTCCCATTATCTGGAGCTATGCATCCCATGAGAAAATTTGGTCTTCTGGATTCTTTTAACAATGAAGCAAAGCAAAGCCCCATGTAAACTTCCAGAAGTGAAGTCTGATAGTCTCATCTCAGCCTGCCCAGTATGAGCACACCTGGGACTCCACACTACCCTCCCCACCCAGATGTAGCTGATTTGATACATAGCCCCAAAAATAAAGGGAAAACATACGTTGTAGGCATATGTTTTCATGGAGAAATAATCTGGAGCTCTGCAATGATATCTGTTTCAGCAAATGATAACATTACACAATATGGTGGTAACCCAGTCCTCCAAACTACATATATCACGTGGTGATGGAACTTATGATGAAGTAGATGCTACATGCCTGGTTCCAGGTGATGTGATAGTGGTACCAGCACATGGTTGCACTTTGACATGTGATGCTGTGTTGATGGCGGGAACCTGTATTGTTAATGAAAGCATGTTAACAGGTAGGGTTAATGAGGAATTGATATATTTAACCCTTTCCATGCTGAATAAATTAAGATGCCACGCCCACTTCTATTTTTCAACCAATAAGATTACTTGATCCAGGTTGTTAATGTTAATCCACATACTTAATGACAAACAGGGTAGGTCCAGATCAGTTGGCTTCTTAGCAGCCAGCTGATCTGGATCAACATTGTTTGCAAAGACAGGGTATATCTGGGTTCAGCAAGAACAGGGTTAAATATTTATTAAGATATCTTAATGGCTAACAAAACTTATATATACATTATTTTTCTGCTTCAAAACATAGATTGTGGGTACATGTTAGACCTGCCTCGCCGATTGTGGGCACATGTTAGAACTGCCTCACCAAGGTGGTTCTAACAAGTACCCACAATAAATGTTTAGAGGAAAAATATGAAAAATATCAGTTTTTTATCTGAAAATTTTCAGTTTTTGGAGGTGAAATTTTCTATATATTTGAATAGGCGTGTTTTCATAATGATAGCTCTTATTAATAACATTTTCTGACAGTATACCAAATATTGTAGGGGAGAGTGTGCCTGTAACAAAGACCCCTCTGTCTCAACAAGAAGATGAAGAGATCTACTCTCCAGAGACTCACAAGCGGCATACACTGTTTGCTGGCACCAAGATCGTACAAACCCGGTACTATGGTCAAGCCAAGGTGCTGGCTGTTGTTGTCAGGACAGGTGAGCAGAGATATTTTCCTCATACAAGTATACAAAAAATCACCTTAAACCATTTATGTGGAATGGACTCTTCTACCACAACTCTTTGGACCAGTCTTTTTCCAATAGTAGGGTGTCTAGTTAGTTTTTATTATTACTTTGTTTTATAGAATTTCCTGTTTGTAATGCAAACAGTGTAGAATGCAGAATGCGGCGTCTGATATGGGCCTGTACTGGTTGCTAATTGTCCTTTTGGGCTTTTTGAAGTTTCTTGACTAGTATGGGTTGAGGTGAATTGCCACAGCTTCAATTTTGCAAGGTAAAACAAATTTGCAGACAGCATATTTCCTCCCTAGTATTAGAAATGTTTCAAAAATTCCATACATTGCATTATTTTATGCAGTCATTATGCAGTTTATCTAAATCATTACAGAAGTTTGGTTTTTCAGTCTTCATAAATTTTAACATAATTTTTTGTGTCCGTGTATTTATGTATCCATATATCCATGAATCTACCGGTATGTATATTAAAGTTACATGTAAGCTAATCTACTGTACAGTACCAGAGGAATTGTTAAGGAGGCATATTTGGGATAATTTTTTTTATTTCTGCATAAATACATATGTTGTGGGTACTCATTAGAATTGCCTCACCGAGTTCACAACATATGTTTCTATGAAGAACTGGGAAAAATTATCCCACAATTATCACCAAATACTCCACCTTAACAATTCCTCTGTAGTACAGAAGCATCTTAGTAGCCGAATGGTTAATGCTTCCAGCTTGAGACCATGAGGTCATGAGTTTGAATCCTGCTGGAGGCAAAATTCAATTCATGACTCTTTGGCATTTTATTGCCCAGTGCCCTTTTATTATCACCCTTCCATCATCTCAATATGACTTGTATCATGTTGAAAGGGGGGTAAAACACCAGGGCCCAGTTGTTCAAAGCAAAATGTTGACTGTCCTAGTAAGTACAATATCTAATTCTCAGGTATTTTTGCTGAAAAAATATGAGTAGCTTTTGCAAATGCAAAAGCTACTCACATTTTTTCAGCAAAAATATTAGCGTATATGCCATATTTAATGACCAAAATTTTAATGATACATCAACTAACAACATCGTTAGTTTTGAACAACTGGGCCCAGAACTTAATTTATATAGTACAAGGTGCACTCTGTAATTTCAAGGCTTCAAGAAAATGATAGATCAAATATAACATATAAGAGAGTTTATTTTAATCATATTGCATCAGATGTTCTTTTTTTTTTTCTTTAAATATCAAAATGTATCATAAATTACTTATACCTAAAGTTATTGTGTAATCTGTTGCTCTGAACAATAGCCTAACTCTGAAAAAGTACCTCCTTTTATTGTGCAATTCATTAATATTTCTTGCAGGATTCAGTACAGCAAAGGGGGAACTTGTCCGAGCTATTTTGTTTCCTAAACCACTAGGATTTAAATTCTACCAAGATGCCATGAAATTCATTCTCTTCCTTGCCTGTGTGGCTTTCTTTGGTATGGCCTACAGTGTGTACTCGTACATCAGACTCAAGGTTAGTTTACAGTTTAACCTATGTCCACATTTCAGCAATATTTCTTTGATAATTTAATTTTTTTTTTGCTCTAAATATCTGAAGGAGCAGTTTGGTCAGGGTCTACACTGTTTGCTATTCTGTCAACACTCTACTGTCCTTACGATATTACTCGGAATGACATTTTTGCTTGGCGTTTTATTTTAAATAAATATATTTTGTTCTGACTGACCATGCCTTGTCAGAAACCATTTGTCTTTTCTGTTTCTGTGTTTTGTTCTCAGATATGTACCCTTAAATTAAATTTACAGCTAAAAATTGATCTGACATATGCAATTTCTATAGTAAAGTGATTTTTTTTTTTTTAATTTTTGTCTAAGAAAATATTTTTTACTTTTCTTTGCTGAATTTGAATTGCTGATTTCACAACAATATTGTGAAAATTCAGAAAAATTGAACAAGTGGAACTTGTTGAAAACCTGTCTTGAAGTTACCTACCCTACAGAATTCTGCATTATTTGCATTCATTTTTACTATGGAAAAAAGTGAAAGTGCTTGATTTTTTAAAAAACAAAATCTACAATAAAACCTTTGTGCATAGGTAATTACGACAAATGGTTTTGCATTAAATCATGTCAAAATTTTGCAATTAATTAAACCTATGGGTTAGCCTGATTCCCTACTAAAGGAGCAGTTGGGCACTTTTAAAGCCAAAATATGATTCACAGCATCAGAAATGCACCCTTATTACATATACAGACAAGAAAGACCCAAAGGTGTCATTCTTGACATATGGCGTACCGGTAATGGTTCTTTTCTCACATTGCATATGAATTTTGAATGTACTTTTTCTTCATTTTACTTAGGCTGATATCCACCGCATTGTTCTCCGTGTTCTTGACATCATCACGATAATTGTCCCTCCTGCATTACCAGCAGCCATGACAGTTGGAACAGTATATGCTCAAAGCAGGTTAAAGAAGAAACAAATATTCTGTATAAGTCCGCCGAGAATCAACTTCTGTGGACGGTTGAATCTCTTCTGTTTTGATAAGGTATGTACCTGTATATAGTGTTCAAGCCAGGAATTTAAGTTTTGGGGCCCAAGGGCCCCTACCCTCCAAAACGTTGGGGACATATGAAAACATCTGGAGAAAATACAATTAAAGGTCAAAATTTCATAGAAAATGTACCTGTTGGTTTCACATGTGGGTATTTTGCTCCATGTACTCTGTTCCTGTAACATTTGAACAGCTGTACAATCCAGGTTAAAACTGGGTTGTCAATAAGAAATGGAGCAATAGACGAACATACAAAATCAATAGACTAGGCAGGGGATCAAGGGGCTCACCAATATTTTTCTTATTCCAAAATTTTTCTTGTTTTTAGCTCGCCTGAACAACATTCAGGAAGAGCTATTGTACTACCCCCGGCATTGGCGGTGGCGTCGGCGTCCACAAATGTTAAAGTTTTCGTTAAAGTTTTTAAGACCTCATTATTTCCTAACCTTATCATCGATTCGATTCATCTTTGGTATGATGATACATACTGGTCCAAAATTTTGCGTAGTACCATCCCCACCACTCTAGGTCATGTCAAGGTCAAGGTCACAGACTTAGAATTTAAATGTTAAAGTTTTCGTTAAAGTTTTTAAGACCTCATTATTTCCTAACCTTATCACCGATTTGATTCATCTTTGGTTTGATGATACATAGTGGTCCAAAATTTTGTGCAGTACCCATCCCCACCACCTTAGATCAAGGTCAAGGTCACAGACTTAGAGTTTTCATGTTAAAATTTTACGTTAGTGTTTTTAGGATCTCATTACTACTAAATTAAATGATGGATTTAGTTCCTATATGGTATCATGATAAATACTGGTCAAAAGTTTTCATCAGCACCATCAGCTTTTATGACCATGACCTTGAGGTCGATGTCACAGACTTAGAATTTAAATGTTAAAGTTTTTAAGACCTCATTAAATCCTAACCTTATCACAGATTTGATTCATCTTTTGTATGATGATACATATTGGTCCAGTACCAATCCCCACCACCCCAGGTCATGTCAAGGTCAAAGTCACAGAATTTTGATGTTAAAATTTTACGCCAAAGTTTTTTAGGATCTCATTACTTCTAAACTATATGATGGATTTAGTTCCTGTTTGGTATAAAGACAGGTCTTGTTTTTTTTTTGTTTTTTTTTTTTGTTTTTTTTTTGATAAGTGAGCTGCCTAGCTAAGTGTTGAGAATACTATGGAAATATGTAACAAATCATTCTGAATTAGTTCTTTTGAACACTGCTTCAAATTGATGAGCTGGATGATTTCTTTAGCATTAGTCTTCTAGTTTCAACAGGACTGACCTTCACCCAAAATTAATAACTTTCCATTAATCAGCAAGTTAGACAATCATCAGTCATATTACTGCCCAATTATTCAGTCAATCAGATTGTGAAAAGAAAGAAAACTTCCAACAGTTATACTTCCTGATAGTATTCTAACAGTGACCACTCAGTCTACCACTCATGGAGGTGACCCTCTAGTGGCAGAATTTATAAAGCATGAGTATTGAACCAATAGTCGCAGCAATTGGAAACAAATGGCTGCCACCAACGCTAGAAATAACATCAAAATCGCATGAACTACAGGCCAAAATCATACCAGATTATCTGTCTTCATTATTTTACAGTTTGCTTTGCATTTTAAATAATTTCTATGCCTATTTATAGTGAATTGACCTGAATTGCAAGAAAAAGCAACTGATCACAGCTCGTTTGCATCCAGTATTGCGATAATTGTTTTGCGCCTGATGGCGCAAGAGCTCATTTTTTCTGCGCCAAAACATAAAGATATGCATCAATGGCGCAATAGCGCGGCCTGGCTTGAATACCGTGTATATGAGCTGCCCCATTCCAAAAAAGTGTCTAAGGCATATAATTATGCAGACAGTCACGTGACTGCCAAGATCAGTCTGCACTTCTGCACAATCTGATCTGTCTTCATTTTCTAAAGCTCCAGATTAGCTTTTTATCAACTGAAAAATACTGATATTTTTCTTGTTTCTCCATGAAAACGTAACTACATGCTAGAAGGTTAACAATTTGACCTTGTTTGTCCATCTGAATATTCAGTACAAAATTATGTAGTGTTTATAAAGGGAATTTTTTTAGCTTCTTTATACATGTAGTGGTTTTAACCTTTAGCACTCCCTGTCAAATTTAGCATATGACAAATTGGTGATATTTTTTTATTATTTTCCCAGAAAAAAGAGGGTTTGATATTCATGCAAATTAGGAGACAATTTGTATGAAATGGCAAGCCCTATTTATGAAAAATAATATATCAGTGTGCTGTTTGCTGAAGGTTAATCCAATGTGCTAAACTGATGAATGAATGTTGAGCAACAAGAAGGATATAATGTTGAACAAAATGCAAGAATATATTGGGAAAGCTTGTCCGGTCGTAGGTCTGAAAGAATGAACAAAGCATGCGGTTGGTAAGTGCTTCCAACTTCAGATGGCAAAGTCTGGGGGTTTGAATCCTTCTGGAGGCAGAATTCAACCCATGACTGTATAGCATGTCATTGCATAGAGCTGTTTATCATCATTCTTCCATCATCTTGATTTGATTTAAATAATGTTGAAAGGGACAAAAAACACAACAGAAAGCTGCAGCCTAGTTAACTTGCAAGTATTGGCATAACTGCAAACATCTTAGAAACATACTAATTACAACCTTTGATGTAAAATTGTAACTTTGAAACACTTCTACCTCACTTCTATCTTACTTCTCTCTGTTTTTCTCAACTTCTCCCTGTTTCAGCTAGAGGGAGAAATTACTTCTTTAAAGAGGCCAAAATAAGCCCTGTAATAGTATGAAACAATAAATTTTATGTGAAAATAAAAATTCAGCCTTGCCATGCTGAATAAATTAAGATTCCACCTCGGTTTAATTTTCAGCCAATCATTTTTTGACACAAATTCACATACGTGATGACAAACAGTGCAGATCCAAATCAGTTGGCTTCATTACTGTTTGCAAAGACAGGGCATATCAGGGTTCAACAGGTTTTGAAGTCTGTTACTGTAGGAACAATTGCTGAGTGAGGTTTGTTTATATTTCAGACTGGTACTTTGACAGAAGATGGTTTAGATATGTGGGGTGTACTTCCTATAGAAGATAGAAGGTAAACCAGTCAGACTATTTCTGTTTTTATCCCAGCATATATATGTATAAAGTGTTCAGGCACAAGTTTTGTGATATTCTTTTGTCTGTTACTCAACCTGTTAATATTATCTTGTGAAAGATATTCTCCAGTTATTGAAGTACTGTTTGAGCAGCCGTGTATGACATTGACTTTAAACTTGAGATATGATGTTGATAACCATAGATGATAGCACGTCGTCTGTTTCATTATGCTTGTTTAACTCTTTATAGTGGGCCCCCATAGCCTAGTGGATAGGAGAGTTGACTCTTAATCCATTAGGTTTCTCACCACTGGTGGCCAGATGGTTTTTCCCTGGGTTCTCTGGTTTTTGTCCACCTTTGATGAACAGTCGGCTCAATATAAGTGAAATATTCTTGAAAGGGCCATAAAACCCAAATCAAAAAAAAAAAAAAAAAAAAAAATTCTTCAACCCTTTAGTCTTGCACTTGAGTTTTAATGGAGTAAAAAAAAATATTTTTTTTTCTCTTTATTTAACATGAAAATCTTATATTGAAGTACTCTTTCTACAATAATGTCTGTTTCAAAAATGCATTTGGTCCAGTGGAGCAGATAAGGCAATAATTCTGGAGGTAATCTAAGTTGTTATTTTCGTTCCAAAACATACCTTGTGGGAACTCATAGAAATAGCTTCTCTGAGCATACGAGGGATGTTCGAAATGAATTGCTTATTGTCCTCTAGCTCGATATCCACATGGGGCACGATAAAACCAATACATACCTGTTTAGGGTTATTGAGTATCTACACAATGGTGTATAAATGTACATGTTAGACTAAGTGTAAGACATAAAATTTGCCATTTGAATACATGCAGTCATTGACCACAGCAGTAAAAATGGTTGGTAGAAGCGTCGACAAAAAAGATGAAATACGGGCTTACATCAAAGCTCGCTCAGAACTTGGTTGTTCTTTGAAGAAGCTGATGACTGAAATTTCTACTGCTTTTGGACCTTCTTGTGTGTCTTATGACACAGTTCGGCGGTGGAAAAAGAAATTTGAGTCTGGTGTAGAGTCCATCAAAAATGCACCGAAATCAGGTAGGCCAAAATCTGCATCTCGTAAGGAAATTGTTTCCAAAATAAAGGAAATCATTGAAGGAGATGCCAGATTTACAGTTCGTGATATTGCACGAAAGGCATATCACTATCAATGGTTCACCTTATTTTGAAGAAGCATTTGAAAGTCAGAAAGATTTCTGCTAGATGGGTGCCACATCTGTTGACTGACCAGCAAAAGAGGCAACGGGTTAAAGTGGCCAAAAAGCTGCTTCAAATGTTTCCAAAAGATGACAAAAAGCAGTTTGCCAATGTCGTCACAGGTGATGAAACCTGGGTCCATTATTTTGAGCCCATCAGAAAGGTTAGCAGTAAGATCTGGGCCACTAAACACAGCAAATGCCCAATAATTGCCAAACGTTCTTTGAGTACAAAGAAGGTTTTGTATGCAATCTTCTTCTCTGGTGAATGAGTCGCAATAAAAGTGCCAGTGAAAAAGGGCAAAAGCATCACCGGAAAGTACTACAAAGACGTAGTACTGAAGAAACTGAAAAAGTATTATCAGAAACAACGCCCAGCCACTGGTTTTAAACATGTCCGTCTTCTACATGACAATGCCCCAGCTCATACCTCCACGATAGTTACAGCATTTTTGAAGAAAGAAAAAGTAACTGTTTTGCCTCACCCCCCGTATTCCCCAGACCTTGCCCCATGTGATTTCTTTTTGTTTCCGAAATTGAAAGCATTCCTTGCTGGGCGGAAATACCAGTCCCGACAGGCACTTGGATCTGCCATTCATCAGTACCTTATTACTGTGCCCAAATCAGCATACCATGATGCCTTCAAGAAGTGGATACATCAGTTGAAACTTTGCATTTCTAGCCACGGGGAGTACTTCGAGGGCATGAAATGAGTACTTTTGGGCTAACTTGAAATTTGAAGTCTCCAGATAGAAATAAGCAATTCATTTCGAACATCCCTCGTAGTTCCAGACAAGGTGTATTTTTCAACCCAAAAGTACTAGTATTTTTCTTATTTCTCCACGAAAAACATATGTTGTGGGTACTCATTAGAAGTGCCTTGCCAAGGCACTTCTGATGACATATGTTGTGGGTACTCATTAGAAGTACCTTGCCAAGGCACTTCTGATGAGTACCCACAACATATGTTTTCATGGAGATAATGCACTTCTAACGAGTACCCACAACATATGTTTTCATGGAGAAAAAATAAAAAATATTTATCTGGCTACTCCTTTTATCTGGAGGTATGGCTGAGGCATTTATGTAATATTTTTGGTGCAAAAGTAAAAACTAACAATCAAAATCTGATAGAGCACTGCCATTAAGATTTGTCGTTTTTTTTAATATTTTCAAGGTTCGCACATGTTGTCCATGATCCATCTGCTTTAGAGAGAGGATCCTTTTTAGTAGGCATGGTAACATGTCACTCTTTGACTGTGATAGATGGGGAAATCTCCGGGGATCCACTTGACCTCATTATGTTCAAGTCTACTAAGTGGGTAAGTTATGAATAGAACATGTGTGCAGAATTTCTTTAATTGAAATGGTATGGGATGGAGAACTGTGGGTAAAAAAAAATCGGGAAATTTTCTTGATGGAAAATTTTTAGGCTTACTGATTGTGAAGTTATATATACATGTACTTTGTATACCCTAAATATTCAAGCAATGCAATTCAATACTCTAATAAACCTTTACCACTCTCTGGGATAAATTCAGCAGATAATAAATTGATGATACTTTCCTTATTTTTCCCAGAAAACAGGATTTGTCATTTCATGCAAATTGTCTTCAATGGAGGCAATTTGCATGAAATGCCAAATCCTGTTTTCTGTGAATGGAGACAATTTGCATGAAATGTCAAATCCTGTTTTCTGTGAAAAATAAGAATATATTTTAAAATATCATCTGCTGAAAATTTAACCCGGAGTGCTAAATGTTAATTAAAATTTGAACCAGTCTGTTTCACTGGCAGATGATGTGATTAAAATGTCATGACTGACCGGCAAATCATGCAGACCCATTTTAGGAACAGTTTGATCTGGATCTACACACTTTGTTTATACATATTTATATATTTGTCTGAATATTTGCATTAAATTTGGCTCACCCAGGAAATAAGATTTTAGTAGTGTATTGTTTTATTCTGCATGTCTCTGTGTCAGTATGTTCTTAACACATTTGTTTTCTGAACAATTACTCATACTGTAAACTGTAGTAACTCTTGCGGGATTTTGATAAATGCGGGATTTTGATAAATATGGAATGTATAGGCTGCACCATGGGAAAAGGTGTCTTTGGGCATATGCTGAGAGCTAAGACCCAGATCAGTCTGTGCATCCACACTCCACTGTCAGCTAACAGAATCATTTGATACTACAGAATATATGAATGGAGAGAAAAGGCCAGGATGATGCTTTAACTCTTTCGGAACCAAATATCAGACTACATTTGTCGTCTGCTTTGTCTTTCTTTAACAAACTATCCAAAGAAGTTTCTATGTAAATATCAAAAACTGAATGTCAAACAGTATGGATCCAGATGAGACGGCTCATTATGAGCCGTCTGATCTGGATCTATGCTGTTTGCAAAGGCCTATTGTTATTACCTATGCCAGTGAAAGTGTTAAGTATGCACATGATGATATCAATCTGTACATTTTGTTTCAGTATCTTTTCTGGATCCAGTGCTATCAAAAAGACATTTAGTTGGCTGTATTGTTCTATATCTGTCATTCTTCTGTTTATGTATCATGATTGCAGTTGCTCTTTATATTATGTCTGACAGACAGACTTGTACCATATTATACCTAATTAGTTTTGGTCTTATGATCTTGTGCATTTATGATCTTGCGCAAGTCATAGTTTCATGTTTTGGGAAACCCCTCCGATGGTTGACAGTTTTTTGTAGTGAGAAAAATGGACATCAAACTTGCAGTGATTACATTCAGACAGTTTAATTAGTGTTGGTTTAATGATCTTGTGCATCTTATGATCTTGTGCAAGTCATAGTTTCATGTTTTGGAAAACTCCTCCGCTGGTTGACAATTTTTATAGTGAGAAAAATGGACATCAAACTTTCAATGATTACATTCAGACAGTCGGAAAGTCTTTGAACATAGTTCCACAAAGAAAGTGTAAGTAAAAGGTTCCAGCAGGGTTTGTTTGTGTGTTTGCTGACATACCACATCATCCTAATTAATTATTCATAAGGCCAGCTCATTGACATTTGTTTTCCAAACAAGCAACTCACTCAATTAAAATATTTGTTGTTGTTTTTAACTTAATTACAAACAGGAAAAAAATCAGTCTACTGTTTGAATGGGCCCAACAGTGACATCATCTCTATCAAGTGTGCAAGATTGTAAGACTTTTGACCTCTTGGAGAAACATGATGGGAAGGGACTTTATCGTAGAAATTTCAGAAGATTTTCATGTGCTTCACCTATTTACGATTGTCAGTGTAATGTTCTACACAAGATACTGTTGTAAACAGTAAGATATATTTTGCATTTGTGTGTAATTTGTATCATTTTAAAAAAATACTGGAACAAACTTAGGTGTGCAAGATCATAAGACAGCAACATATTGTACTGTACGCTTAGGCTTTTCAAGATTGCTAGAAAAAGTTGTAGTAAAATATCCACCTAATAAGAGCACACCTTAAAGAAGGTCAGCAGAGGACTTCACCAAGGGCATACGTAATGATGCTTATGTGATATATTTTTGTGATTTTTCTGTAAAACTATATACTGTGGGTACTCATTTCAATTGCCTTGACTTTGTCAAGGCAATTCAAATGAGTACCTACAACATAAGTTTTTATAAAGAAGCAGATAAAAGTACAAGGGCTGTAATCTGAAGACTATGAAATTGCTTCACTGTGAGCTTTTAGGGACATGTGCAGTAATTAGATTGAATATGGTATGTGTTTAATGTGTTCGGAGAATTTTCTTTGTTATGTTTACCAGACACTAGATGAACCAGGAAGGGACACCAGCAAGTTTGATACTATCATGCCGACAGTTGTCCGACCTGTAACAAGGGAGACCTTCGTTGTCAGTGGAGACCACGGAGATGTAAGTTACATTGTGTGTTCACTTGTTTAAAATTTTCTGCATGTAAAAACATCCCTTACAGATGCTGGCAAGGAAAGGCCAGATCAGACTGCAGTGCTCCAGCTCGAATTTGAGGGCAGTGGGGTGCCAGGGAGGGCACTTTTTGCATGTCATACAAGAATGAGGGCTTCCAATGTCATGTGATGTGTTTAGTATCAAGAATTGTAACAAAATATAACCCATTTCACAATAAATGCCTCAACTAGAATACACATAAAACTGACTTTTAAACACTGATAACTTTTTCAGTTTTGGTCCAATTTTCATGAAATTTTCACCAAAATGTATAGTTTTATGTCTGGAGTTAAAATAAGGCAGAATGCAGCTTAATATAGGCAGAGGGAGGCAGGAGAGGGCAAGAGGAGTGGTTTGCCCCACTATATATGGCTCCCTGGAGCACTGGGCTGCATATTTGTGCAATCTGATCATATACTCTGCTGCCAGTTCACAGAATAAATGGCTACTATATAAAAAAAAAAAACATAAACAAATAGACAAGGCCCTGATATAGATGTTCAGACTGATCTGAACCAACTGTGTTTGCATATTGTATAAGGGCCCTTCTTGCACATTGAAAATCAAATATACTAGCAAATGCCTTTATTTTTTTTTAATTGGATAGAGACTGACATAGCACTAGTTAAGGCGCTTTTTTCAATCCAAAAGTATTGATATTTTTCTTATTTCTTCATGAAACATATGTTGTGGGTACTCATTAGAAGTGCCTCACCGAGGCACTTCTAATGAGTACCCACAACATATGTTTTCGTGGAGAAATAAGAAAAATATTTTCCGGATACCCTTCCTTATCTAGACCTATGGAGACAACTAGAATGATATTTCAGTCAAAGTTTTTACTCGGTAACTGTGTGCTAGTTTTTTCAAAAGCATGCTAAAGGTATTCCTACTTTCATTACTCTTTTCAAAATTTTCGTTGGCCTTCCTTGAAAGCCTTCAGTGAACAAATGTCTGCAAGGATTTCTGAATAGATTTAATCTCAGGCTCTGTAGTAGTCAGCCGGCCTCGGTGGCTAGGTTGGCTGTGCCATCCGACTGGAGACCAGGAGGTCGCTGGTTCAACCCCCGCCGTGGTCGGCAACATTCTTTCATGGAGATTGATCATGAGATATTTTCTACGGTCTCTCTCTCCCTTCCACTGATTCAAGAAGGGCAGTTCACAGTTTCTGGTGAAAGAATGTGCACAATACTGGTTAACCGCTTAGAGGACTAAGCCTGCCCAGTAAATGTGTGGTTTGGTAAAATGACCGCACTCAACATGACCCAATTGGGTTGACTGGGCTGTAAAACCTCAACACAACTATAGGAGTCAGTGAGGCATCTGGCTGCAGATTCAGGGGTCACAAGCTCGAATCACAGCTCGGCCACAATACTTACAAGGAGATTGATCATGAAATTATATCTACAGTCATTCTCCCCATACACTTATTTAAAATGGGCAGTTGTCAGTTACTAGCAAAATGTTTGCACAAGTACTGGTTGACAGCTTAGGGGACTAAGCCTGCCCAAGAAAAAGTGTAGTAGGTTAACTGCCTGGCTCAGCATGACCTTAACAGTATTAACTGAGCCGTAAAACTCCAACTCAAACTCAGATAAACACTTCTTTATAGATATAAAGTATTTAAAAGCAAGCAAAATAAAGTTGTTTTGAATGTAGGATTATCCTGGCCAAGAAATGTGCAACTTAAGGGGAATAAATACACTTTCAGGGGAAGCAACTCTGTTGAATTTGTCCCACCACTTATGGGGAGGGGGACATATTGATTTTGAAGTGGATGCCGTTGGTGTCAGCATGACTTTTTCTTGTCTGCACAATTTCTTGAGAACCAGTGGTTGGATTCTTACCAAATTTTCATGGATATATAATTTGGACATAACAAAGAGTTGATTAGATATTGGTGACTTTGACTTTAACAGCAATTTCACAGCAATAGGAAAACTAAATATTCATAGTGGGGGGACATCTGTCCTCTTCTGCAAATAGATCTGCTCCAATAGGAAAGAATGTGCTCCTTTAGGGAGCAGGGGAGCTCATTCTGTCCTTTTAGAGTAGAAACTTTTCAGAAATGGCTCGGTGTGCAGGAACACTGTAAGGAAGTCACAAAAGTTGCCTCCCTTGTGAAAAAAAGGCATAAAGATCTACCAAGTGTAATAAGTCGCCCTAAAGAGGTTCATGTAGTGTTATTACCTTTTTCAGCAGAATTTTGAAGTGGGAATTGTCCGTCAGTTTACCTTTTCCTCCAGCATGCAGAGGATGAGTGTTATAACACGTACCCTTGGTAACCCACATATGGAGGTGTATTGTAAAGGGGCTCCAGAGAAGATTGCTAGCTTGTGTAATCCTGACACAGGTAAGTTTACATAGTGCTTACAAGAAGTATCACAAAAGTTGTCCTATGTATCTGTCTGTCTGTCCGGGCTAACAAAATGGTGTTATTTGACTGTTGCCCATATGTTTATTTGACTGCAGTTACACAGCTCTCAACTGGGTGGTTTATTCCATCTAAGTGAGTGTTATGTGACACAATTTTTATGTCCCTGCCATTTGAAGAATGGTGGAAAGTGCATTTAGTGTTACCCCTGTCCATCTGTCCATCTCCATTCGCGTCCGAGATGGTGCTAGCAATTTGCGTTTAAGTTTTTTCACGCATTAGCAATTTGTGTTTCAGTTTTTCAGGCTGAGGCATCTGTGTCCTTTGGACACATTTCTAGTCACATAAAAAGAAAAGTCACATAACTATAAGTTGTGCTTATAAGAAGTCACATAAAACTCATTTTGTTAGATCCCCTGTCCCTCCATCCAGGCTAAATGGTGATTCTACTTTTGTCTGTACATTTATGTGACTTACTCTCAACTGAGCAGATTTATGTGACACAGTTTTTGTTGTATGTGATGGTTCAAATAACCATCAGTTGTCCACACAAAAAGTCACATAATACTCATTCCATTAGAACATATGTCTGTCCGCCCATCCATCCATCTTTAAAAGTCACAAAATGACAAAATATACTGTTTTTAACCTGGCCCCGAGATTATAAGTTTTTTCATGCCTAACTCAGCTGAGCATGAAATTTTCTCTGCTAATAAATATGAAAATGCCAACTAAAGTTGGCATTTTCATATTTATTAGTAGAGAAATTTTCATGCTCAGCTATATTTAGTAAGAAAGAATTTGCAAATAAAAGTTTTTTCATGCCCAGCTCAGCTGAGCATGAAATTTTCTCTGCTAATAAATGTGAAAATGCCAACAGTAGTTGGCATTTTCATATTTATTAGCAGAGAAATTTTCATGCTCAGCTATATTTAGTAAGAAAGAATTTGCAATTGTTAGAAATTTGAGAATTATTAGCAGGACAACTGTCAAGCTCAGCTGAATTGAGCATGAGAAATGTTTTATAACCTCAGGGCCAGGTTTTGCAAGAAGTTTTGATGTCTGAATACTTTGGACAAATATGGAACCTTCAGATATGTACATGTACCTACTTTGTGCTTTCAACATCACTCAGAAAGACGCTTTTTGCTTGGCGTTTTATTTTAAATGAAAATATTTTGTTCTGGTTGATCATGTCCTATCAGAAACCATTTGTCTTTTCTGTTTCTGTGTTTTGTTCTCAAATATGCACCCTAAAATTAAATGTATGGCCAAAAGTTGGTCAAACCTGTGCAATTTCTATAGTAAAGTGATTCTTTCGGAAATTTTAAAATATATATATATTTTTCTTTTTTTTTTTTTTTTTTTTGCCTTTTTATACGATCAGATTTTAAATTATTGATGTTCCATAACAATATTGTGAAAATTTCAGAAATTTTGAACAATTGAAACATGAAAACCTGCATCCAAAGTACCTACCCTATTGATTTTTTGCATAATTTGCAGCCATTTTTACTATGGGAAAAAACAAAAGTATTGATTTTTTTTTTTTAAAGAAATATCTAGGATAAAATTTTTTGTGCATATATAGTTACGACAAATGGTTTTGCATTGATTCATGGCAAAAATTTTGCAAACTTAGTTACTTCTTCTGTGTAAAGTGCCAGCAAAAAACAACTTTACAAAACATGTCGAAAGGAGAGTAGCAAAGACTAGCTTTAGGTATCTTTTTTGTCTAAAAATTATTGATATTTTTCTTATTTCACCACACCAGCTTACATTATGGTACTCATTAAAAGCACATTTGTGAGGCAATTCTAATGAGTACCTACAATGTATGTTCATGGAGAAATAAGAAAATAACGGATAACCCCTCTTGTAACTACATAATACCATTTATTACATGTATTGTTCATAGTCTGTGCTTTGAGGTTTAGGATTTCTTCTGAACAACTGTGCTTGTACATAAATTTAACTATTCCCAGTTAAATTGGTGGTGGTGGGGCTAGTGGAGGTGGTGGTGGTAATGGTGGTGTACATATATATATAGAGGTGGCTGAGCAATTAGCGCTTCTAAATTCCTACTACATGGTCCAGGGTTCGAATCCAGCTAGAGACTGAAATGAATTCATGACTCTTCATTGCTCAGAACATTTATTGTCACCCCTTCATCTCAGTATACCATATTCGACCTGATTATCGCACATGCCCCTATAAGCGCACAGTCAAGCATAGTCTTCAGATTACAGCCAGTGTACTTTTTGTCTACTTTATAAAGGCATGTGTTGTGTGTACCCATTTGATTGCATCGACTTGTCGATGCAGTTCAATGAGTACCCACAACGTATGCCTGTATAAAAGAAAATCAAGGAAAAAACACACAAAAACATCCCATAAGCATCATTTGATAAGTCCTTCCTTGATCTTTTCTTTTAAAATGTAACTTTAGTACAGGTAGGTACATATTTTACCACAAGTTTTCCCAGTACTTTTGCAAAAATCTAAACATACAGTGCAGTAATTAGGTTGAATACGGTAACTTAGGTAATGTTGAAAGACGTAAAACACCCATTTATCATCATATGTATATAATTCACAAAAATATATTGTTTTCTTTTTTGGGTTCAGTTCCTGCAGATTTCCATGAGATTCTCCATCAGTATACAATCCAGGGGTTAAGAGTTATTGCCCTTGCCTGGAGACCTCTTGATTCTAAGATAACTTGGCATCAGGCTCAAAGATTATCAAGGTGAGTTGGGTATAACCTGGCATAAGGCTGATCAATTATCAAGGTCTGTTGAGTATACCAAAATCCTTGTTGTTAAACGTTCACTGGAACCTCTATAAGTTGGTTCATTATAGCACAGTTTTGGATATAAGATGCTTTAAAGGTGGTCATTACGAAAACATGTCTATATATTTTTGACCCCCTTAAACCCCACTTTTATATAGTGAAACTGGGGTTTCAGGGGTATTCATTATTTTTCTTATTTCTGCTCAAAACATAGATTGTGGGTACTCGTTAGAACCGCCTCGTCGAGGCGGTTCTAACGAGTACTCACAATCTATGTTTTGAGCAGAATCCTGAAAAATATCAGAATTTTTTATCTGAAAATTTTCATTTTTTGGTGGCAAAATATTCAGTATATTTGAATAGGCGTGTTTTCGTAATGTCACAATTTTTGTATCCAAACAAAAAACGTATAGATTACAGTTGAACCTCAATAGCTCAAGCACCGATGGCTCGTTTACCATGGCTGATTCGAACTAGTTTTTGAGTCCCTACGAAATTCTGCCGATAACTCAAGAAAACATATATTTAGGGAAATTTTCTTAATTTATCATGACACTGTATGTTAAGTGTACTCATAAGAATTGCCTCAATGAGGCAATTCTAATGAGTACACTAAACATACCTTTATTGTACGAGGGATGTTCGAAATGAATTGCTTATTTCTATCTGGAGACTTCAAATTTCAAGTTAGCCCAAAAGTACTCATTTCATGCCCTCGAAGTACTCCCCATGGCTAGAAATGCAAAGTTTCAGCCGATGTATCCACTTCTTGAAGGCGTCACGGTACGCTGATTTGGGCACAGTAATAAGGTACTGATGAATGGCAGATCCAAGTGCCTGTCGGGACTGGTATTCCGCCAGCAAGGAATGCTTTCAATTTCGGAAACAAAAAGAAATCACATGGGGCAAGGTCTGGGGAATACGGGGGGTGAGGCAAAACAGTTACTTTTTCTTTCTTCAAAAACGCTGTAACTATTGCGGAGGTATGAGCTGGGGCATTGTCATGTAGAAGACGGACATGTTTAAAACCAGTGGCAGGGCGTTGTTTCTGATAATACTTTTTCAGTTTCTTCAGTACTACGTCTTTGTAGTACTTTCCGGTGATGCTTTTGCCCTTTTTCACTGGCACTTTTATTGCGACTCCTTCACCAGAGAAGAAGATTGCATACAAAACCTTTGTAATCAAAGAACGTTTGGCAATTATTGGGTGTTTGCTGTGTTTAGTGGCCCAGATCTTATTGCTAACCTTTCTGACGGGCTCAAAATAATGGACCCAGGTTTCATCACCTGTGACGACATTGGCAAACTGCTTTTTGTCATATTTTGGAAACATTTGAAGCAGCTTTTTGGCCACTTTAACCCGTTGCCTCTTTTGCTCGTCAGTCAATATGGCACCCATCTAGCAGAAATCTTTCTGACTTTCAAATGCTTCTTCAAAATAAGGTGAACCATTGATAGTGATATGCCTGCCTTTCATGTAATATCACGAACTGTAAATCTGGCATCTCCTTCAATGATTTCCTTTATTTTGGAAACGATTTCTTTACGAGATGCAGATTTTGGCCTACCTGATTTCGGTGCATTTTT
The DNA here is from genome assembly GCA_964016985.1 of Anodontia alba. Taxonomy (NCBI): domain Eukaryota; kingdom Metazoa; phylum Mollusca; class Bivalvia; order Lucinida; family Lucinidae; genus Anodontia; species Anodontia alba. Next base: position 9,149,774 of record OZ024836.1, on the reverse strand, counting down.
GATGAACTCTACACCAGACTCAAATTTCTTTTTTCACCGCCGAACTGTGTCATAAGACACACAAGAAGGTCCAAAAGCAGTAGAAATTTCTGTCATCAGCTTCTTCAAAGAACAACCAAGTTTTGAGTGAGCTTTGATGTAAGCCCATATTTCATCTTTTTTGTCGACGCTTCTACCAACCATTTTTACTGCAGCGGTCAATGACTGCGTGTATTCAAACCATTGTGTAGATATTGAATAACCCTATACAGGTATATATTGGTTTTTATCGTGCCCCACGTGGATATCGAGCTAGAGGACAATAAGCAATTCATTTCGAACATCCCTCGTATAGATGATCGAAACGTTTTCCTTAAAATATCACCATTTGCTTCCTGACCTGGCACCATGATTAACCCTCAGTGGCTCGAACTACCAATGTCTCAAACAAATTTTTTATGCTCCCAATGATGTTCGAGCCATTGAAGTTTGACTGTATATAGAAAAATGACCATTTATTGCCTTGGCAAGACACTTCTAATGAGTACCCACAACATACACTTTTGTGGATAAATGAGCCAACACATGACAAAACCTACAATAAGATTTGTGCTGCCATTGAAGACTCAGATCAGCCTGTGCAATCATGCAGTCTGATCAGAGTCTTCATCGACCACATGTGCCTTCTGAAGCCTCCAAGCTGTCCAGAGTGGGATAAATGAGAACCCTTGCCATACTGGGTGGATGTACAAGCTGATCTGAGGCTTTGCTGGTCACACAGATCTTATTGTAGGTTTTATCCAGTGCTGGCTCAAGTATCAGTGTGTTTTGAATAAATAATACACCTTATATGGAGCTATGTTTTAAATTCTTACAGATATACATGTATAAAAGATATACAGTCGACTCTCATTATCTTGAATTCCAAGGGACTCTCTAAAATACTTAGAGGTGTCCGTACCTTGACATATCAGATTTATTACAGAATTGAGGAAAAAATAATTCGAACAACCACATTTAACAAATATATGTAATTGGACTCTTGAAGTTTGAGATATATTGAAAATATTGTGGAAAAGACAATATTTCCACAATATTTTTTTACCTGTTGTTACCTGTTTTTTACCTGTTGTTAGATTTACATCTTTAGGCAGGGACCAAGTTTTCACTTCGAGATAAGCAGTTATTGGAGATAAGCGAGGTCGAGATAACGAGAGTCAGCTGTATCATAGACCTCAAAGCGTTACATTTACATTGTATATGGAAGCTCTTGTAGGTGCACTTTATTGCTTAAGAGATGAGCTGTCTTTGTGTTTTTTTGGGCAAAGCTCATATACCTGAGCCTGGTCATGAGAAAAAAGCCATTATAGAGCCATTATAGCATTTTTTCAGGCAAGCCTGCAGATATGTGCAGTCTTGCCAGAACCTGTGGTTTTGTTTGTGTTGAGGTTTTACGGCCCACTCAACCCAATGGGGTCATGTCGAGCGCGGTCAGTTTACCTAACCACACGTTTACTGGGCAGGCTTAGTCCTCTAAGCGGTTAACCAGTATTGTGCACATTCTTTCGCCAGAAACTGACAACTGCCCTTCTTGAATCAGCGGAAGGGAGAGAATGACCGTAGAAAATATTCATGATCAATCTCCACGAAAGAATGTTGCCGACCTCGGCGGGGGTTGAACCCGCGACCTCCTGGTCTCCAGTCTTGCCAGAACCTGTGGTGTTCGCTCACAAGTGACAGGCCAAGGGGAAACTTCCCATAGAACTAGATATGTGGCCTTGCTAAGGGTCTGGTTGTGCGTTCTGATTGATTTGATGGAAAGTCTGAAGAATCGTTTTCTCACAACATGGGTCACCTGTATTTGTTGGAAAATAGAAGTTGGAAGTTGCACAGTATAAGAATACTATCAAACTCTTCTTTTTGCAAATATGAAATTTTAATAATTGCAGGATAATAAAGTCAGAATTAAATATGTTTTTTTTTTGTTTTTTTTGTTTTTTTGTTTTCATATTTTTCTAATTTAAAGTATTTGATCCATTACTCTTTTTGTCCAGCCAGTATGTGGCCAAAATTTCTGGGCTCATTTGTTTAAAGTGTCATTAGCTTAACGAGCTCGTTAGTGGTCAAAATCTTAACTGTTCTAGTAAGTACAATATCTAATTCACAGGTATTTTTGCTGAAAAAATGTGTCAGAGTAGCTTTTGCAAAAGGTACTCACATTTTTTTAGCAAAAATATTGACACATATACCATATTTAATGATCCATAAATGATATGTTAACTAACAACATTGTTAGTTTTGAACAACTGGGCCCAGGAGTACAGAAGTCTTGTTTGAAATTTTGCATGTTTTTTTTTTTTTTATTTCTTTATTTTTTGTTTTATTTTCCAGAGATAAAGTGGAATGTAACCTCACATTTCTTGGACTAATCATTATGGAGAACAAACTAAAGCGACAAACCAGGCCAGTGATCCGTACCTTAACCTCAGCTGATATAAGAAGTGTCATGGTCACAGGTAAAACAATTTCAGTTTGGACCATGTCATGATTAACACATTTATGTCAAATGGACTCTTCTACCACAACTCTGGGCCAATCTGTTTCCAATATCAGGGTGTCCGGTTATGTTTTAATCCCCCTCCTACCCTGTTTGTGGTTTGTGTAGGGATGTATACTGTTTTTGTGTTGTCCGTCCATCCATCCATTTCATTTTTTGGTTTCTCAGCATGTATTTAATGCAAACAGTGTAGACCCTGATCAGAGGCTGTGTTCTACAACATCTAATCTGGGTCTGCACTATTTGCCAATTAACCTTATGGGGGTATACCTGACTAGAATGGGTTAAAGAGGGTCTCCCATATTAACCCTAAATATTCAAACTTCTTAACTCCTTACCGAACCTTTGGAAGTGTACCATTCCCCTTAAGCCCCACGTTTTAGCCACCCAGTTGTTGGCTTTGGCATCAGTAGCATACATCCCCATCCCTGTTAGACCCTTTATGTAGGTTAAGGTCAGTTCTTACTTTGTAATTTACACCCTTGTTTAAGTTCTGGGTTTAAGTTTTGAAAAGTGTTTGTAACTGCTGAAGTATTCAAGATACCGCTTTGATATTTGGCTCACAACTACCTTAGGGTAAGACCTTTCAATAACACACACCCCTTCTTCAGTTTGATCTTCTGCCTAAGTCAAGGTTATGTTGTCACCCAGTCATTGGCGTCGGCGTCTGTCGGCATCCGCGTCTGCTTTTGCACAATGTTTAAGTTTTCAAAGGTGTACATAGTTTTTTAATTATTTAAGGTACTGCTTTCATATTTGGCCTGCACCTACCTTAGGGTAAGATATTTCAATAGCATACACCCCATCCCCAAGTTAGACCCTTTATGTAGGTCAAGGTCATTTTTTACTTTGTCATTTACACCCATGTTTAAGTTCTGTAACTGCTGAAGTATTCAAGATACTGCTTTAATATTTGGTCTACACCTACCTTAGGGTAAGACCTTTCAATAATACACATCCCTTCTTCAGTTTGGCCTTCTGCCTAGATCAAGGTCAGGTCATACTTTGTCATTTACAACTGTGTTTAAGTTCTGAAAAGTGTACATGACTGCTGAAGTATGTAAGATATAGCTTGACAGATGACAGATTTGTGTTTTTTTTTATTTTGTTTTTTATAGAAAATAATGCTTAGTATTTGTATGATAGACAGACTGTTCAGATAAAATGTAAGCTATCAGACATTTTTTTCTGAAAAAAAAGGACCTGAATGTCATCTGCTACTTTTCTTTTCTGATGACAAACATAGCATGTAAAGACAGTTTTAATGACTAATGTCACAAAGTAAGATTTCATATTTGCTTGTAGGTGACATGGCTAAAACAGCTATAAGTGTAGCTAGGAATTGTGGAATGGTTGGTCCCAGGGATCAAGTGATCATTGTAAATGGTTTTGCACCAGATAAAGATGGTCCTGCCAGACTGGAATGGGAGAGAGCAGAAGCTCCACACGAGGAGGTTTCTGAACAGTCAGATCAAGAGGTTTGTAGCATTATCTCTTTTGTATTGTTTTTCAATTTTTCAAAAATGCCATCTCCTGATATCTACAATCAGCACAGTGTGCTGATTGTAGATATCAGGAGATGGCATTTTTAGGAAGTATATTTAAGTTTTCATGTAGCATCTCATTACAGGTAGAATCATTGTAACTGGGACAGTATTAAGAATTGATTAGATTTTGCTGGTCTTGGCCTCATATTGAAAGTTAGCATGTGACTTTTAACAAAGGAGGTTGGGTAGTTTTCTCTGAAAACAAATTTTTAATGCCTTTTGAGACAATTTACATGAAATGTTAAAGCCTGGGAAAAATTAGCATCACAAAAACATGCCTATACAATTTTGACCCCCTTAAACCCCACTTTTATGTAGTAAAACTGAGGTTTAAAGGGTATACATCATTTCTATGAAAAAACAAAGATTGTGTACCGATTTCACTTGGGTTCATCATGAAAACATACCTAAATAATTTTGACTCCCTTAAATCCCACTTTTATACAGTAAAACTGGGGTTTACAGGGGTAGACATTATTTTTCTTATTTTTGCTTGAAAACATAGATTGTGGGTACTGGTAAGAACCGCCTAATCGAGTATCCACAATCTATGTTTTGGGTAGAAATATGAAAAGTATCAGAATTTTTTATCTGAAAATTTTCAGTTTTTGGTGGTAAAATTTTCAGTTTATTTGAATAGGCCTGTTTTCGTAATGGAAAATTTTTTCAAAATGTCTGCCAAAGGTTGTATTCATCATTCTAAGCATTATGGAGTTGACTTGTCCAGATACTTAAGATACATACAGAAAATTATGATCGGTCACCTAAGATCATAGGTCTAGATAAGAGTGGGTATCAGGTTAATAGTTTTCTTATTTCTCAACAAAAACATATGTTGTGGGTACTCATTAGAAGTGCCTCGCTGAGACACTTCTGATGAGTACCCACAACATGTGTTTTCGTCGAGAAGTAAGAAAGATACAGATTCTTTTTGGTTGAAAAAAGTGCTTATCAAGAGCTACGTAAGATGATTCTTATAGGTTGACATAATATGTTTTGGAGAGAAGCAAAATATTCATCTGCTTATTCTGACTGTCTGCATGCTTATGCATAGCTCTAGTTATGGTTCTTTTTCAACCAAAAAGTATTGCTATTTTTCTTACATTAGGAAACAAGCATATTCAAATATACTGAAAATTTTACCACCAAAAACTGAAAATTTTCAGATAAAAATTCTATTATTTTTCATAATTCTGCTCAAAACACACACTGTAGGTACTCATTAGAACCATCTTTGCAAGGTGGTTCTAACAAGTACCCACAATATAAGTTTTTGAGCAGAAATAAGAAAAATAATGTATACCCCTGTAAACACCAGTTGTAATATAAAAAAAGTGGGGTTTAAGGGGGTCAAAATTATATAGGTGTGTTTTCGTGATGTACCTACAAAAACATAGAAAAAAAATCTTAGAAGTGCCTCTCTGGCTACTCCTCTTATCTGAAGATCTGGGCCCAGTTGTTCAAAACTAACAATGTTGTTAGTTAACGATTCGTTAAAATTTTAATTGAGTGATACGCAAATATGCTGAAATTTTTTGCTGAAAAAATGTGAGTAGCTTTAAGCACTCACATTTTTTCAGCAAAAAGTATCAAAATATTGTGTATTGAATCTGCTAAAACAGTTAACGAAATGACCCTTAACGAGCTCATTAAGCTAACGACGCTTAGAACAACTGGGCCCTGTTATAGTTTTTAGCATGCTGGGTAAAAATTTCACATAGGTCTAGATAAGAGTGGGTATCAGGTTAATATATTTCTTATTTCTCCACGAAAACATATGTTGTGGGTACTCATTAGAAGCGCCTCGGCAAAAATATCAATGCTTTTGGATTGAAAAATGCACCTTAATTAAAGCTACGACAGTAGGCAAAAATTTAATTTTTTTTTAAATTTTTTTTCACCTGTATGACATTTCGTGCAGATTGTCTCCTTGGATGAAAAAAAAATAAAAATCAGATTACCTACAAGAGTTAAGGGCTAAGAAGACAGGGCTTCACATTTCATTTAGATTACCTCCAGAAGGATGAGTGATAGAAACTTTAAAGGAAAGGTTAATCAAAACTTCAGGCCCTACCTATTTGGTGAAAAATCAGAAAAGGTATTTCAACACTGTCTAAATTCAGCAGGCTAATGTTGATAACATTAATGGGTTTCATTAGGCATGTAGCCAGTCACAAAATAACTTTAGTATGGAATATAAGATTAGCTTTTTAGAAAGCTTGAATAGAATGGAATACAAGATTAGCATTTTAGAAAGCTTAAATAGACCTTCCCTAGTAATATGTACTAAGGTGTTTGTGTGTTATGGGTATCATTAAGTAATTTTAGGATTGTTTGATATTTTCAAGAACACAGTTGAGCAGACATAACCATTTTATTCTGACCTTAATCTTTTGTCACACCAGTTATATATACACCACAACCTCTTTATAACACTATTGTTGGGGTGCAAAGCATGAACCGTATTAGTTAAACAACCGTGTTATATCCAAACAAAAATGTAAAGATTATATAGAAAAAATGACCATTTATGGTCATTTTAACTTCATAATACATTAACCTATAGATAATGTGCTATTCTCTTCTGTTTTCACACCTTCCACAGAAAAAACGACCTTTCAGTCGTTAATTAAAGTCTTAAACCAGAAGGTCCCTTAGGCAGTTACCTGTGTGACGTAACTCTTCCCGCTCAATTGACCATGTGTCAGTTTCTTTTCTGTGGACAAAGAAATTCAACAAGGATTATTTACCTGTGATAGAAATTTGGATTATTTCTTTCCTCACGGATAAATTTCTGTATCCTTGTGTTTCTTTTGTTTATTTATCACCCCTTTCAGTTTCTGTGTTATTATTTAAAATTTTCAATTTTCGATTTCATGTATTTTTTGACTGGTCTTTTTCCACATGCGTTTTCACGACTCTCGCCATTCGGCACAACGCTCGTGCGCGATCGGTTCGATAGTCGTGTTTATATATGCAGAATTTTTTTTGTTCTTTTCGTTCCAGGTTATTCAGCAATTACGATATGTTTTTCCTGGACTTTTATTTGCAGAGATCTTCAGTTGGCTAAAGATTCTCATGGTGGAGAAGCTGATTGTAAAGAACTTGTCAACCCTTGATGGGTTATAAGACAATTCTTTACTGATGGGAGCCCCACCCCATATGGCTATACTGCCGGGGTAAGACCCATCAAGGTGGCATCTTTGGGTACTTAGTATCCGATAAAGTCTAAGTCCACCAGTCACCAGTCACCAGTCATCCAGTCACCAGTCACCAGTCAACCAGGCACCAGTCAATCAGCTTCACCAGTCACCAGTCAACCAGGTGCCAGTCAACCAGTCACCAGTCATCCAGGTGCCAGTCAACCAGGCACCAATCACCAGTCAACCAGTCACCAGTCACCTAGTCTCCAGTCAATAATTTAATTATTTTCTGGAAAGACTTAGTTTTTGACATTTTTCACCGGACAAACTAGTCACGTATACTAACATCCGGTCATTATGTCTAATTATTAAAAAATTTTCACCGGGCAAAGTATCAGTAATATTTCTGATACTTATACCCAGTCATATTATTATATTATTTCTGATTTTTCACCAGGCAAACTTTTACAGAAAGTGTCTGGTCAATTTTTGCCTAATAATTAATTATCATCGGGAAAAAGTTTCGAATACTTGTGCCCGCTCAGTTTTTCATATATAATCTCCCTTTTTCATCGGACTAGAGTTACGAATACTACTATCCGATCAATTTGTCAAATTACTTGTAACTTTACCGGGCAACAGTTACGAATACTAGTGTCCGGTCATTATGTCGGGTAACTAGTGTCAAAATAGTGATCACTAATTCCCGAACAATCTATTATCGTTCATAGAGCTCCATTCATGTTTAAGTCAATGGATATAGGTTATTAAGTGAAATACATAGTAACTTTTCATACATAAAATTCTGTACAGTCTTTCCTGAATCAGACTAGAATCTTTAATATTCCATTGACTTATTATAGGAGTGTAATTCCATTAATATTTTAAATTAACTTATGTTTTACCTCTTTTATCCGCTAGAAAGAGTTAAACTTCCGACTATAACAAAATTTTTACCGGGCAGCAATTCGTAGACTAGTGCCAGGTCATTCAAATTATGTTTTATCTCTTTCATTCGCTAGAAAGCGGTTAAATTCCGGCTCTAACGAAAATTTCATCGGGAGGCACTTCGTAGAGTAGTGCCAGGTCATTCTAACGAAATTCCACCGGGCAGTAGTTTCGTAGACTTTGTGTCGGATTACTAGTGTCCGAGTAGTAGTCACTAGTAGTCGCTCAAGATATTTATTTATTAACCACTATAGACATGTATAGTCTTGGGTTATAGGTTATTGAATGACAGCGATGGGTTCTAATACCTAGTAGCCACTTATATTGTTGAATTCTGTCCAGTCACTTTTGAACTTGACTTAAATTCTATATATATATTTATTATTGAAAAAGAATTAAGAATTATCGGTTACGATCAAATTCGCAATTCATTCACTAAGTGTAGAAGATACTTCCAGCTATAATTATATCTCTTTTATTCGCTACAAAGAGATTAACTTCTTACATATTCACCTTATTCAGCTCTAGGGCAAAGGTGAACTATAAAACTATCGTTATTTATAAGAAGAAAAATATACACGAAATCTAAAAATTTTTCTTCTTTCCTCCCTTGTTTTCTTCTACATGCTCCGATATGTAATCAGCATGTAATCTAAGGAGTAAATTGACAAGAAAGTAGCAATCGATCTTTTCTACTTTCTATTAATTTTTCATTCTTAAGGTATCTGAAATTTACACCAACCAGATAAATAAATTAACAGTTTTATTTATTTATTCGCTACCTCTCTAGATTACTACGATTTAAAATTCTAGTTGAGGTACATATTTTCCTTTTGCCTTTTCTACATGGAAAATAGTTGATCCGATAAGCTATTATTCTATTTTATACTATCTTTTGATTGATTATATAAGAGTCTAGGTCAGTCGTGCTCTGTCTAAACTCTGCTATAAAATAATAAATAAGAAGAAAATCTTATATTTAGGCATAGATATAATTCGATACGTTCTTTACTTTGCCTGTTTTATTTTTTCTTCTGGATCATTTAAGACTACGATAGCAATATACCAGATATTTTGCCTCAGTAAGAATCTATTACGCCGAAGATTCTTCATATTGGAATAATAATTTTATTATGATTATAATTTCTAGACCCAGTTAATCCTCGTATATTATAGGTCTACTTTATCTTATTGAGGAATAGTTTTGCTTCGACTAGCTCTATACCTCTAATATTTTATTTGTAACTAGAGTCCATGTCAATCAAAACTTTCTTGCACTTTGGTATTGACAATGGATACATATTTAGTAAAGGCATTAATTATTCAGTACGTGACAGATTATTATTGCCTAAATTAGATATTATATACAATACTTTCTTTTTGATATTTTTTTTTATTGACTTTGTAACTATTCAGAAACTGCCAAAGTCAATCATTTCCTTCCTCTAAACTTACCGAAGCTCTAGATTATGTTGATATATAATTTTGATATATGCTTAGCGGTTAATTAACGAGAGTTTACCTCATAATAGCAGATATTATTATATTCATATTAATCAATCTATAGTCTAGGCTTAGACAAAAGGGAAAACATCCTTAATTACGAGCCGGTAAAGAATTAAGACACACTTAATTATCTCTTTACCCCTTCTTTATGTTTACATTCGTTAAAGGGATCTTAGTAATTCTCGCTAAGAGTTCAAGTTCAGTTTGCGAATAATGCAAAGATTAATATCTTGATTTCCAGTCCGCATCAGAAATGGTCTATATATATATAGATAAATATCTTTTCCGAAACTGGATATTTATTTATTTTTCCACACAATAAGTCATTTCAAGATGTTTCGATGATTTTGAAATGCACTGCTTCAATTTATAATATAGAATATGTTTATATTAACTTCACAACTTAGTAAGTGCTGCACCTACGTTCCTGGTCAGATCTTACTTTTGTGATACGTTTTTGAACATACTGAAAGTTTCTCCGATTATACATTCGGTAAATAAACTTTCGAGTAGTATTTATGCTTTTAAACATTCAGATTATTTGATAATAGTTGGAGATAATATATTATACCGATATTTATATATCTATCTTCATTATTTATCTTTCTCATCTTACTTTTAAGTTAGATTGACCTTCTCGCTACGTTCCAGGTTTAAATCTAGCTAACATTGTGGACCAGTCACTTGTTTATTTCCTAAACAATATTTTAACATTTTTCTCAGTATTCAGAGCATAACGACTTCATGAATACTTGGAAATAATTCAATTCTACGCTTGTTAAACTAAGCCTAAAACAAGCCCTAGTTTTTTAGAATGGATATTATCCTTCGATTCAGTTCATGGAGATACATCCTTTTAGATCCCATTATCTCTATTTCAATCATACAAAATTCTAATGACTAAGTACTCTTTTTCTACGTACGAATACAGAATATCGAGTCACTGTTGCTGCATATTGGTTAAAGATTAAACAAATTTTATCTTAAACCTATATGACATTAAATTAATTATTATCTCTTTCATATACATGTTTTTACCCTTCCGTCAGGGATCGTGGTAATAATATTATTTTATTACTCTCTATGGTTTACGCATAGATCTCGAGAGTATATATATATGTATATATATTTTCTTCCAGAATTCATTTGCGAGTATGTAATTTGATATTTCAGGAATTACCAATTATGCAGACATAGATTTTATTCTATTAATATTCAATTCTAAAAATTTGATTGAATATTTATCTATAAAATTTCTGGGCAGTAATTTTATAGCAAGTTATATGTTTAATAATTCCTTGCTTAATAAATAGTTACGCTTAACCTTTTATTTATAGCAGGAATTTTGTTCCGTAGTATAATTTTAATTTAGTATTCATATATTTCTTACTATTCTTAAATATGCGTACAGAATAGTAATACTATCTCTTAACTTATAAATTAAGTGTTTTTTGAGATTATTAATCAGTATTATTGTATAATCTTTCTTCAGAGATTATCACACTATTACTTTTTCTTTGAGTCCTTCTCTTTTTATGAACATTTTGATTCGTCATTTCAAAGTGGATTTTTTAACATTTCTTGAAATCCATGATTATTTACTCAGGAGTACTTTTCATGGCATTCTTCTGGTATAGAAAGATTCTATCCAGCTTATTTATTATTGCTTAATCTTATCAATACAATAAGATTTAGCCAAACTATGACCGTCTTACAGTTAGCTGCGATCAACCTTATTCTTATCTTTCTTATTCTCTGTCAAACTCTTAAGTTATGATGTTGACAGTTTCTTCTTTATTAATTTGTCAGGACATCAAACGCTTTTATATGTCTATGACAAAACTAATTATCAATGGTTTAGGTTGTTTTTTCTTCCCAGCAGTTTTATGCAAACTCTGTATTATTTTATTGCTTGACTAAAAATTCGTAATACAATTAGTCTAGCAATAGTTTTAACCATTATGTTTGTCTATACCTTTTTCTTCTGATGGATAACTTAGTTATAGTTAAGTTAATTCCATCTACTTTTATTATCTCCCCTTCTTTAATTTGATCAAAGGGAAATAATTATACATTATGGTTATTTTAAGTCTGTGTCTGTTCATTGGAAACTGTCCTGTCGCTCCAATTAACAGAATCTAATTAGTTTATAATTCTAATAGCTTAGACTATTACAATTACATAGCTTCACATATCTAGAATTTTATCCAAAATATCTACATATGTCAGTTATCTATAGGAAACTCCACCGAGTAGACTTTTCCTTATTTATTCAAGACCCTACATAGACTACTTACAGTGTATGGTCTTGGCTTTTTGTTTTAAACAAATTTTGTTTTGAAAATATTTCTATATTCCTAGCTTACTTTGCGATGGAATATTTATGTTATGTCTCAATGACTCCTTTTTCTTTTTGAAGCCAATTGTTGTTTCCCAAAAAGAAAAAAAGTGGGGGGGGGGGGGGGGGGGGGGCCAATGTTAGGTCTCTGAGACTTCAGAACTGGCTTCCTCTAGAGTCTACTATTATATATAAGGTTGTTAGATCATAACACCTTAAAGATATGCTATTTTGTGAATCTAGATCATTCTTTCTATTAAATATAGAATTAGATTGTATCTGATTCCTTAGAGTTTCCTGAGTCTTAACCAGAAGTGGTGAGATATTATTGGTGTTAGTATTAGGAGAGCACCTCCCTCCTATTCTGCAAATTCTAGCACATTATCTATAGGTTAATGTATTATGAAGTTAAAATGAAGTTTTTTAAAAGTAAAACATATTTTAACGAGTAATACTTAACCTATAGATAATCAATTACCTCCCTCCGCCCACCCTCGCTTATCTCTCCTAATTGTGTCTATTGTTTTACACATAAAAGAAACTGACACATGGTCAATTGAGCGGGAAGAGTTACGTCACACAGGTAACTGCCTAAGGGACCTTCTGGTTTAAGACTTTAATTAACGACTGAAAGGTCGTTTTTTCTGTGGAAGGTGTGAAAACAGAAGAGAATAGCACATTATCTATAGGTTAAGTATTACTCGTTAAAATATGTTTTACTTTTAAAAAACTTCATTTTTCTGTATAATCTATACATTTTTGGCTCCCTTTTTGAACCATGTTATATCCAGACCGTGTTCTAATGAACCGTGTTATAAAGAGGTTGATGTATATGTAGTTGATGATCTTTATCTGTGGTGTTTAAATTTTGCAAACTTACCATGAGACAATTTTCACATAGGTAATTGCATCACCCTTTTTCATTTGTAGTACTGTATTTGCCCTAAGTATTCGGACAGCTTTCCTCACCATATCGTAGATCCAGATGGCGCTTTTTTGAACCAAAAACTGTTGATATGTTTTTTTTTATTTCTCCACAAAATCATATGTTGTGGGTACTCATTAGAAGTGCCTCTCTGAGGCGCTTCTAATGAGTACCCACAACATACTTTTTTTGTGGAAAAATAAGAAAAATATATTCCAGATAACCCCTCTTATCTGGGGCTTTGCTACACAACCATAATTTTGAACCAGTCCATCTTACTACCTGTAAATGTGTCAGAAATTGTGTTTTGCGGTGACTGCTCTTGGTCTAAGCTGTTTGCTCATGCCTGTCTGTCTGTATACATAGGGTGGATACAGTACTAAGTGACTGCGTCTCTTACTGCAACGTTAACATCTTTTAACTCTTGTCATGCCGAATAAATTAAGACGCCCATTTCTAATTGTCAGCCAATCAGATTCTTTGATCCAGATTATTGATATAAATTCACATACTGAATGACAAATGGTGCGGATCCAGATCAGTTGGCTTCTGAAGAGAAGCCAACTGATCTGGATCTACACTGTTTGCAAAGACAGGGCACGTCGTGTTTAGCAAGAGAAGGGTTAAGTTTCTAAATGTACTGTAAATTAACTATTACTACCATATTTACCCTAATTTTTTGGACAGATAGGCCAGAGCAAACAGTATTGACCCAGACTGGCCCCTACAGTGTGCAGCCTTTGATCAGGGTCTATTCTGCTTGCTACACATCCAGCAGTTTTTAGACACACAATAAAAAGTAATAAAATAGATTTGTTCAAATTTCAGGACATATGATGAAGGAATTAAGGTGTTAGAATAGTTTAGGGCAAATATGGCAGTGCTTTACATGACTCAGTCTATTGTATGTCTGCAGAGAAATTTTTCAAGTAGGAAATATACAATAACTTCTTTTGCTTTGTTGGAATTTAGTCAGGGTCTGCTCTGTTTTCATAAATATTCTGACCAAACTGCATAGATGTGCAACATATTCTGAGCCTATTCTTCTTTCATATGTTAAAAAAAGGTTTTTGTATGTCATGACTTAGTTATGATTGAGCTGTGTCATGTACTTTTAGGGCATATGTGGACAGTAAATAAAGTTTTAACCCTTGTCCTGCTGAGCTGGATAAACCCTGGTTTTGCAAACAGTGTAGATCCAGATCAGCCAACATCTGGATCTGCACTGTTTGCCATTAAGTATGTGAAATTATAGCAACAATCCGGATCAAATAATCTAATTGGCTAAAAAATAGAAATGGGTGTGGATTCTTAATTTATTCAGCAGGACAAGGGTTAAAAGGCTGCGTTTAGAAACAAAGAACGCAATAGATCTACAAGTTTGATCAGGGCTTTCACTCTCCATTTCTAAAATTATTGCATTGCAATATGTGTGTCAAATGTATCCTTCTAAGTCTTAGTCCTATATATGCCAGTTTGTAACCAAAAATATTACATTCTTCCTCATTTCCCCACAATGTCCTCATTAGAAATATACTACTTAGCCATAACTCTAGATAAGCCGGTTTGTAATAAAAAAATATTGACATTATTCCTAATTTCTCCACAAAATCATCATTGTGTGACCTCATTAGGGGCACTTCTAATGAGGACCCTTAAGATATGCTTTTATGGAGAAATAAGAAAATGTCTACCTCTCTTAGTCAGAGCTATTTAATCTATGACATTATCTCCAGATACTATTAGAAATGTGAAGGATTTTGTTAACTAAGTATATTGACAGATTTATGCAGTAAGACAGGATGCTAGAAGTAAAACAGGCAAATTTTAATTCTGGTTCAAAAACTGCAAAATTCTGAAAACCAGCATAATAATGTAGATATTGACACACCAATGTTTTCACTATATGTTATGGTAAATATAGGAGTACACATTCCATAGACTTGTTTACGTCGTGGATATGTATTAACCCTTCTCTTGCTGATGCTGAGGAACATGCCCTATCTTAGCAAACAGTGTATATCCAGATCAGTTGGCTTCTGAAGAAGCCAACTGATCTGGATCTGCACTGTTTGTCATTATATATGTGAATTTCTATCAAAACCTCGGATCAAGTAATCTGAGTGGCTAGAAATTAGAAGTGGGCATGGCATCTTAATTTATTCAGCATGACAAGGGTTAATATGGGCAGCACCAAGCAAAAACGTGTCTTCAAGCATGCGCAAAGTGCATAGATTATGACGGAAACATGCCTATATAATTTTGACCCCCTTAAACCCCACTTTTATATAGTAAAACTGGGGTTTACAGGAGTATACATTATTTTTCTTATTTCTGCTCAAAAACATATATTGTGGGTACTCGTTAGAACCGCCTTGCCGAGGCGGTTCTAACGAGTACCCACAATCTATGTTTTGAGCAGAAATATAAAAAATATCAGAGTTTTTGTTTCTGAAAATGTTCACTTTTTGGAGGTGAAATTTTCTATATATTTGAATAGGCATATTTTCGTTATGTTAGATTTATCCAATGCATGGGCAAAGTCTCATCTGGGCATTTGCTCTCCATTGATACATTCTACAGTGTCAGATGATTTTTTTAGCAGACAGTGAAGGTCCTCATCAAACTGCGTGGATGTGCAGGCTGACATGAGTCTTCGCTGTCCACATATGCCGAAAGACATATTTTTACATGCTGCCCATATAATATATTGTTGTATAGGTCTAACCTGTCTTAAAGGCAGCCTGTATTAAGCAATTATCATAGGTCACATAAAAGGAAAAATAATGTAAATTTACCTTTACTGAGCAAGCACCTGTCTTAAGGAACTGTTTATTGGCTTTCCCTTAGGTGCTTGCTTAAAGGCTCCATATTCCTCAAAAATAGACATTTTTTTTTTATCAAAGAAAGGTTTAATAAATTGGTATATAATATTAATACGATCATAAAATGTGGCATCTGACAGCCGCTAAAGTTTCAGTTAGTTTTTTAACTGGATAAAAAATGAAACGATTTTTTATTGTATCTCTGAATTAATGCTGGCAACATTGATTCAGAGATATGATAAAAAAACATTCCATTTCAAGAAGGAGAGACTAACTGAAATGTTACAGGCTGTCAGGTGCCACAATTTATGATTGTATTAATACCATATATCAATTTATTAAACCTTTTTTTGGATAATACAATGTCTATTTTTGTGGGGAATATGAGCCTTTAACACAGGTTTGACTGTATATGAAAGGTTCCCATCAAATTGTGTGACTTTGCTGATTTGAATCTACGGTATTCGACCTAATTACCGTACATGCTCCTATAAGCGCACAGTAAAGCAATTAAGTAGCCTTTAGATTACAGTCAGTGTACTTTTATCTTCTTCTTTATAAAAACATATGTTGTGGGAACTCATTTGAATTGCCTCGACAAGTCGAGGCAATTCAAACGAGTACCCACAATACATGTTTTTATAAAGAAAATCAGAAAATAATATTGCAAAAGCAGTTTTTAATACGCTGCTCATTAAGTCTTCTGCTGATCTTTGTTTAAAGAGTGCTCTTATTAGATTGATATTTTACTACAAGTTTGTTCAGTAATTTTGAAAAATCTAAGCGCACGTTGCGGTAATTAGGTCGAATACGGTATATTGGCGCTGCGTATCCCTAAGACATCAGTTCTTGTGCCACAGCTCAATTATGACATAATTTTCAGGATACTCCTTTTCTGACAAACTCATATCGATTACACAGTAAGGTTGGTAACTCTGTACACCCTAAGTCTTTATTCTTTAATTTTCTGACTGTTCCTTGTAACATCTGCATGTAGTTAGTGTTTAGCAGGATAAATTATACAAAAAACAATAAAGAAAATAACAAAAAAGAAACTTATTTAAACCTTTACTACTTGCTTGGCAGATTCTCCAGATAACAAATTGGTGATACCCAGCGGGCACAGGACGTAAATATAACGTCGCCTCAACGTCGATGCAACGTCATGACGTTGCATCGATGTTGAGGCGACGTTGTATTTACGTCATGTGCCTGCCGGGTAGTTTTGGTTTTTTTCTCAGGAAACAGGCTTTAAGGCTTTAGCAGTTCATGTGAATTGTTTCCTAAGGAGACAATTTGCCTAAATTTGTGAACCTGTTTTCTGGAAAAATAAGAATAAAAAATAAAAAAATCATCTGCTGAATTTTACCCAGCATGCCAAGCATTACACAATTTGTACTATGTTGTGTTTATTGTGTAGTATGCAAAATCAGTGCATTTGTTTTGTTTTGTTTTTTTTTTGGTCTTTTTCTGATATTCTTTTTTTTCAGTAAAATTCATTGCTAAAATATTATTGACAAATCTAGATCTAGATTAAATGTCAGACTTGATTTTGTGTAGTTCCAAAAATAAGGCATATAATCATTGATATACAGTTGACTCTCACTGTCTCGAACTCGCTTACCTCGAATAACCGCTTATCTCGAAGTGAAAATCTGAAAATCTAAACATGAAAATCTAATAACATGTAAAAAAATATTATGGAAAAGAGGAGAGTTTGCTCCTCTTTTCCACAATATTTTCAATATATCTCTAACTTCAAGAGTCCAATTACACATATACATGTATTTGTTAACTGGGGTTAATTGAATTAGTTTTTCCTCAATTCTGCAAATCCGATATGTCGAAGTACGGATATCTCGAAGTATTTCAGAGAGTCCCTTGGAATTCGAGATAACGAGAGTCGACTGTATCTATGAACAGATGAACTGCTCAGGGCTGATAGTCAACTGTATTAACTTAATCAGACTTTGTAGACATGATGAATGGGTTGCAAGAAAAAAAATATTCATGTGACTTTATCATGTGAAAAAAAATATTCATGTGAAAAAAAATATTCATGTGAAAAAAAATATTCATGTGACTTTATCCTGTTATACCAACTTAGTCCTTGCTTTTAAGGTAAATGTATACACCTGAAAGATTTTGTTCCATTTTGCAAAGGAAGATAACTTTTGCAATTAAGTTGCCTCTCTGTTATTTGAAACCTTTCAAAAATGGGGCTACTATTAAAGGAAAGAATTTGCTCCCTCTGGGAGCAAATTCTTTCCTTTAAGAGTAGCCCCCAGTGAGAAAGGGTGCAAATGATATCCATGTTTGAGTTACTTCCCTTGGAGGTGTATCCTTTGCCCTTTTTGGATGGGTTTTTCAAAAATCTGTCCTTTAAAAAAGCAGTGTCCGAGCGGGTAGGCGGGCAGGCATCTGGCATTGGGTGTCACCTGAGATTTACCTTTTGGTTAACCTTTTTGAAAAACCGTTCGACAATAACATTAGATGTTTTTCTTTGTTATGAAGTCTATTATGAGGTTTGTCATTGAAATAATGTTTTGTGCCATGTACAAGTGGCATATGCCCTAGAATTTCCTGCACATGGATACGGTCTACACCGGACCTCTGCCAGTCTGAAGTTAGATTATGTAAAGTACAAATAATGTATAAGTGGGTGAAGTAAGGTGATTAGATACATCTGAAAAAAAAAATGGCACCGTAATATGTTGTAAGTACTCATTAGAAGAGGTGACATTGGTGCACATTGGTGAGGTGCTTCTAATGAGTTCTGACTTGTTTTTATTGAGATACAGGAAAAATTATCCCAGAATTATCACTCCTCCTGAGCAAGTACAATATGTACTGTGTAGCCGGCCTCGGTGGCTCAGTTGGATGCGCCATCCGACTGGAGACCAGGAGGTCGCGGGTTCAACCCCCGCCGAGGTCGGCAACATTCTTTCGCGGAGATTGATCATGAAATATTTTCTACGGTCATTCTCTCCCTTCCGCTGATGCAAGAAGGGCAGTTGTCAGTTTCTGGCGAAAGAATGTGCACAGTACTGGTTAACCGCTTAGAGGACTAAGCCTACCCAGTAAATGTGTGGTTAGGTAAACTGACCGCACTCGACATGACCCCACTGGGTTGACTGGACCGTAAAACATCAACACACAAAAAATAAAACATGTACTGTGGTCTTTGGAGTGTGCGTATGGCATGAATCAAGTTTTCATATGACAGACCTCACACCATGTTTACCCTAAGTATTCAGAGAGGTAGGCACGAGCAAACAGTATAGACCCAGATCAGATGCCACAGAATGTGGCATCTGATCAGGGTCTACACTGTTTGCCACTGATCCAACAAAATTTAGACACATCAACAGGTAATCAAACAGACTTATTCAAACTTTAGGAAAAGTATGGTAAAAAAATATGGTGATCAAATACTTAGCGTAAATTGGTGTTGAGATTACTTAGGGTAAATACAGTATTCTGTTTGTATTTTTATTTTCTAGCAATATTAACCCTTGTTCTACTGAATAAATAAAGATGCCATGCTCTTTTTAAATTTTCAGCCAATCAGATAACTTGATCCAGATTGTTGATATAAATTCACAGTCTGATTGACAAACAGTGTAGATCCAGATTAGTTGGCTTCTTCAGAAGCCAACTAATCTGGATCTACACTGTGTGCAAAGGCAGGGTATATCTGGGCTCAGCAGGACAAGGATTAACACTTCACATGCTTGCTAAATATTTTATCAGACAACATTTTGAAATATGTTTCTTATTTTTCCCAGAAAATAGGCATTAACATTTCCAATGCAATTGTCTCCATATATTATTTTCCCAGCATGCTAAGTGTTAAGTGTTTGCATCAGTCTTTCAGTTTTGTAGTGCTACTTTTAACTCTTTCACCCCTCATATATGAAATGAACTCTTCCTGCTTTGAGTTTGGAAAAGTTCATTATTTTCAATTGGTGTTTGGTAAAAGATAAACAGAACATAGCACTTGGAACTCACCAGATGTGTCAAAATTTAATTTGACTTCAGCATCACATTAAACAATTATAAGCTAATTAGATGCTCAGAATTAATCAACAGTGAAGATTTAAATTAAGGTTAACATCTGATACCACAGAGTCCTGGACACACGTTAGTGACATTTTTTTTTTTTTTTTGTTTCATGCTAGAAATAGAGTGTGAATATTTTATTAGATTCGCCAGCCTCGGTGGCTAAGTTGGATGCGCCGTCCGACTGGAGACCAGGAGGTCGCGGGTTCAACCCCCGCCAAGGTAGGCAACATTCTTTTGTGGAGATTGATCATGAAATATTTTCTACGGTCATTCTCTCCCTTCCGCTGATTCAAGAAGGGCAGTTGTCAGTTTCTAGCGAAAGAATGCGCACAAAACTGGTTAACAGCTTAGAGGACTAAGCCTGCCCAGTAAATGTGTGGTCAGGTAAACTGACCACGCTCGACATGACCCTATTGGGTTGACTGGGCCGTAAAGCCTCAACACAAACAAACAAACAAATTTGACTCCAGCATCACATTAAACAATCATAAGCTAATTAGATGCTCAGAATTAATCAACAGTGAAGATTTAAATTAAGGTTAACATCTGATACCACAGAGTCCTGGACACACGTTAGTGATATTTTTATGCCCCCAACTTCAAAGAAGTTGGAGGGGCATATTGCTTCTGGGTTGTTCGTCCGTCCGTCCGTCCGTCCGTCCGTTCGTCACGCTTTTTGATGCACAGCATAACTTTAAAACCGTGAATGCTACTGTTTTGAAATTTCATATATGGATTCCTCATGAAAAAATAGCTGACACGTATTTTTTTTCTTGACAGGATTATGCCCCTTTTCTAAGTTATGGCCCTTTGAAAAAATATGGATGCAATCTTGTCAGCAAAATATCTCAAAACCTATTAAAGCTAGAGCCTTGAAACTTGATGAACAGACTGGTAGTGATGAGTAGACAACCTGATTAACTTCTGAAGAAATTTTGAAAAATACTTCTTGAGTTATGGCCCTTTGTAATTTTGGGCAATTTTACCTTGTCAGCAAAATATCTCAAAAACTGTTAGAGCTAGAGCCTTGAAACTTAGTAAATGGATTTGTAGTGATGAGTAGATGACCTGATTAACTTTTGAAGAAATTCTGAAAAATACTTCATGAGTTATGGCCCTTTGTAATTTTGGGCATTTTTATCTTGTCAGCAAAATATCTCAAAAACCGTTGGAGCTAGAGCCTTGAAACTTAATGAATAGACTGGTAGTGATGAGTAGACAACCTGATTAACTTTTGAAGAAAATTTTGAAAATGCCTTTTGAGTTATGGCCCTTTGTAATTTTGGGCATTTTTACCTTGTCAGCAAAATATCTCAAAAACTGTTAGAGCTTGAGCCTTGAAACTTAGTAAATGGATTTGTAGTGATGTGTAGATGACCTGATTAACTTTTGAAGAAATTCTGAAAAACACTTCATGAGTTATGGCCCTTTGTAATTTAGGGCATTTTTAACTTGTCAGCAAAATATCTCAAAAACTATTGAAGCTAGAGCCTTGAAACTTGATGAATAGACTGGTAGTGATGAGTAGACAACCTGATAAACTTTTGAAGAAATTTTGAAATATACTTCTTGAGTTATGCCCCTTTGTAATTTTAGGCATTTTTATCTTGTCAGCAAAATATCTCAAAAACTGTTAGAGCTAGAGCCTTGAAACTTAGTAAATGGATTTGTAGTGACGAGTAGATGACCTGATTAATTTTTGAAGAAATTCTGAAAAATACTTCATGAGTTATGGCCCTTTGTAATTTTGGGCAATTTTACCTTGTCAGCAAAATATCTCAAAAACTGTTGGAACTAGAGCCTTGACACTTGATGAATAGACTGGTAGTGATGAGTAGACAACCTGATTAACTTTTGAAGAAATTTTGAAATATACTTCTTGAGTTATGCCCCTTTGTTATTTTGGGCATTTTTATCTTGTCAGCAAAATATCTCAAAAACTATTAGAGCTAGAGACTTGAAACTTGGTGAATTGATTGGTAATGATGAGTAGATGACCTGATTAATTTTTTTGTAAATTCTGAAAAATATTTCATAAGTAATGGCCTTTTGTAAATTTGGGCATGTTTCCCTTGTGAACAAAATATCTCAAAAACTATTGAAGCTGGAGCCTTGAAACTTGATGAATAGATTGGTAGCGATGAGTAGATGACCTGATTATGCCCCCAGTTTCGAATGAAATTGATGGGGCATATTATTTTGCCTTCATTTGTCCATCCGACTGTTTGTCCGTTCATCAAGCTTTTTTTGTGCATGCCATATCTTAAGAACCCTGCATGCTAGGGTTTTGAAATTTTATATTTGGGTTCCCAATGAAAAAATAGCCGACCCGTATTTTGTTTCTTGTCTAGCATGTTTATTTAAAGTTATGCCCCTTTGAAAAAAATCAGAATTAAATCTTGTGAGCAAGATATCTTGAAAAGTATTTAAGCTGGGTTCTTGAAATTCGATACAGTGAGTGGGAATGATGTGTACATTACCCGATTATATTTTGAGAGAATTCCATGAAAATATTGATAAAGTTACGGCCCTTGGCAGTTCTGCTCATTTTGACCTTGTCAGCAAGATTTCTCGAAAAGCACTTAAGCTAGGGTCTTGAAATATTATATGCTGATTGGGGATGATGTGGAGATTACCTGGTTTGTTTTTTAGGGAATTCCATGAAAAATTGATGTAGTTATGGCCCTTTGTAGTTCTAGGCATTTTGACTTTTTCAGCAAGATATCTCAAAATGTATTTAAGCTAGAGCCATGATATTTGGTATACTGATTGGGATTGAGGAGGAGATCACCTGAATAAATTTTGAACCAATTAAATGAAATGTTGGAGTTATGGCCCTTCGCAATTTCGGGCCATTTAATGTCGTTGCTTTATTGTGTATAGCATAAGTTTAGAACCATGTATGCTAATGTTTTGAAATTTCATGTTTTGATTCCTCATGAAAAAATAGGTGATCCGTATTTTTTTCTTATCCCAATCATCTCCTATTTTAGAGTTATTTCCCTTTGATAAAATAACATTGAAATCATATATTTGTACTGTTGTTACCGTCATGGCTAAGCAGTGTTGGAGTCTAACAGTGTTAGAGTCAGGCAGTTGGGGGCATAGTGTTTTACAAACACCAGCTCTAGTTGTTTTTGTTTCATGCTAGAAATAGAGTGTGAATATTTTATTTTATTATATACAAAGAAATGAAATATAGAGAATTATTAATGAAATAAAATGCATATTTCGAAAAAATTATATTTTCACTAGTGAAAATATAAAACTTATATTTTCACTCCTCTGAGCAGTGAAAAATATAAGATCTGGAACTGCTTTTTTTCTTATTTACATTAATGGTCAAGATTTGCAAGATTTGCATCTCTTCTGTCGAAAGTGATGTCTATAATAAAAAGAAAATTCAAATGTTTGTCGTGAATATGACTTTTATTTCATTGAGTGAAGTGAAAAAATGTATATTTTATTCGTGCCTTTGGCACTCATGAAATATACATTTTTTCACTTCACTCAATGAAATAAAAGTCATGTTCACTCCAAACATTTGAATATCCTCTATAGATTCATCTTTATATGAAGCATATTAAGTGCAGTATTTAACTATTTTTCAAGGGAAACTTATTTAACCTTTACCACTCTCTGGGCAAATTCATTAGAATATATAAACTGATACCAGAAAATAGGTTTTGAAATTTCATGCAAATTGTCTACATTGGAGACAGTTTGCCTGTAATGTCAAATCCTGTTTCCTGTTTTCATCTACTGAAAATTTTACCCAGAGTGCACAACGTTAAAATGAACGGATACATCTATAAGATTTTGCTGCAAACATTTATAGATCTCGGATCAGATGCAGCAAAATGCAGCATCTGATCTGGTCCTACACTGTTTGCTCGGGCCTGTCTGTTAGAATAATTAGAGTAAACACCATATTGCATAGCTCTAGATAAGAAGGATTATCAGGTAAATATATTTCTTATTTCTCCATGAAAACCAAGGCGAGGCATTTCTAATGAGAACCTACAACATTTGTTTTCATAGAGAAATAAGAAACAGGCAATTTCTAAGCCTGCCCAGTAAAGGTGTGGTTAGGTAAACTGACCTCGCTCGACATGACTACATTGGGTTTTCTGGGCCATAAAACCTCAACACACAAAAAAAATGACCATCCACAACATGTTTTTAATGAGAAATAAGAAAAATATCAATCCTTCTTGGTTGAAAAGTACCTTATCTGGAGCCATGGTATTTATCTAACACCTAGCACTCTGCGTAACATTTTCAGCAGACAACATTATGAAATATTTTTTTCTATTTTTCCCAGAAAACAGGATTTGACATGTCATGCAAATTGTCTCCAAAGGAGACAATTTGCAAAAAATGTCAAATCCTGTTTTCTGGGAAAAGTAAAAAATAATATATCAATTCGGCATCTGCTGAATTTGCCCATAGAGTGGTTAAAGTTAAGAAATATTCCCAATAACTGTATGTCTCTTACAGTCTCCAAAGTATTCCTGTATCTACTGTTATATAATTTTTTATATAAAACCTTTATCTCTACTCTATGCTGTAACAGAATGTAATGTACTTATTGTTTTACCATAACCTTTCAGCCCTGAATTTCTAAAATGGACTCTTCCGTCTCTGAAATTGGACACATCCATTGTAGCAAATAGGGGTTTCAGTCAAAAATCAATAATGGAATTGCAAACAGTGTAGATCCCAATGAGACAGCTCATTACAAGCCATCTCGTCTGGATCTACACTGTATGCAAAGGTTTCAGTGTTTGTCTGCAAGGATTGAAAGGTTAATGCCTTACTCGGGTAGAAACTAAAGAAAAACCCTAGCTTTTCAGCTTCTCAAACTATAATTTTAACTCTTTCCCCACTAATGGCCGTTTTTGTCGTCTGCTGATAACCTTTGCAAACAGTCTGGACCCAGATCAGGCCCGACAAAATGTCGGGCCTGATCTGTATCTAAAATGTTTGACACTCTGATGGTATTCCTGAAAGATTTTTTTGAAAAAGTTAATTTAAAAAAAAAAAAAAAAAATCCGCAGACTACAAAAAAGCATGCAAAATTACTCAGCATGCAAAGAGTTAAAAGGACCTGGAACCAGAACACAAATTCAATTTTTACAGAGACTATAAACAGAGAATGGCATTCTCAAGTCCAGTTATATCAAAAGTGATTGTATTTACCCTATTTGTATTCAGACACTTTCACTCATTACTGTACTTATCCTAAAATTTGAACAGGTCTGTTTTATTGCCTGTCAGTATGTTCGATCTTGGTCTACACTGTTTTCTCATGTCTGTCTGTCTGAATACTTAGAGTAAATACTGAAATATGACAATTTATAGTTCTTATGTAATGCTTGTTTTGACATTTTTAACATTTGCTTGCAAATCGTTTATTTCACACAAAATAATCGTATACTGTTTAGAAGTAGGATTTAAAATCCACAGGCTTTTTGGTATGTTTTTAATTATACAGAATATGATTTTACTCATCTTTTCAAATTGGAAACTGTCTCTTGATTGCTTCCATTTTGTTTTGTTTACAACAGACCAGGTTAACCCTCTCAGCCCTGCAGACCAAAAGAATGCCCATGTGAGCACTAGTAGAGCCAGATGAGACAGCTTGTAAAAAGCCGTCTCATAGAATCTTCTCCACATCACGAAAACGTACCTATATAATTTTGACCCCCGTAAACCCCACTTTTATATAATAAAACTGGGGTTTACGGGGGTATACATTATTTTTCTTATTTCTGCTCAAAACATAGATTGTGGGTACTCATTAAACCGCCTCACCGAGGCGGTTCTAAAGAGTACCCACAATCTATGTTTTGAGCTGAAATATGAAAAATTTCAGAGTTTTTTATCTGAAAATTTTCAGTTTTTGGAGGTGAGATTTTTTCAATATATTTGAATAGGCATATTTTCGTAATGATTTGCCATACTGTTTGTGTTTTTTATTTTTGACTGCAATAAAGGACTTGTACAGATATTGAGAAGGACAAGTCCACTGCACAATCTCAGGGATGACAGGGTTTAATTTTGGACAGCCATAAAAGCTGATAAATTCAGATTTTCATGCACTAATTTTGGAATGTCTAAAATTGCAGAATTAGTGCATGAAAATAGAAATCATTCTGGTTTTTTTTTTCAGGAAACTTAGTTCTGCTTGCCCTGCTGGTTCTTAATTGTGCCTGGGGTTTTGAGATTTTATTTTCATCATGAAAACAGCTTAATTACCTTATGAATCCTATAATTATCCAACCAGACTTACCCTAAATATTTGTACATCATAATTATTTACCCTACTTCTGCTAAAATTTGAACAAGTCCAGTTGGCTATCTGGGCCCAGTTGTTCAAAACTAACGATGTCGTTAGTTAAGATATCGTTAAAACTTTATTCATTAAATATGGCATATATGCTAATACTTTTGCTGAAAAAATGTGGGTAGCTTTTGCATTTGCAAAAGCTACTCACATTTTTCAGCAAAAATACCTGTGAATTAGATATTGTACATACTAGAACAGTTAATATTTTGACCGTTAACAAGCTCGTTAAGCTAACGACACTTTGAACAACTGGGCCCTGGTGATGGTTCTAAAATAAAGTTGGCCAAGTGGCAAACAGTGCAGACTCTGATCAGATGCTGCATAAATTGGCATCTGATCTGGATCTGCACTGTTTGCTCAGACCACACTTTCTAAATAGATGTCCATGTGATATGGGCAGGGCAATGCAAAAATGTGTCTTCGGGCTTATGAGGATAGCGAAGTCCCAGATCAGCCTGCCCATCCGTGCAGTCTGATCAGCACCTTTGCTGTCTGCAAACAGAATCATTGGATACTATAGAATGTTACAATGGACAACAATTGCCCGAATGAGACCTTGCGCATGTGCTGAATGATGTGAATCCACACACTTTGCACATGCTCAAAGACACTTTTTCCTTTGACACGGCCCATATAATCCACTTCTCTATAGAAGCGCAATATTTACAAAGAAATCTAAAAAAAAAAATGAAAAAACAAAACAAAAAAACAATTGCATCAGTTTCATTCTATTAGTATCCCCCTTAACTAATTCCCTGCTAATCATTTTTTTTAGTTTTCCCTTATTTGATAAGGGCAAACTCAAAAAAAAAGATAAATAGAAGACTTGTTAAGAGGAGTAGTAAATGAAACTTATGCAATTGTTGGGTGAAATTTTATTAAAAAAAAAAATAGTTATTCAAGTAATTTTGAAAAATCTGATCACACAGTGTGGTAATAAGTTTTTCAGAAAGGTGACATTTCAATTTACATGAACTGTTTAACTCTATAGGTGAACAATTTCTAGTAAAAGTTAATCCCAGTTTTCTGGAAAAAAGAAAAAGAGAAAAGATTTCAGAATGTCCTATGTTGAAAGTGTTCTCCGAGAAATAAGCTAGGAGTTTAAGATCTGACAGCATCAAAGAACTTGCAGTTTGGAGTCAGATGTATTTGACAAGATTCACAGTTTTGACTATGAAATGTGCATTCACTTTCTAATACCTGAACTGTTCAGATATGAATTCTGTTTTACCAGTTTGTATTACCAGAATTTTCTTACATAGATCCATAGAGTTTTTTTTAGATTCTTCACCTTTAAACGTTTGTTGTTCTCTGACATATACCATAGTAAATCCAACTGATAGATAAAAAGCACATATTGATATTGATATTGTTTGGGTTTTTTTTTATTA
Organism: Anodontia alba; assembly: GCA_964016985.1. Lineage (NCBI taxonomy): Eukaryota > Metazoa > Mollusca > Bivalvia > Lucinida > Lucinidae > Anodontia > Anodontia alba. The sequence continues at coordinate 9,122,198 of OZ024836.1, read as the reverse complement.
TTATTTTGTGTGTGTTGTTTTATTTTGTTGTTGCTGGTGTTTTTTTTTTTTTTTTGCTTGTATGTTTGTTTGTTTGAAGTGTTTTATGTTTTATTCTAGATTTTGTTCTTTGTCTCTTCTTTCTTTAATGTTGTGATACCTTCACATGTTGGTGTTTTCAGGGTGGTGACTTAAAGTATTCGAAGTATCAGTACAATGCTGCTAAACAGGTCTGTGTTGTGGAGGCATAACTAATAGTAGAAACTTGGGCTGCGACAAGTAAAAAGATGCTTTCTGGGTGTTTGTGGACAGTGAAGGCCCAGATCAGCCTGTGCACAGGCTGATCAGGGCCTTCACTGTCCATTTACAGAAGTGAAGTACAGTGAAGGCCCTCTTGAGAATTTGTGGACATGCAAGGGGATCTGAAACTTCACATATCTCATACGCTCAGAGACACTGTTTGGCTTGATGCGGCCCATGTGTAGTCACATAATACATAGTTTTAACTAACATTTGTGGGATTTTAACCATTATGTTGCTTTTATATTTACTTCACATGTAACATTTGACCTGTAAAGTTAGAAAATGTACCATATGATATGTTTTCTGGCGAAAGAATGTGCACAATACTGGTTAACCGCTTAGAGGACTAAGCCTGCCCAGTAAATGTCTGGTTAGATAAACTGACCACACTCCACATGACCCCATGGGGTTGACTGGGCCGTAAAACCTCAACACAAAACCATATGATATGTGCTCCCAGCTAGTGTCAGTCTGCACAGATACTGGGCTCACATAAATAAGGCATTATTATTCCTACATTTTGGGACACCTTATCCCCTTACTTCATCTTGATATGACTTTACCCTTGCCCTGCTGAACCCAGATATACCCTACCTGCAAACCGTGTAGATCCAGATCAGTTGGCATCTGAAGAAGCCAACTGACTCTGGATCTGCATTGTTTGCCATTAAGTATGTGAATTTACAGCAACAATCCAGATCAAGTAATCTGATTGGCTGAAAATTAGAAGTGGGCATGGCATCTTAATTTATTCAGCAGAACAAGGGTTAAATTCTGTTGAGAGGGACACAAAACACCAAATCATCATTTAGCATTTTACTATACATATACTGGACCAAATGCACAAATGCACATATCCATGTTTTCCTTCAGAGGGTGGTGGTGGGGGGATTACCCATAGGAATAAAACAGTTGAAAATTTTTATGTCTAACTCCTTACCACCGAGTTCATATGACGTGTCAGAAATCCCATAGGATGGCCTCAGAGTTTTGACTTACTTTCTTGAAGAATTTGGAGCTCACATATCTAAAATCCCACCCCAGTTTTCTAGTGGTCAGTTAGTCAAATTCTCGAGGGCAGGGATGTTTTTGCTGTTTAATCCCCAGGGTATTCCCACCACGCTCCCCTCCCCTCTCTGGAGTAAAACATCTATAGGTGCAAAAAAAAATTTGAACAAGACCATTATACTACCTTTGATGAGCCTAAAAGGTGTTAGATGAGTGACAAACAGTGATCAGATGCTACATTTTGCAGTGTCTGATCTAGATCTACATTGTTTTCCCAGGCCTATATGTCCCAAGTTTTATGACTGTTATGGTACATTTCCATATGTTGCACCTTGTTTTGTCAACTAATATCATTTTTTCCTCAGCTGCACATGTGCAAACTTATTGTCAACATACGCTCAAAAAATTCATAATGGATTTTGTACACAGTGAGCTGCCATAACAACTGAACTCTCTGTTCACACAGCAGTGAATTATACAATTTTCTGGGGAGGTTACCTGCAGCAAAAGGAGATTACACCTTATCAGCTCTGAGTTCCTGAATTAGAATCTTCCATATTTACATTGGAACACATCCATTGTAGGAAATAAGTCGAGAACAGAATGGCCAACTGTGTAGATCATGTTTACACAGCTCATTACAGACTTTCCAATCTGGATAATACATGTACTTTGAAATTGCAAAACATCTGGTTGTACATCTTATATACCGGTAGTGACAAGTTTCACAGAAGGTGGTAGGCATATCCCTTAGTACACTAACATGGCTGTAGGCATCTCCCTTAGTACACTAACATGGCTGTAGATGGTTCACATTTTTCAATGAAAAAGAAATAACTTTTTTTATTTCTGCTCCGAAAATATGTTGAGTGTTGTCACTAATGAATACCCACAATATGTTTTCATGGGGGAAAAAAACAAAATATCTGAATACCATTCTAGAAATACTTTTAGGTGTTGTTGTTTCTTAATCCTTGGGTTCTAATTATCGTTGGGTATGTCTGTTTTCTGTTCATTTGTTTGATCAATGTTTAAGCAGTCAGTTTTCTATGCAGTTTACTGGTCTGTTTGGTTGTTGCTTGACCTAAGCACTGTTTTTGGGTCGATTGTTTACAGTCAAGCCAAAGTATACATACACCAAAATTTTTTTAAAGGTTGTTGTCCACGTGATAATCATTGACCAATTACATCAAACAGCACATCTATACAAAATCCAGGTGACTGTTATTTATAGTCATGCTATTCTTGTCGCTGTGGCATCAGAATCTGGTGAAAAGTGGGTTATCTGTAAAACCTGGACTGAGACATTGGCAAACAGTGCAGACCTAGATCAGACACTCCAGAATGCAGCATCTGAACAGGGTTTGCACTGTTTGTTTAAATAGCAGGAAGTTAAGGGTTAAGGCTTAAATCCCCATTCAGGACCGTATTTCCAGCCTACACTCAGAGACAATAGACCCACCAGTGCTGTCAGTGCTTTGATTTGATGTTCTGTATGTTTTCTGCTTAGACCAGCTAACCATTGTTTATTTTATCATGTTTTGTTAACCCTTGTCCTGCTGAACCCAGATATACCCTGCCTTTGCAAACAGTTTAGATCCAGATCAGTTGGCTTCTGAAGAAGCCAACTGATCTAGATCTGTACTGTTTGTCATTCTGTATGAAAATTTATATCAACAAACTGGATCGAGTTAATCTGATTAGCTGAAATTGGAATGGGCATGGCATCTAAATTTATACAGCAGAACAAGGGTTAAAACTTGTTTGTTTCAGTTGTTTTCTATTTCTAGTTACTTAGTGGTTGTTGTAAAAAAAAAATTGTGTTTGTTGTAGTTTTATTAATATTTTATTTGTGCATGTTTTTACTGCTTCAGAATAGCACACATTAGAATTCCACATTTAGTCTATATATTGGAACAAAGCAGTCTGAACAAACAATGAAGAATGTGGCCTCTGATCAGGGCCTTCACTGTTTGTCACTCATCCAGCATTTTCTTAGACACATTCACAGGTGGTATATTAGACTTGTTCAGATTTTAGGAGACATATAAATAAGAAGTAAAGGAATCCTAGTATTCAGGATCACTATGGTAGGAGTTAGTTATTTCACTCTTGATTAGAAATCTGTGCTTGTACTAAGTCTGAGAAACAGGAAGTCACATTTAAGGAACTTTTTTCAGAAGTCAAACTGATGAAGGGTCTTCTACCACAAGAGAAAAAATCTTGTTTTTTTTTTTTATGCTTAACACCACAGCATGGTTATCAAAAATAGTCTTATTAGCTTCAATAATTTCTATATCAACTGAATCCATTTAGCTTTTATTTACAGAAGTTTTGATTTGGTCCATGCTGTGCTACGAGGGCAAGTCAATAAGTAACCAGCCTATCCTATTTCCAATTGACCGAGACACCCAAGATTTTCATGCCTTGTTTCAATACATGTCTTAGGCCTGAGGCCAAAATTGCACCCTTATTGTGTCATTCACTCATAAGATATTGCATGTCAAATATGGCTAGCGAATCAAAAGTAAGCTTTTCGTCAAAAGTTGAGTACCATGCTGTAATTCGGTACTTGTATTTGAAAGGGAAAACAGGTCAGGAAATACATTGCGAGTTGACCAATGTTTATTGGTCTTCTGCACCATCGTATGCACAAGTTAAATTCTGGGTTGGGGAATTCAAACGCAGTAGAACGTCTTTAGAAGATGAAATCAGATCTGGACGCCCATCAGATGCCACCGATGAAGAAATGTGTAACAAAGTACGGGATCTGGTGTACTCTGATAGGCAAATGAAGGTGGAAGAAATAGCGAATGCATTACACATTTCACATGGTAGCGTTTCAATAACTTTACATGATCGCTTGGGTATGCACAAGCTAACAGCCTGTTGGGTCCCAAAATCCCTTAGCAACGAGCAAATGGCAACCAGAGCATCAGTATACTGCGCATTGTTGAAGCGGTTTAGGTCAAAGGAAGATGATTTCCTTTCACGTCTGGAGAACTGTAGATGAGACCTGGGTCCATTATTATGAGCCAGAGAATAAAGCTATAAGTCGCCAGAGTGTAGGGCCGGGGTCTCCGAGGCCAAAGAAGTTCAAAACGCAACCCTCTGCTGGCAAGGTGATGGCAATTGTATTTTGGGATGCACAAGGGGTTATTATGTTGGACTTTCTAGCAAAGAAAAGTACAATAACAGGTGCGTATTATGCAAATTTGCTGGACTAACTGAGAATTGTGATCCGTGAAAAATGCCGAGGTAAACTCTCCAAAGGGATTCTGCTCCAACAGGATAATGTGAGAGTCCACACTTGCAAAATTGCAGTGGATGCTGTTGAGCGGAATGGGTACTAGCTAATACCGCACTCCGCCTATTCTCCGGACTCGGCTCCTAGTGACTATTTCCTTTTCCCAAACTTGAAAAAGGATATCCGTGGACGTCATTTCCGGTCCAATGTAGAAGTCGTGGCGGCAGTTAAGGAGTTGGTCAGAGACAAGGACCCGGGCTTCTTCAGTTCTGGGCTGATGGTACTGGAACACCGTTGGTCCAAGTGCATCATTCTAGAGGGCAAATACATCGAAAAAGAAGAGATCACCCAGAAATAAGTTAGGCTGGTTTTTTATTGACTCGCCCTCGTAGAAGGTCTCTTGGGCATATGTGGACAGAAAAGGCCAGTCAGTCAGATCTGGGTCTTTGTAGTCCATTTACAGAATAATTGTAGGCAATAATCAGGGCCCAGTTGTTCAAAGCTAACGATGTCGTTAGTTAACGATTGTTTAAAACTTACATCAAGTGATACGCAAATATGCTGAAATTTTTTGCTGAAAAAATATGAGTAGCTTTTGCAGTGCAAACGCTACTCACATTTTTCAGCAAAAAGTATCAGAATATTGTATATTGAATCCACTAAAACAGTTAACGAAATGACCCTTAATGAGCTCATTAAGCTAACGATGCTTTAAACAACTGGGCCCAGACCGTAGATCTTGACTGTCCTCATGTACTCAAAAGACACCATCACCTTTTCCCTTCTTCTGGCTCATAAGAACCTTTAATCCTTGTCCTGCTGAACCCAGATATACCCTGTCTTTGCAAACAGTGTAGATCCAGATCAGTTGGCTACTGAAGAAGCCAACTGATCTGGATCTGCACTGTTTGCCATTAAGTAAGTGAATTTATAGCTACAATCGGGATCAAGTGAACTGATTGGCTGAAAATCAGAAGTGGGAGTGGAATCTTAATTTCTTCAGCAGGACAAGTGTCAAAAAGAAGTTTTGACTTCTAGAAATCAGTTTTTGGAAGCCTTATAAGTTATACCTGGACTTACATTAGTAATTTAGTACAAGCATTGGACTAGACACATTTATTATTACATACGGGTGTATATTTTGCTTTCTTCTTTCTTCTAACTACCCATATATGGTGTGTGTGTTTTTTTTTTTGTTGTTTTTGTTTTGTTTTTTTTTTGTTTTTGTTTTTTTTTGTTGTTTTCTGCACTCTATGAAAATATGAGCCTTGAAATGCAATCATATGGGCTATGACATGGGAAAAAGTTTTTTGGGGCATATTTTGACCATGAAGGCCCAAAATCAGCCTGCATACTTGTACAGTCTGATCAGGGTCTTTGCTGTCCACTTATAAAGTCATCCTGAACTGTAGAGTATAATGATACCATTCTGTACTGCTGAGCACACCGATTTATAGGAAAGTCACTTATCAGATTGTGCACTTTACTGGCTAAATTGGATTATAACTGTTTGTATATGCCCCACGTTTTATCATGGGGTACCTCATATGTTGTGCCCAGACCAGGCCCCGAGGTTAGAAAACTTTTTTCATGCTCAACTCAGCTGAGCATGAAATTTGTTTTGTTTATAAATCTTAAAATACTGACAAAAGTTTTAAACTTCTTTCATGCTCAACTCAGCTGAGCAAGCTCAGCTGAGTTGAGCATGAAAAAAGTTTTATTTTTTTGGTATTTTTATCTTTATGACCAAGTGAAATTTCATGCTCAGTTGAGTTGAGCATGAAAAAAAGTTTTATAATCCCTGGGCTTGGATCAACTACATCTGCATACTGTCTGCTCAGTGTTTGTGCATTTCACAAACATTTCAGACTGCTTGGATGCATTCAGCTGGGTCTGGGAACGTTTCCTTACCATGGCACCTGGGATTTCTAGGAGTTTGAGAACATTTCTAGAATAGTACAGCAAGGAAGGAAGAGATTTATCAGGGAAGAATGAACATGTGTCATTGGAACACTATTTTAAGGCTGATATTTTCAAATAACTTAATACCCTATCATATTTAACCATTACTTTAAAAGTTAAAATGTATCTGTCTGTAAAGAAATTACTTTCAGTTTTGACAAACTGCATAAGGTTTAGTGTAATAATACCTGTAAAATCATCATGGGAATAGTATCACATAGTTTACCACAGGGTTCATACACATTAGGGATTTTTTTTTTTTTTTTTCCCACGGTCAGGGTATTGTCAGGGAATTCTTTGATGTTTCAGGGAAAAATGAAATTTGCAAAAATGTCAAGGAATTTTACATTTAGGCCTGATGAAGCTGGGATGTTTTTATCCCACTGTAACTTCCTTGCTAAACTTATAAAATATTCAGCTCCGATATTGTCAGGGAAACTCAAATTTATGTCAAGGAAATGCCAGGGAATTGTCAGGGAAATTTTGTCAAATCCAAATGTATGAACCCTGTACTAGGTATTTCTGCAGTTATATGCTCCCAAGTTGGTCATTCTAATAGTACCACATGCTATGTGTCAATGCAATAGTGCCTGAAAGTTTGTTATTTTAATACTACATGTCCCACATGCTATGTGTTAATGCGATAATGCCTGTAAGCTTGTCATTTTAAAAGTACCACATCAGAGTATCAGTGGCAAAATGCCTGTAAGTTTGTTATTTTAATAGTACCACATACATGTACTGTGTGTCAGTGTATAATGTCTGTAAGTTTGTCATGCTTTTACTTATATTGTCTGTCAGTGCAATAATGTTTGTAAGTTTGTCATGCTTTTACTTATATTGTCTGTCAGTGCAATAATGTTTGTAAGTTTGTCATGCTTTTACTTATATTGTCTGTCAGTGCAATAATGTTTGTAAGTTTGTCATGCTTTTACTTATATTGTCTGTCAGTGCAATAATGTTTGTAAGTTTGTCATGCTTTTACTTATATTGTCTGTCAGTGCAATAATGTTTGTAAGTTTGTCATGCTTTTACTTATATTGTCTGTCAGTGCAATAATGTTTGTAAGTTTGTCATGCTTTTACTTATATTGTCTGTCAGTGCAATAATGTTTGTAAGTTTGTCATGCTTTTACTTATATTGTCTGTCAGTGCAATAATGTTTGTAAGTTTGTCACGCTAACAGCACCACATACTGTGTGTCAATGCAATAATGTCTGTAAGTTTGTCTTGTTCATAGTGCCACACACTGTGTCAATGCAGTTATGTCTGTAAGTTTGTCATTTTAATAGTACCACATACTGTTTGTCAATGCAATAATGCCTGTTTGTTATTTTAAGAGCACCACATATTATATGTCAGTGCAATAAGCATTTAAGTTTGTTATTATGCACCACATATTATATGTCATAGTACCACATACTGTGTGTCAATGTTTGATATTTTAAGAGCACTACATGCTGTGTGTCAATGCATGCTGTGTGTCAATGCAATAACTACATGCAGTGTGTCTATGCAATAATGCCTGTAAGTTTGTCCTTTTACGAGCTCCACATACTATGTGTCAGTGCATTGATGCCTGTAAGGTTGTCATTTTAAGAGCACCATATACTGTATGTCATAATATTACATACTGTGTGTCAATGTAACAATTGTAAGTTTGTTATTTTGATAATGCAGCACTACATTTGGGTCAATTTACTTCACCATTTTGATAATGTCATATTTCTGTCAGTAATGTTTGTTCATAGCATAACGGACCGATGGACGGACACACAGACAGATGTCCAAGTTATGTTGTTCTCACATACCCTTTCCATGATTGGAAGTGAAGTAGCAAGTTTGGTTGAATTCCACCCAGTGGTTTAGGAGGAGATGGTGTGATGGATGGACGACAAATGCACAGAAATATAGTGCTCTCACACACCCTTACCATGAAGGGAAGTGATGTAGCAAATTTGGTAGAATTCTGCCTAGTGGTTTAGGAGGTGATTGTGTGACAGACAGATCGACTGACAATTGATGCATGAAAGGACAAATGCATGGAAAAATAATGTTGCACTTGCACACCCTTACCATGAGGGGAGGTCATGTAGCCATTTTGTTTGAATTCCTCCCAGCAGTTTAGGAGGAGATAGCATGACAGACAGATGGATGGATGCACAGATTGACACCCAAGGAAAAATAATGTTACTCTCGCACACTCTTACCATGAGGGGAAGTGATGTAGCAAGTTTGGTAGAATTCTGCCCATTGGTTTAGGAGGAGATAGCATGACAGCCAAATGGACAGATGGATGCGTTTACAATATCCCCATGTTTTCTTTTTGAAGAAGCCTGGGGATAAATATTGGGAAACATTCTGCCCTACCATAGTTCTTCTAAAACAGAAATCTTATTGATTTAAAACTGAAAACTTATTAATTTACTATTTCAATATTTTTCATGATAAAGGCCTCTGGCCAAAATATTGAAGAAGAGCAATTGTACAGGCTTATTGATTCAGTTTATGTCACAACATCACTGGCAGAGTGGCATACTGTAAATGCTGATCAGACTGATGGCTCATCTTGTTCTACACTGTTTGCTCTATTAACCCTTCTCTTGCTGAACACGATATACCCTGTCTTAGCAAACAGTGTAGATCCAGATCAGTTGGCTTCTGAAGAAGCCAACTGATCTGGATCTGCACTGTTTGCCATTAAGTATGTGAATTTATATCAACAATCTGGATCAAGTAATCTGATTGGCTGGAAATTAAAAGTGGGTGTGGCATCTTAATTTATTCAGCATGACAAAGGTTAAATAATCGAGGATGATTTTCCTTCTTCAGGTGGCTACCAGAGTAGATCTTAACACTAGTCAGACCCATCTTGCTGTGAGTGGGAAGTCATTCTCTGTGCTGAACTCCTACTTCCCAGAGTTACTGCCTAAAGTCTGTGTTCAAGGAACCATCTTTGCACGAATGTTACCAGATCAAAAATGTCAGCTGATTGAGAAATTGCAGGAACTTGGGTAAGACTTGAATGGAAATTTACTTGTAAATTAAACAAAGTACAGAAATGGTAGGAATGTAAGAAATGTGACTTTTGAACCTTTTATGTCAGAAAAATAAAAATAAAAAAATTAAAGGCTCCATATTCCTCAAAAATAGACATTTTTTATCCAAGAAAGATTTTGTAAATTTATATACAGTATTAACAGGATCATAAAATATGGCATCTGACAGCCTGTAAATTTTCAGATAGTCTCTCGTTTTTGAACTGGTTAAAAAATTAAATGATTTTTTTATCATATCTCTGAATTAATGTTGGCAACAAAAGTCATTCCATTTCAAGAACGGGAGACTCACTGTCAGGGGCCACAGTTTATGCTTGTATTAATACAGTATATAAATTTATTAAATATTTCTTGGATAATAAAATGTCTATTTTTGAGGGATATGGAGCCTTTAAATAAAAAAAGTAGAAAAATGTTAGAGCATTATTACTATATACAGTATTCAACCTAAAATCTGCACTTGGATTTTTCAAAATTACTGGGAAAACTTGTAGTATTTAGTATGTATCCACCTACTAAAAGTAAAACAAGATCAGCAAATGACTTATTTAATGGTGTTTATGCGATATTTTATGTTGTTGTTTTTTTGTGATTTTCTTTCGAAAAGCATATGTTGTGGGTACTCATTTGAATTGCATCAACAAGTTGATGCAATTCAAATGGGTACTCACAACATATGCCTTTTTAAAGAAGTAGACAAAAAGTACACAGTCTGTAATCTGAAGACTACAGAATTACTTGACTGTGCCCTTATAGGGGTATGTGTGGTAATTAGGTGGAATGTGGTGCTTAAAATTAATTTTCTGTATAAATACACCACAACCTCTTTATAACACTATTGCTGGGATCCAAAGCAAAAAACCATGTTAGCTAAACAACTGTATTGTATCCAAACCAAAATGTGTAGATCATATAGAAGAATTACCATAAAGGGTCAGTTTTCTATATACCGTATTCGACCTAATTACCACACATACCCTTATAAACCCACAGTCAAGTAATTCCATAGTCTTCAGATTACAGCCAGTGTATTTTTGTCTACTTCTTCATAAAGACATATGTTGTGGGTACCCATTTGAATTGCATCGACTTGTCGATGCAATTCAAATGAGTGCCCACAACATACGCTTGTATAAAGAAAAGCAGAAAAATAAACGTACAAAACATTACATATGCATTATTTGATAAATCCTTTGCAGTTTTTGAGTCTGCTAGCGACAGCTAGCAGGCTCTATGCAATCGCATGGGGTTTTTTACTACGTCACAAGCGGATTTTCATCACCGCTATATTCATACGCGCACTACTTCTTAATCAGACGCAATGCGGCACTATTACGGCGAACTGAATGTGAAGCAGGGGAATTTTTTATAGCTTTTCTATTTCGCTAACATATCTGTAACTGAAATCGATTTAGATAGTGCGATTTGAAACATAGACTTCAAAATTCGGTGTAGTAATACACGCGCTACTTTTGTCAATCACCCCACGCCATCTTTGATGTTGTGCTTAGCAACGGAAGCTGAACGAAAAGAAAGTATCAGAATCTACTTATTCGATATTGAATATAGCAAGACATCAGGCATTTAATTCATTCCTCCTACATGAAATTACTTTATTCACACCTCAATGACACGGAGTTGTCTGACGACTGCTGGCCCATTTATACTTTATGACCCTTCTTTTGTGGACATCGGAAAATCTCTTGAAAACAGAAAAGGGTAGGCATAGCTGGTCGGGCTAATCTGTTGATGCTTAGGTGAAGCACTATCAAATGACAATCAGTAATTAAAGCTAATCTGGATTGAACATAGCCATTTCAAATTTATTTAATCTGCTCGTCTTCATAATAAGTTGATAAAGATAAATTTATAAAATTGCACCAGAATAATCGTGGAGCTACATCAGGTGTTGAATATATGGAGCATATCTAGACTTGAACTTTGATAATTCTAGAAATTGGAAATTGCTGCTGGAGATACACTCATTTGGAATAATCAGGTGGTAAACTGCATTGGAAAATAAAGAGGTTCATTACTCCAATCACTGCATTGGCTTATATATGCAGATAATAAAATGGATATTTTTTTGTGAAGAAAGAAACAAAACAGAAGAGAAATAATTGTATTTAGTTTTTCAGTACATGGTTAGATTATTTATGTATATCTGTTTTACACAGATGCCTCAGTAAAGACCCATTCTTATTTATACATTAAAAGAAGTAGAATGCATTTCCATCTGACTGATTTTGAGAAATTAAATTGATAGTGAAAGCATGTAGTACAAAGTGTTCATGTTGGTTGTTTTTCAAGGAATAGTAAATTTTCTCACAAAGCCTTGTCTCTGAATGTAAATTTAATATTAGATGAAGCCACTGGTTGTAAGAAAGTGTGAAAATATGGATATAGAGCAAAATCTAGGTCCATCAAATCATATAAATCTAATTATGTAATTAAGTTAATGCCTTTTTTCGCGACACCGCCTTCTGAACAATTCAGAGTAACTACAGTTGCTATACTGGATGTACATTACTCTGTGGTGGTTCTGAATCTCTTTTAACTACACTTTTATTTAACTTTAACATGCGTAAAGTAACGTTATTATTTACCTGTATTATCAGTTAGATAACACACTTTTTGAATAAAAATTACTGGCATGTTTCTTATTTTTCTTAAGGAATATATGTTGTGGATATTCATTAAAAGAGCCCTACCAATGAATGACCTTCTAATAAGTTCCAACATGTTTTTGTGTTGAAATTATAATGAACTAGAACATGTGTTTGAACAACACTATGACCCCAACTATATGGTTTCCCTTAAACATGCATTGTCCATAATACTGAAACACTAAAAATGGCTAACTTCAAAAGTAAGAATAGGATGGCCGAAACATTCCCATACAGAACTAGTATTTTTACCGCTGGGCGGCGAATAAATTCCAACCACAGTTTTGTCTGCCATCATAATGAGAGTAAAGCAAAATGCAATTGGCTATCAGTCAAGCGTCATCCAATCAAAATCGCGCTCTGAAAATGTCACTTTGTAGACAGGATTAAAGAATGTAACGAACACAAATAAGCGAATCTGAATAGAAGCGTTCATCATATCGATACTCCATCATGTGTATCGATACATGAAGCGTATCAGGATGCATCGATGAATCGTCCCACCACTAGGCGTAACTCAGCTAATATTTGGTGGACTGTAACCTCAAAACAATACGCCCTTCTCTACATCTTGGTCTAACTATAGCATAAATGAAGTTTCAGCTTGATCGGATATAAATTGTAGGAGGAGTTAACCAGAAACTAGAAGTTTAAAGAAATTTTCAATGGGGCTTAACTCTGCTAATATTTAGTGGACTGTAACCTTGAAACAATATGTGCTGCTCCACATCATGGTCTAGCTATAAATGAAGTTTCAGCTTGATCGGATGTAAATTGTAGGAGGAGTTAGCCGGAAACGAAAAGTTTAATGAAATTTTAAAAGGGACATAACTCTGCTAATATTTGGTGGACTGTGACCTAGAAACAATATGCACTGCCCCCACATCTTGGTCTAACTATAAATGAAGTTTCAGCTTGATCAGATGTAAATTGTAGGAGCAGTTATCCGGAAACGAAAAGTTTAAAGGAATTTTCAAAGGGCTATAACTCTGCTGATATTAAGTGGACTGTAACCTCAAAACAATATGCACTGTTCCACATCATGGTCTAACTATAAATGAAGTTTCAGCTTGATCAGATGTAAAGTGTAGGAGTTAACCAGAAACGAAATGTTTTCTGAAATTTTCGAAGGGGCATAGCTCTGCTAATAATTGGTGGTCTGTAGCCCAAAAACAATATGTGCTGCTTCACATCATGGTCTAGCTATATACCAAGTTTCATTTTAATCGGATGTAAACTGTAGGAGGCGTTAGCCGGAAACGAAAAAGTTTTCTGACGGACGTCATACCCCGTAAAATAATATGTCCCGTTTTTCAAACAGGTGTATAATAATTCAAAAAAGTATAAATGCAAGAGTTATGGTTCTTGCGCGCTGCATGTTGTCTAATGCTGATTGATATTTACATGACCTTTCTTGAAGATATCTTGAACAGGTTTCAAGTTACAGAGCGGACACGATTTTGTGACGCATAAAGTTCCAAGTGAAATAACTCAAAAAGTATAAGTGCAAGACGTATGGTTCTTGTGCTCTGCATGTAAGATAATGTTGATTGATATTTATATGAAGTTATGTGGAGACAGCTTGAACCATTTTCAAGTTACAGAGTGGACAAGATTTTGTGACAGACGCCCGAGGGAAAAAACAATACACATCTCCCTACCCTAAAGGGAGGAGACATAAATATCAGAATCCTAGCTCAAGCGGGAGGGGGTATATTGCTTTTGGTGCAGATCTTATCAGCACTGGCGTCCCCATCCAAGGGTGTGTGTGTGGGGAGGGGGGTGGGGGAATATTTAGAACAGAATAGATTCAAAAACAGGCATCACTGGCATGCTAGGTCCAATGGGGGGAAAAAAAAAAAGCAAGAGGACCATGATGGTCCTATATTGCTCACCTGAGCAAACAGCTTTGCATACTTACTGTTGAAGTTTCAGCCAAGTTTACTGCTCTAAAATTTTTGTATAAATTTTATAACCCTGCACCCCAGTGGCCATGTTTTTTTCATCCATCATGATGGCTTGAACTGAATAGTGAAAGAGGATCACCAAAGGAACAATTCTGCTGTTATATTGAAATTGGTCCAGTGGTTTCTGACAAATAGATTTTTAAAATGTCTTATATAGATATATAGGGAAATTAAGCCCCACCCCCTAACGGCCATGTTTTTTGACAAATCATGACAGCTTGAACAAACTTGGTAGAGGGTCACCAAAGGAAAAATCCTGCCAAGTTATATTGAAATCAGTTCAGTGGTTTCTGACAAGAAGATTTTTAAAGTTTTCTATTTAGATATATAGGGAAAATAAGCCCCACCCCTAGCAACCATGTTTTTTGACGAATCATGATTGCTTGAACAATCTTGATAGGGGGTCACCAAAGCAACATTCCTGGCAAGTAATATTAAAATCAGTCAGGTGGTTTCTGACAAGATGAATTTTAAAGTTTTCTATACAGATATATACGGAAAATAAGCCCCGCCCCATGAAGGCCATGTTTTTTGACGTATCATGAGGGCACAATCTTAGTAGAAGGTCACCAAAGCACATTCCTGTCAAGTTACATTGAACAATCCAACGGTTTCTTACGAGAAGATTTTTAAAGTTTTCTATATAGGGAAAATATGCTCCGCCCCCTAGCCGCCATGTTTTTTGATGAATCATAACGGCTTAAACAATCTTGGTAGAGGGTCACCAAAGAAACATTCCTGCCAAGTTATATTGAAATCGGTCCATTGGTTTCTGAGAAGAAGATTTTTAAACTTTTCTATATAGATATATTTGGAAAATAAGCCCCTCCCAGTGGCGGCCATTGTTTTTTGACGAATCATGATAACTTGAACAATCTTGGTAGAGGGTCAACAAGGAAAGATTTCTACCAAGTTATAATGAAATCGGTCCAGTGGTTTCTGACAAGAAGATTTTTAAAGTTTTCTATAGAGATATATAGGGAAAATAAGCCCCACCCCCTGGCAGAATTTTTTTTAGACGAATCATGACTGCTTGAACAATCTTGGTAGCAGGTCACCAAAGCAACATTCCTGCCAAGCTATATTGAAATTGGTCCGTTGGTTTCTGACAAGAAGATTTTTAAACTTTTCTATATAGATATATAGGGAAATTAAGCCTCCCTCCCCACCCACCACCCGGCGGCAATGTTTTTTTGACAAATCATGATAACTTGAACAATCTTGGTTAAGGGTCAAAAGGAAAGATTTCTGCCAAGTATTAATGAAATCGGTCCAGTGGTTTCTGACAAGAAGATTTTTAAAGTTTTCTATATATATAGGGAAAATAAGCCCCGCCCCCTAGCTGCTATGTTTTTTGACAAATCATGACGGCTTGGACAATCTTGGTAGAGGATCACCAAGGAAACATTTTTGCCTAGTTATATAGAAATCGGTCCAGTGCTTTCTAACATGAAGATTTTTAAAGTTTTCTATATAGATATATAGGGTAACAAGAGGCCCACGGGCCACAGCTCGCTCACCTGAGTCACTGCAGACATGCAGATGTTATGCAACATTTTTCCAATCCTATCATCACAACTAATGAAAAGATCATCATTTGAGCAGTTCTTAGTTTTGAAGAAGAATATATGGGCCTGACAGTCAATGGAGCATGATCATTTGAATAAACCATCAATCACATTTCAACAGTAGGATCAATGTGAAATTTGGTGGAAATTGGCTAAGTGGATTCTGAAGAATCATGATTTTATACATGTAAACAGCACAGTGGCAGAGAAATATAATAAATATAAACAAGATGATGGCCATCTAAGATTTCCAATCAGAACAATTTTAACTACTGTTGATCTACAATTCACTTGAATACTTTCAATATAAATGTATATGGCCCATACAAATGCATGGGGAAGCAAATTTGACCTTGGAGGTAAAAAGGTCAAACGTCAACATAGAACCATCATTTTAGCAATTTTGGTAGCTCTCCTGTCCCCCATAATTTGTGCAAAGATAAGGGCCCAGGGCTTATTTGGTTATGGAGAAGAAGATTTGTAAAATTTTTTTTACCATTATATGGGCATGGCAGCCATTTTGATCAATGGACCATGCCCATTTTAGCAATCTTTCATTCTCCTGCCCAAGGAGGCTCTGCATGAAATTTGAGCAACACTGGCCCGGAGGTTTCAGAGGAAAAGTCATTTGAAATTATCAACATTTTTTCCATACAAATGTATGGGGCTCATACAAATGCATACAGAAGCAAACTTGACCTCGCCGTAAAAAGGTTAAATGTCAATGTATGACAATTATTTTAGCAACCTTGGTAGACCGCCCGTTCCCGATGATATATGCAAACATTCAGCCACATGCCATCCTCGATTTTGGAGAATAACATTTTTAAATGTTTTTTTCCCATATAAATGCATATGGAAGCAAACGACCTTGCCGTAAAAAGGTCAAATTTTAGCAACTTTGGTAGACCCTCCGTCCCCGATGAATTATGCAAAGATTCAGCCCCAAAGCATCCTTGGTTCTGGAGAAGAAGATTTTTAAATGTTTTTACCATATATGGGCATGGCGGCCATCTTGGTTAATGAACTGCGACCATTTTAGCAATCTTTTGTTCCCCCAACCTAAGGAATCTCAAAATGAAATTTGAGCAAATTTGGCCCAGAGGCTCCTTAGGAGATGTTATTTGAAATTCTGAACATTTTTCCCGTATAAATGCATAAGGAAGCAAAATTGACCTTACCGCAAAAAGGTCAAATGTCAATGTACAACCATTATTTTAGCAACTTTGGTAGCCCTCCCATTCCCGATGATATGTGCAAAGATTCAGCCACAAGGCATGCTTGGTTTTGGAGAAGAAGATTTTTAAAGGTTTTTCCCATACAAAAGCATAGGGAAGCAAACTTGACCTTGCCGTAAAAAGGTCAAATGCCAACGTACGACAAATCTTATAACAACTTTGGTAGACCTCTTGTCCCTGATGATTCTTGCAAAGATTCAGCCCCAAGGCATCCTCGGTTATGGAGAAGATTTTTAAAGGTTTTTACCATATATGTGCATGGAGGCCATCTTGGGTCAACGGACCATGACCATTTTAGCAATCTTTCGTTCCCCCACCCTAAGGAGGCTCCACATGAAATCTGAGCAAAATTGGCTCAGCGGCTTCAGAGGAGAAGTCATTTGAAAATGTTAATGGACGGAGGAAAAGTGATCACTATAGCTCATCCTGAGCAGAGGTCAGGTGAGTTAAAAAAAAAAAAGTCCCACCCCCCTGGCGGCCATGGTTTTTGACGTATCATGACGGCTTGAACAATCTTGGTAGAAAGTTACAAAAGAAACATTCCTGCCGTGTTATATTGAAATCGGTCCATTGGTTTCTGACATGAAGATTTTTAAACTTTTCTGTATAGATATATAGGGAAAATAAGCCCCGCCCTCTGGTGGCCATGTTTTTTGAGGAATCCAAATGGCTTGAACAATCTTGGTAGAGGATTACTAAAGGAACGTTTCTGTAAAATTATATTGAAATCGGCCCAGTGTTTCTGACAAGAAGCTTTTAAAAGTTTTCCATATAGATATATACATGTAGGAAAAATAAGCTCCGCCCCCTGGCAGCCATGTTTTTTGACGAATCCAGATGGCTTGAACAATCTTGGTACAGGATCACCAAACAAACATTCCTGCAAAATTATATTGAAATCGGTCCAGTGGTTTCTGACAAGAAGATTTTTAAAGTTTTCTATATAGATATAAAGGGAAAATAAGCCCCGCCCCCTGGCGGCCATGTTTTTTGACGAATCCAAATGGCTTGAACAATCTTGGTAGAGGATCATCAAAGTAACACTCCTGCAAAATTATATTGAAATTGGTCATACTTTACTGGATGTATTTGGCCAGACAGTCCCGAGCAAACATTGTAAACCCCCATGAGATGCTACAAAATGCGGTGTCACATCAGGGGCTAAACTGTTTGCCACCCATTGAGCTATTTTTAGACAAAACATTCGGTAGTAAATTGTACTTGTTAGCTCACCTGAGCGCAAAGTGCTCATGGTGAACTATTGTGGTCAGTCAATGTCCGTCGTCCGTCATGCGACGTCAACAATTGATTTAAAAGCCTACTCCTACACCCCTGGGCAAATTGACTCGATACTTGGTAGGAAGCATCGGGGTGACTTGTACATCAAAAATAGCTAAAATCATGCCGATCGGAAATCCAAGATGGCCGCCATGGCCGCCATCTTGAAAATCTATTTTTCGCTTCTCCTGAACCGAAAGGCCAATTGACTCCAAACTTTCTAGGAAGCACTGGGGTGACTTGTAGATCAAAAATAGTTGAAATCTTGCCAATTGAAAATCCAAGATGGCCGCCATGGCAGCCATCTTAAATCTATTTTTAGCTTCTTCTCCTGAACCGAAAGGCCAATTGACTCCAAACTTGCTAGGAAGCATCGGGGTGACTTGTAGATCAAAACTAGCTAAAATTGTGTTGATCAGAAATCCAAGATGGCCACCATCTTGAAAATCTATTTTTCGCTTCTTCTCCTGAACGGAAAGGCCAATTGACTCCAAACTTGCTAAGAAGCATCGGGGTGACTTGTAGATCAAAAATAGCTAAAATCATGCTGATCGGAAATCCAAGATGGCCACCATGGCAGCCATCTTGAAAATCTATTTTTTGCTTCTTCTCCTGAACCGAAAGGCCAATTGACTCCAAACTTGCTAGGAAGCATAGGGGTGACTTATAGATCAAAAGACGCTAAAATCATTCCAAACGGAAATCCAAGATGGCCACCATGGCGGCCATTTTGAAAATCTATTTTTCGCTTCTTCTCCTGAGCCGAAAGGCCAACTGACTCCAAACTTGGTAGGAAGCATCAGGGTGACTTGTAGATCAAAAATAGCTAAAACCATGCTGATCGGAAGTCCAAGAGGGCCACCCTGGTGGCCATCTTGAAAATCTTTTTTTCGCTTCTTCTCCTAAACCCAAAAGCTAGTTGACTTGAAACTTGGTAGGAAGCATCGGGGTGACTTATAGATCAAAAATGGCTAAAATCGTTCTGATTGGAAATCCAAGATGGCTGCCATGGTGGCCATTTTGAAAATGTAGATTTTTCACTTCTTCTCCTGAATCAAAAGGCTTATTGGCTTTAAACTAGGTAGGAAGCATCAGGGTGACCTGTAGATCAAAAATAGATAAAATCATCCCTATCAGAAATCCAAGATGGCCGCTATGACAGCCATCTTTAAAATCTATTTTTCGCTTCTTCTCCTGAATTGAAAGGCCATTTGACTCGAAACTTGGTAGGAAGCATTTAGGTGACTTGTAGATCTAAAATAGCTTAAATTGTTTGGATAGGAAATCCAAGATGGCTGTCATGGCGGCCATCTTGAAACTCTTTTCCTTTCACTTATTTTCCTGAACCAAAGGGCCAGTTAATTTGAAAATTGGTAGGAAGCATCAGGATGACATGTTGATATAAAAATAGCTAAAATCCTTCCGATTGGAAATCCAAGATGGCGGCCATCTTGAAAATCTATTTTTCTTTACTTCTTCTGAACTGAAAGACCATTTATTGACTCGAAACTTGGTAGGAAGCATCAGGGTGACTTGTAGATCAAAAAACGCTCAAATGGTTGCGATAAGAAATCTCAAATTGTGGCTATGGTGGCCATCTTGAAAATCTGTTTTGAACTTTTTCCCCTGAACCGAAAGGGCAATTGACTTAAAGTTCATTGGAAGTATCGTAGTGACTTGTAGATCAACAATAGCTAAAAGTCATTCTGATTGGAAATCCAAGATGGCTACCATCTTGTTTATGTTTATTATATTTCCCTGCCACTGTGCTGTTTACATGTATAAAATCATGATTCTTCAGAAACCACTTAGGCAATAGCAACCAAATTTCACATTGATCCTACTGTTGAAATGTGATTGAGAGTTTGTTCAAATGATCACGCTCCATTGACTGTCTTGCCATATATAATATTCATCTTAAAAATTAAGAACTGCTTAAAGGATGATCTTTTCATTAGTTGCGATGACAGGATTGGAAAAATGTTACACAACATCTGCATATCTGCACTCACAATGCTACTCAGGTGAGTGGCCCGTGGGCCTCTTGTTCAATTTTAAATAAAGTATGGTAAGGAGTTGAGGTGAGTAACCGACCCAGAAATCAAATTTCGGGTAAGGTGTTCACATGCTGTGTTTAAAGGAGTGTAGATATTGATGTAGTGTATGTACAAGAATCTCAGACATGTGACAGACTATTGAAGCGATATATGAGCCTCTTCATGGGATAAAAATCTTATGCCATATGCGAACAACAAAGACACGTGGTTTTTGCTATGCGCAGTCTGATCAGCACCGTTGTTGTTCGCTGTCTAGACAGTAAACAACCTATCAAAACTTTCAAGACTAGCTAATCTGGCACAATGGCCGAGTTAGCCAGTCTACGGCTGAGTAAGCAGGTCTGAGTCTTATTTGGTCGAAAACCTCGAAGACAGGTTTTTCATGTCATTGCTTATATATTATCTGTACTTTGACAAAGTGCAGGGAGACTTTGTAGCGGCATCACACAGTGCTAAACACAAGCTACAATTGGATTAATTAACGCATAATTTTACTGCAAGCATATTTTATTTTCGGGCTTCAGAAGGGGGAAAATAGGACCTTATGCACATACTCTTCAACTTCTTAAACCTCATTGAAATATATTTATATCGGAAAGATTATTAAATCCAGAAAATAGGAGCTAAATTTTGCAGTAAGGAGGGTGTACATGCCGAAAAATTTTTATGCCATGAATTATACGATTTTTGCTTAAAGGATCTGTTTTAAGGTCTTTGTGAACATGTCGCTTTGCGACAAATGTCTTATATTGAATTAATTTTCTCCGTAACACATTATCCAAGTTGATAAAATAATACATAGAGGCTGTTGCATTATGTGATGGATTTTTACAGATCCCTCATTTATTATTCGGAACTAGCGAAACTATTTGGAACTAGCCAAATCAGTGGAGAACTTCACATTCATCACAAGGGCAGATAACCTAAGGCGAAGGACAAAGTCTTTGGTGTGATATTTCAAGGAAGGCTAGTACTCTGTATCAGCCAATAAAGTCCAAATTTTGATCAGCCACTTATTTGGAAATTGTTATGAAGCATAACTTTACCTGGTTCTAGCCAAATGACTGTATCTGATCAATTGTGCCAGCTTTAGTGTTCAGACAACAAAATTCACTTGCCTACACCTATATGCTTATGTGTGTGCAGAGTTGGAGCATGGGCATGTCACTATGACTTTGAGGATTCAAAATGTTCTTGGTATTTTTGCAGCTAATAAAAATTGTCCAGATAATTGAGGAGTGTGGGTAAAAAATATTTCAGTCATTATAAATAAAGATAAAGAGCCTTAAATAAAAGGTTACATATAAGAATTTAAGAAATAGACAACATAAGCTGTGTAGAGCTTTTAATGCTTATAAGTTCTTTCAACAGCTAGCCCTACTGGGATGTCCAACAGAACCATGATCAAAATCAAGATTTGTGATCTAGTTTGCTAAGTTTTTACTATACATATGTGTACAGTATAATAATTACTGTATTTTTTAAGTCTAGTCCCATATAATTCACATCTTAGAATTTTTTGCTGTTATTATTTAGCCCGGTTTCATGTATTTTCACGTTACTAATGGTAAAACGTTTCATCATAACTACTTACAGAGACAAATGCTGAAAATAATTCTGAAGTCATCTAAATTATTATCTGAGCATTTATTTTATGTACAAATAATGCAGTTCTTTGGATTTGATTTGTGAAAGCATTTGTGTAAACAAGCCAACCATGTTGCCGCCATTTTGAACCAAAAGCCATGTAACTTCGCGTTAATTAAATTTTTGGCAGAAAATCATCATGTAATTGTAATGTGATTTTTGCAAATTTTGGCCATTTTCAAAATAAAGTATGGATACCGTATTAATCCGCCTATAAGACGATTTGTTTATAAGACGGGGGCTGTTTTTTGGGCCCTTCCCAGGCAGGATTTTGCTTTTAATTAATTATAAGATAGGTTAAAAAAGTCGCCTGTCGGAGACATTCCCTGCCACTCAGAAATTCCTAAAGTACATGAAGACATCGGCGATGATTGGTCAGATTTGTAAGTGAATTTATCACAGAGCAGGAATTAAAAAAAACTCCCAACACCACTTACAAGCATGCATACCGTATTTAACTGTGTATAACACGCACCTTATTTACCCAGAAAACGTTTATAAAAATCCGATGTGTATTATTTATAGGAACACCAAAATCGGGACAGATATCACCAAGATAATCCGTCGTGAAAACTCATGACATTCACGATCGCTCGTTAAAAATGCGAAATAGAATGATTGCTATAAGATATTCATGATTTTTTATACCTATCTCGCCCATACCAGGGTTCTGGCAGCTCAAAACAAGCAACTCGATCTGATTTGTAGTAATTTGATATCCTTTTCATGTCCATGCTTTTTTTTGTTTACGCTTTTTTATTTTGCTGATCATGTGATCTCTTCAAAGGGAAACTACTCAAACAGGCATATGCATATGAATCTGTATTGATTACCGGACTTTGACAAGACTCAACCGTAACTTGAATAAATCAGCCTGCACAACTGATTTATTGTAGTTCAAAATAGGAAATAAATTTGGTAGAACATAAATATTGGCACGAACGATCATACATTGAAAAAATAAAAAAGTATTTAAGTTTATGCAATTATTAAAATTATTGATAATAAACAAAACCAACTGGGCTTTTGAGGTAGGTAGATCGGTCATTTGCATTTTATCTTTTATTTTCTTACCACCCAGCTAGCATTCTACGTAAATCTACATCGGGCCGTCATCGGCCCGTCAGCTACCCTGACGGGCCGATGACGGCCCGATATAGATTTACGTAGAATGCTGACTGGGCATATGTTTATCTTTTTTTTTTTTTTTTTTTTTTATTTAAACTTTTCTTCCAACTTACCAAAAAAATTGTTTGAAATAAACAATGTTTATGATAAAGAAAATCAAACTACCAGCATACATCTGTGCACTTAATTGGTTAATTGGCAGTCAGAATGACAACTAGTCGACTTTAGTTGTTGTTTGCATTGCCCTGAGGCACTGAGTTGATAATTTCACGTCTCAGTTAAGAAAGTGACACAAAGAAGGTGTTAATTATGAGAACACAAAAGAAATAACTACATTTTTATTATCATAGCGTCTGCAGTGGGGAAGCAAAGAACTGCCTACACTACATCAAGTTGCCTGAGGCCCATGGTAACAGAGCTGCACAACGAAAATTCAGTTAGCATTATCGTAAATTCGGCCTGTTTCTACTCTAAACCTTCCGAGTTCGGCCATTTTCAACTCAATCCTAGTGAAATTTGACACTTAGTTTCTGGTAACATAGTAAATAACGCACAGATAAATTCTTCGTGTTTTACATAGAACATCTCTTTTTTTTATTTCAAAACTATTTTAATAGCAAATATTCAGTGCGTGTTATACACGGGTGCGAGTAATACACAGAAAAATTCGGTACTTCACCTACAAAATTACCTTGCTGCTATTTCTGTCAAGGGACGAAGGTAAACATTATATCCTTCCACCGGTTTCGAAGATCGGCATTTTCCGTGACCACGTGGCACCACCGGACTTTGCCGAAAATACCGATATGGCCAAAGATCTTGATTATAAGATGGGTCTGGATTTTTGGGGGCTTTTTTTTTTTTTTGGAAAAATCCCCGTCTTATAGGCGGATTAATACGGTACCTTAGATTTGATATTTTCATAGAAAAAATAAGTTAGTCTTAGCTGTAAAAATTGATTTAATAGATATAGGTGTAAATGTCATTAAGGACTGTTATCACCACGGTCAATATATTTCTTTTCTAAGCGGAAATCACAAAACAACAGTGTATTTCTGAAAACAAACCTTGCCCACTAAAGCGTGACTTTGTATTTAAAACATCCAGCAGGTAGGTGGCGCTGCCGTTTATTTTCATTGAGAAATCAGTTTAACGCAATATTGAATTTAAGGCGAAAATACATGGAGTATATTACTTTTATTCACACAGACTATTTAGGCTGACAAAATTAATCAGATAATTGATTAACTGATCTATAAATTCCACAAAAATGATTATCATTACAGATGTCTTATAATCAATGAGACGCCACATTTTGCGGCATCCCATCTGGGTCTACACTGTTTGTTCAGGCCTATTTGACCAAATACATACAGTAAAGTATAACATGGGAAGAGTCCTGCTCAGACAGACAAGTAAATTGACCAAATCTTTTGTGATAAATAATCAATCACAATGACAGGAGTGATAATCGACCAGATTAGCCAGCCTTAGAGTCTATTTATACATTGTATTTGCTGTATGATGATTCTAGCGAATAAAAAGAAAAGAAAAAAAATGCAACAATGTATCCATTTAAAGATACTGCCTCCAGATTTGTGGGACTTTTACCCAACCCGATCACATGATGAACAGGCCCTGCCTAAGGCATCTCTGCCCTGGAGACTATAGGCAGCCCAACTACTTCGCTGGCCCCTATGGGCGGGGGCCGTGGTCTGTGGGTCGTGATTTCTGAATATCCGATAATCAGTGCACGCCGGTAATAGGTACCAAGTTACGCTACACTACCGGTCACAGGAGCTTGACATTGGATAATTTCTACTTATAGGGCCTGTCCTTCGAACCTTCGATTATTTCATAATCGTAGGGACAGGCCCTATAAGTAGAAATTAGCAAACGTCAAGCTCCTGTGCTACCGGTTGCCTACATGAAATGCACTTTACGGCATCAGGAATTTTGCTGAAGAACTGAACAAGTATCTGTTGTTGTTTTTCGCGTGCGACACACCATGAATTTCAAAAATGCAGGTAAAAGAAGCTTTCATGTCTGTAGCCTCGCGAAAAATAAACTGTTCGACAGCCGGTAGATTCTAGTAAACAAGCTGGTTGTCATACGACAACACACACAGTTGTCACAACACCCAGAAGGTCGGAAACCAGACACGATATGTATCGCTGAGCACTTTCATTGGCTGACTGACATCACGTCTCAGTCGAAACACTCGGTGTTATTCGCTTTAATCATTGCGACTTTTCAGGCCACGGCAAGGGTCCGTACACACAATTCTGTTCTATTCCATACGTGTTATCATTTGACGCGACCGTCGTGGCTGCTTCTTCGCGGCTGCTTCTTCGCAGCCACGAGGCGGTGTCGCTACAAGAAAATGCATCTGTATTATTGCAAGGAAGTATCCATCAAAGAGATGGGATATTTAGTCCTGATTCAAGAGGGCGTCAATGCCTACCATGTTGTTTAGTATTATTGGTGAAAGCTGTACAGAAAAGGATCTGTACCAACAAGTTGAATGTCAACAACATGAATGAAATTCTGTTTGCAGGAGATAAATTATACAAGTATGCAAAAAAGAATGCCAAGACATATCATGACTATTTAGAGCCATGTGATTTGCCATCTTATTTTTCACTTGACAACCAGCATTATCCCTGGAAAGTGAAAAAAAAAAAAAAAAAAAAAAAAAAAAAAACTTTTCAGGAAATTTAAATATCTTATCCCTAGTGGAGTATCCTTTCCTTGATTTAGAGACAGGACTTGCTATGACTTTCTCATTCAACCCATATGCAGTCTTCATTTGAAACGGCTTTTCTATTGCATTATTGGAACAAGGTGACTGTTTCTACCTTTTTGAGTCACATGCAAGAGCTTCAGATGGAATGCCAAATGTTAATGGCAAAAACATTTTGTTAAAGAAAACAAATATAACTGGCATTTTCCTTACATTTGCGTAGATTGTTTAGTTTTGATAATTCCTTTACTACAACAGCGGTGAGTCAGTTTGATTTGCATTCGCTCTGTATATCTCCTGTTTGCAGGGAGACCATAAAATGATACCAATGAGCTGAGTTTCAAATTTGTGACATAACTACCTATCCTCCTTTACAAGAATGTATTTCATTTGAGTTGTGTCCATCACAGCCTTATGCTTCCTCCCAGCTTGCTGACAGCTTAAATGAACACGGTTCCGCATTACTTGATTCACCCCTTATATGTGAAGAATTGCAAACCTCCCTGAATAAGAAACTTAAGTTAAGTGACACATCAAAAGATGGTTTGAGCAGTAAGAAATTTAAAAACAAAGAAAGTGCTATAGTCACACAGTTTCACAAGTTGGTGTCTTGTGGTCCCCAGTACATATGTACAAGTTGTTGTCAAACATTTTTCAGACATTCTGATGTTAAATTTGATATTCAGGGTCTAAAACCCGAGATGAAAAGACTCTGTACATTAGGACATAAAAGTGTGGAGGATAAGGAATGGATCTGTCAACAATGTGCTAATAGTTTGAAGAAAAATAACTTGAACAAATATCTTCCTTTTTGTCAAGCCCGCTTGCGCTGAGCAAGACATAGTCACCATAGCTGCATTTAAGTGTATATTAGTGAGTCCATCCGTATTTGTCCGTCCTAGCTAGAAATTTTGCATGCAGAATCATCTTTCAGTGTAGTTTGAAATTTCTCCAAGACTTGGCCTTGAGGTCAGATTTGTCAAGGACATGCACTTACCAGCAGAATTTAAGAGTTTTTAAAGAAAGTCTTCTATT
This sequence comes from Anodontia alba, assembly GCA_964016985.1. Lineage (NCBI taxonomy): Eukaryota > Metazoa > Mollusca > Bivalvia > Lucinida > Lucinidae > Anodontia > Anodontia alba. Next base: position 9,095,314 of record OZ024836.1, on the reverse strand, counting down.
CAGGAAGTGCAATGCCCAGATGCTTGATATATTCCATAGAGCTCCATCTTATCGTATAGTATTGGTAGCATTGGAATGTCGTCTATCTTCTTTGCATGTATTGTGTAAAATTGCATAGAAGATACACAGCACTCCATTAGTACTTTACAAGCTAGCAGACTCTTAGGACTATCAGTCCTTTGATTTTTTTTTTAGTGTACCTTTAGTATAGATAGGTACATATATTTTACCACAAGTTTTTCTGGGGGTGGTCGGGTGGTCGGGTGGTGCGAAGGTGCTGTGTATCTTACATCACCGGGGCGTCCAACTGATATTGGCTTACAGTTGGGCAAGGCCTGCTATCCTTGTAGTGGGTAAGGGTAGAGGGGGAATGTTTTTATTTCTTCTGTTTCTTCACTTTCATTCCTGTTCCTCTTTCTTCCCTGTCCCTCTCTTTCATCTCCTCTACTCTCTCTTCTATCTCTTTTCTCCCTTTCTCTGGGAGACGACACAAAATGACCCTCAAGGGTTGACGTGTCGTTAAACCCCAACACAATCAAAAACCACAAGTTTTCCCAGCATTTTTGAAAAACCTAAGCGCACAGTGTGGTAACTAGGTTGAATATGGTAATCTATACATTTTGATTTTGATATAACATCTTTAGATTCATCCTCGGTAACCCAGGTGTGACCCATTATGTTATACTTCATTCAATCACCCCTGGGACAACTCGCTTATGTTTCTTCATCCTCATGAATTATTAATCAGGCAATCTGATTGGTGATCTCAGTATTTCCATGAGAAATTTTAGTCTGTTTTTATCTTGCGTACTCTGCAAATAACATCATAGGTGTATTTTTGTTTTGTGATGTCCAATCATATCGTTCATTGCAAATCTAGGCTTGGTATTAATTGCTGACAAAAATGTTTATCGGGTTTCCTGAGTTTGTTTTAGTAACGGAATAAGATAAATGAATCTTCTGCATAAGAGAGTAGCGCTATGTTATTGACATTTTGATTGGCTATTGATGTATTCCCCGCTGTTATGAATATTCATAGAAAACAATGTTTCATCAGTTAGTTGTCCCAGGGTGATGAATGAAGTGTAACGTAATAATGGGTCACACCTGGGTTACCGATGATGCTTTAGACTACACGTTTAAATTTCCTTATATCTGAAACTGTCTCATAATGAACCATCTAATAAAGAGGCTTCAGTATATTTTTAGAGTGCCTGTACAAAACACAAGATGAGCTAAAAAGGTATTTCTGCTGACCATTCCGAGGGGTTTCTTCTGTTGCAGTTCTTCTTTTTGTATATCATTTATTCTAACACAGCGCCCCTACATAGGCAGTGGAGAAAACCAGTAATTTATTCTGGAACAGATCACTGGGCTGAAGCCTGTGACACCGTCTGGCACCATTCCGATGTCAGTTTGACACTTTGCTTGCGTCAGTCTTTGTTGCCACTACTTTAGATGGTGTAACATCATTTTTCTCGAGGCAACAACTTCAGAAGTGTATGTAAACATCAACGTTACACTCAAAACTGTTGGCGGGATTTCTTTATGTCATGGTGGAAAGTTAGAAGAATCTGACATATATAATTACTTTTTCGTCATTTTTTATGTGTTAGAATTGAAATAGATCTGTCCTTGTGTATGATTTGCTGAATAATAGACCACAGTTTGTCAGTCAGTTGTCAGTAAATAGATCACTTGTGCTTGGCACTCGGCGCTCCTGATTTGATCTACTTTACAATTGACCTCCAATCAGTGATTTTCTTACTCAAAAAATCACTGCTAGAACTGATCTTTTTCTTAACCCTTATCCTGCTGAATAAATTAAGATGCCATGCCCATTTCTAATTTTCAGCCAATTAGATCGCTTGATCCTGATTGTTGATACAAAATCACTTACTTAATGACAAACAGTGCAGATCCAGATCAGTTGGCTTCTGAAGAAGCCAACCGATCTGGATCTACACTGTTTGCAAAGGCAGGGTATATCCGGGTTCAGCAGGACAAGAGTTAATTGCAACTGTACTGTGTCTTTTTATTGTTTGTTACTTCTCCCTCTTTTGCTGCCTCAGGAAGGCTGTGTTTCATGATTTCGGCCTTTCCAGCATATCTTTATTATTTTGACATGGAAATTTTTAACCTATTAAAGACTGAATAATCTCTCCCGCACTATATATTGGAAGAGCCCATTTCTGATTTTAGGTATTTCAGGCTGTATGATATAGATATTCCTGTAGAAAAATGGTTGAACTATTTGCAAACAGTGCAGACCCTGATCAGACACCACATTCTGTGGTGTCTGATCTGGGTTTGCACTGTTTGCCAGTTACCTGTTTAAGGGTCTTCAGTCTTCAGTAGGTTAAGAAAATATTCATCAGAATAAACTGATTATCTGTAGCTCTACAGAAGACTTCTAAATTCAAATAAAATAAAATGACAAAAAATATATATATATATATATATATACACCACGACCTCTTTATAATACGGTTCGTTATAACACGGTTTTGTATATAGCACGGTTCAAAGATGGATTCCCAAAATGTATAGATTATATTGAAAAATGACCATAAATGGTCATTTTTCAATATAATCTATACATTTTTGTTTGGCTATAACACAGTTGTTTAACTAACACGGTTTATGGTATGGACCCCAACAGTAGTGTTATAAAGAGGTTGTGGTGTATATACATTTTGGCTATTTGTACAGATACAGTGTGGGTATGTGTGGTGATGGGGCCAATGACTGTGAAGCGTTGAAAGCCGCCCATGCTGGCATCTCCCTGTCTGAGGCGGAGGCATCAGTAGCTGCACCATTTACTTCTAGAGTAAATAATATAGAATGTGTTGTCACTCTTATGAGGTAGGTATTATAATTGCTTTTTTTTCATGAAGAATATCAGAAATGAAAATAAGGTTTGCATAGCAGACAATTCACATAAAATGTCAGGCCTTATTTTCTTGGCTATTATATGTATAGTTAAACTAGTTAAACCTGTATTAAATAGCCTTTCTTGTTTTCCTGAATGTGCTTGCTTAACACTGGTTTCACAATATATATATGTGTGTGTATATTTAGGTATAATATCTAATTAATATATACAAAAAGATAAATAACAAAGTCACAGCATTCCCTTTAATAATATTTTAAATCCTGAAGTGTTTTTCATAAATGATCAGATGATCTTCAGCAGGATGTCCAAACAGAATGACATTAAAAACTGTACAACAAGTTAACGTCATGAAATTCTGGGAAGCACTGACATCAAAATTGATCTCAGGGCAAAACGTCAATAATTTAATTATCATGTTTTTAAATTTAAATGTAAAAAAAAAAGTGCTAGGCCACCATGATCTCTACAAAGCCACATAAGTGCATAAAACGGCTCTGATTAGACTGCGCATCTGCCTAGCCTAATCAGACCTATTCCCGCCGAGTCCCCAATAACACATAGAGCCCCTGGCAAAGACACTGATCAGGCTGCCCATATGGGCAGGTCTGTGTTCACTGGACACACCCTGTGGGATAACAAAGATCTCAATCAGCCTGCACATCCATGCAGCCCAATCAGAGGCCTAACCCCCACCCTGGGTCCCCGGCAATCTATGCGGCATATGACGAGCACACAGACTACAACTCCTGCTGTGCAGAATTCAGAGCCCTGATGGATATTCCTGATGGTAATACACCACAACCTCTTTATAACATTATTGTTGGGGTCCATAGCATAAACCGTGTTAGTTAAACAACCGTGTTATATCCAAACATAAATGTATAGATTATATTGAAAAATTACCATTTATGGTCGTTTTTCAATATAATCTATACATTTTTGGGATCCATCTTTGAACTGTGTTAGATCTAAAACCATGCTCTACTGAACCTTGTTATAAAGAGGTTGAAGTATAATTGAAAATAAATAATTTCAATAGTACTGTAATTTCTAAATAAATTAAAAAAAATTCTTCACAGTGATTAGACAGTGCAAATATGCAGGCTGACATGTGCCTTCATTGTCCACATATGCATTAGGGCCAAGTTTTTATTATCTTGTACATTACACTAATTTTGAGAAATAAGAAAACTATTAATTGTTAACAGTCATGGTTAAAAATAATAATTTGAAAACTTGGTATGTTTCAGGGAGGGTCGAGCGGCCCTGGTAACGTCATTTGGTTGTTTCAAGTACATGGCCTTGTACAGTTTCATACAGTTTATATCTGTGATAATTCTTTATACAGTAAGTAGAAAATAAGCCATGCTGTGCAAAAATGGATTTTTTATGACTAGAGTAGCTTCAGACATGGTGCTTTTTTATTATTTGTTTTGCCCTAAAAGTATTGGGCCCAGTTGTTCAAAGCATCGTTAGCTTAACAAGCTCATTAGTGTTCAAAATGTTAACTGTTCTAGTAAGTACAATGTCTAATTCACAGGTATTTTTGCTGAAGAAATGTGAGTAGCTTTTGCATTTGCAAAAGCTACTCACATTTTTTTAGCAAAAATAGTAGCGTATATGCCATATCTAATGATCAAAGATTTAACGATATGTTAACTAACGACATTGTTAGTTTTGAACAATTGGGCCCTGAATTTTTTCTTATTGCACCATGAGAACATATGTTGTGACTACTCATTAGAAGTGCCTCATAGAGGCACTTCTAATGAGTACCCACAACATAAGTTTACATGGAGAAGTAGGAAAAGTATTTTACTGACCTCGGTGGCTCAGTCAGATGCAGGTTTGACTGGTGATCAGGAGGTTACGGGTTCAGCAACATTCTTTCATGGAGATAGATCATGAAATATTTTCTAAGGTCATTCTCTCCCTTACGCTGATTTGTGAAGGGCAGTTGTCAGGTTCTGGCAAAAGAATGCACACAAATATTGGTTAAATGCTTAGAGGACTAAGCCTGCCCAGGAAAACTGGTTAGCTAAACTGACCTCGCTCATCATGACTTCAGTGTGTTGATTGGCCGTAAATTAGCAACTCAAACAAACGAAAAATATTTATATGGATATGTGGCTTTTCTGGATTTATGATATGTGAACATACATCAAACTAATAGTGCAGGTAATTATTTGGTATTTTGGGTGCACATGCTGATCTTGATCTGCCCTGTTCACTGAAAATCCATTTGTCCATGACACAGCTCTAATATTACTTAACCCTTGTCATGATGAATAAATTAATATGCCAGACCCACTTCTCATTGTCAGCCAATCAGATCACTTATTTCAGATTGTGAATAGTGAATGGCAAACTGTGCAAGCTTCTGAAGTTACTGTATTAGATACTTCTCTTATCTAGAGTTATGTTCTCAGAATTAGTCAAACTGAATTTAGTGATCCCAAATGATCAGAAAATGTAAACTGTTCTATTTTTTTACCTGTACCACTCTATGGCAAATTCAGATGTCAGACATAATATTTTTCTTATTTTCCCAGAAAAAGGTTTGATATTTCATGCAAATTTACTCCTCAGGAGACAATTTGCATGAAATGTCAAAATCAGTCATCTGGAAAAAATACAAAAACTATTTCAAAATGTTGTCTGCTGAAAGAAATATCTATGAATTAAATAGAGGATATTTACTCTTTTGCTGTGAATACTGTAAATATTTTCATCGAGTGTTATGAAAACATCAATGTTTGACTTGTTTTCAATACACAAGATGAAAATTTTTATGGTACTCACTGAAAAAGAGTAAATTTCTTTTTTATTTACCAAGTTAGCCAATGCCCTCATCCGACATAATAACTGATGTCACTAAACAAAAGATCAGCGTCATGACATTTAGTGCTTAACTTATGAAGCGCTGGCTGGAGAAACAAGTTTTGGCAAATTAAAATAATCTTGTTACTAAAATGTTCCTTACATTCTAACTAAGAAAATGTGGACCAACACTTGACATCACGGAAACATGCCTACGTATATTATATTGACCCCCTTAAACCCCACTTTTATATAGTAAAACTGGGGTTTAGGGGGGTATACGTTATTTTTCTTATTTCTGCTTAAAAAACATAGATTGTGGGTACTTGTTAGAACTGCCTCACTGAGGTGGTTCTAACAGGTACCCACAATCTATGTTTTGAGCAGAAATATGAAAAATATCAGAGTTTTTTTATCTGAAAATTTTCGGGTTTTTTTTGGAGGTGAAATTTTCTATATATTTGAATAGGCATGTTTTCGTAATGATATTTTTGCTCAGAAACAGAGAAGTTGGAGGAGGTCTGAACTGAAGTGGGATAGGCATCTGTTAGGGAAACAATGAAGACAACCTGAATAACCTGAAATGAGTAGTGAAAACAACATTGTTATTTTTCACTAGTGAAAATTACATATTTTTCACTTGTGAAAATTTTCATTTTTATTCATTTTGAATATACAGTCAAACCTGTCTTAAGCAGCCACCCATGGGAAACTTAAAATGTGGCTGCTGAAGGCAGGTGGCTGCTTAATACAGTTCAAATATATAAGTCTATGAAGTTTGGGGCAACTTTCCTCTGGCTGCTTAATACAGGTTGGCTGCTGAATAGAGGTGACCACTAACACAGGTTTGACTGTACATTGATTTTACCGCTTTCAATAAAATAAACATGATTTCAGAGGACTCTATAAGAAAGAGTATTTGATGATAATTCTGGGATAATTTTTCTTATTTCTCCATAAAAACATATGTTGTGGGTACTCATTAGAAGTGCCTCAGTGAGGCGCTTCTAATGAGTACCCACAATGTATGTTTTTATGGAGAATTGGAGAAAATTATCCTATAATTATCACTAAATACTCCTCCTTAGCAACTCCTCTGATGATTTCATTTCAGTATGGTGTTAATTTGGGTGATATGCAGTTCTTGTATATAGATCTTGTCATAACTACCACTGTAGCTGTTCTCAGTAAGTATCGTACCAGCAGAGGAATTTGTTAAGGAGAAATGCAGTAAAATTCCGCTATTAAAACGACAAAAAATCAAAACCACGCTCCTGTGTTAAGAGCAGTTTTTGCCAGTCACAAATGGTTTCTTTCTTATTACAGTATAGGCAATATTAAGACCACCCCACTACATTTTGTAATGCGACCACTTTTTAGGCAGTCCTAGAGGTAGTCTTAACCCTAAAATGGCAAGAAAAACCTGCATCTGAAAATGTTGTCTGTTTATGTCATCTGCTGAATATTCTTGCAAACTTTTCAAACCTATTTTTGCATACAGGCAAGTGGATCCACACTATTTGCAAAAATGATTTTTAAAATCAGGAGCTGATGACGAAGCAGACGACAATTGTTGTGATTGGCAGTTTGAGGGTTAATAACAGAATTTTACTGTATTTGATGATAATTCTTAGGTCATTTTCTCCAGTTCTTTACGAGGATAGTACGGTAAATGTCCTAAAATTTTGTACACCAAAGTTGCTGACAAAATGTCATATGCAAACAGTATAGACCAAGATCAGACTGCTCCTGAAGGAGCAGTCTGATCAGGGTCTACACTGTTTGCCATTAAACTGTTTTAAAGACTCCATATTCCTCAAAAATAGACATTTTTTATCCAAGAAAGGTTTAATGAATTGATACATAGTATAAATAGGATCATAAAGTGTGGCATCTGACAGCTTGTAAAATTTCAGTTAGTCTCTCGTTTTTTGAACTGGACCAAAATGAAATGATTTTTATCTTATCTCTGAATTAATGTTGGCAACATAAGTTCGGAGATACGATAAAAAATCATTTCATTTCAAGAACTAGAGACAAACTGAAATTTTACAGACTGTCATGTGCCACATTCTATGATTGTATTAATATCATTTATCAATTAAACCTTTTTTGGATAATAAAATGTCTATTTTTGAGGAATATGGAGCCTTTAAGAAATAACTACATAAAAAGCAAAATTTTGGCCAAAATACATTGTAGTATGAAATAAAAGGTTCGAAATTTTAGGACATTTACTATACTGCTTTTCTAATATGAGTACTGACAACATGTGTTTTCATGGAAAAATAAGTAAAGTATTAGTCTGAAAACAATAACTCTTCTTATCTGGTGGCATGCTTATGTATACTCTCTGGTGATTCTAGTTTGAACAACATGTGTTTTCATGGAGAAATAAGTAAAGTATTAATCTGAAAACAATAACTCCTCTTATCTGGTGGTATGCTTCTGTATACTCGCTGGTGATTCTAGTTTGAACCTACCCTATTTACCCTAAATATTGGGATACCTTATCCACTTACCATACTCATCCTAAAATTTGAAATAGTCCATTCTACTACCTATTGATGTGTCAAAAATATTGCTGTATGTATGGCAGATATCGAAGACTTTGATCAGAAACTGCATTCTGTGGTGTCTGAATTGGGTCTGCACCATTTGCCTGTCTGACCCAATACTTTAAGTTATTAAGGTACTTATGTTTTGGTGAAATATAATAAAAAAAAATTCTCCTATATTTATTCAAGGTTTTGGAACTGAGGACACATGCAACTGTTCTGCATGAGTGATTGTGTTCAATACCAGTTCACTGTTGGAAATTGTACATGTACATCAGTTTTCAGTGTCAGGTAAATGTGTCCACTTATAGAAAAATATCAGAATTTGCATTGTTTTTGTGATAAATATGATTTCAGGTAATACCACAAACTACAGTAGGCTGTTTTCAGTGTCTGTATTTTATTCTATCTAATGCCTATTCTGTTTTATTTCAGTGGGATATACTCAAGCTTACGACAAACTAGTGTCAGCTCGGCCTGAGGGATCGCTAGTCAAACCATCAAATATTTTGTCAATACTTCTCCAGGTGCTATGTGCAGGAGTCTTTCAAACTGCAGCTTTCTTGTACCTCAAAGGACAGCCCTGGTAAGTAACATTGTGAGGAGTTATTAACCTCACTGCGAAGAAAGGGGGCATCTTAGTAATTCTTGTTTTCTGTTTTTTTGTTCATTTTTGCTCTAACCCTCCTCTGTCTCCCTTTTCTGAGTTAGTTTTTCTGTCCATTTCTTCCCTTTTTGTAGGGAATGACACAAACTGACCCTTAACCCTTAAAGCCCCAATCAAAACTGCAGCAGAAACAATTTTTACTTTTATTTTTTTTTTTCGAGAATAAAGTCTGGACACTATATGTGAAGCAGATGATTCACATGGAATGTCAAGACTTATTTTCTCTGAAAAATTAATAATAATAGATAAAGAAAAAAAAAATCAAAATGTTGTCTGCTACAAATTTTGCTTGGCGCTTTAGGTGTTAAGGGTTGACATGTCATTAAACAAGCTGAAGCAAACAAAACCACAAGTGGAAAAATAATTTTTTTGTCATATGCAAGCAGTTTGGTCTAGGTCCACAACATGATTGATGTAATGTACATTATTATATAATCTATAAATAGATGTTCTCTCATTGGCCAAGCATGAAATATGTAAGGCCTGACATATCTGATGTTCATTGTTCCTTGAGGCATTGGTTTCTAAAATTAGATTTTCCAATGGACATTAGTTTCCTAAAATAGATTTTCCATGTGACATAGCTTCTAAAATTGAACAGTGGAATTATGCTATGTAACAGCTTGCTAGATTTCATTCTGTTGTTTAAACTTCATTCAAATATCGGAACCAGTATTGTAGTTTGACCAAATTGTAGATCAACAAACCACAGCAAGCTGACATTTAACATGTTACACTGAACATCACATCTGAAATACAGTCAGAGGAATGATTATATGCGCCGAGGCAAATATCAAAGAAGAATTCAGAAGTAAATGTTTTGCATCATTTTTTTTCTATCATGTTACCCTGAACACAGCATCTGAAATTCAGTCAGTGGAGTGAGTATATAATAAATTAATTGTTGACTATTGAGTCATTGGACATGATGTTATGGCGACCAGAGAATACCAGTATTGACCTCGGCTTTGCCTCAATCAATATTGGTATTCTTTGGTGGACATCACATCATGTCCAGTGACTCAGTAGTCAATAATTGTATAATGCAATATGCCATTAATATAGAAAAATAGGCATACAGAGGATGTCCCAGAAGAGCCACTATCACAGACTGTAGCCTACCAATAACACTCAGAGGAAAAGTAAATAAACCAAGCCAGCATCACAAAAACATGCCTGTATAATTTTGACCCTTTAAAACTCACTTTTATATAGTAAAGCTGGGGTTTACAGGAGAATAAATCATTTTTCTTATTTTGCTGAAAAACATAGATTGTGGCTACTCATTAGAACCACCTTGGCAAGGCAGTTCTAACAAGTACCCACAATCTATGTTTTGAGCATAAATTTGAAAAATATCAGAATTTTTTTATTTGAAAATTTTCCTTTTTTGGTTGTAAAAATTTTCAATATATTTGAATAGGCGTGTTTTCACAGTGGACTGTATACTAGCCACAAATCAAAGAAAAGCAAAGCAACTAGCTTCCTCTCCCCAACATGGTGACCACAATGTTAGACAGAATTCACTAAACACAACAATAAGACCATGACCAGGACAGAACATGAAAAAAAAAAAAACACCAGCGAGTAGCCACAGGGCCACATAATGAACAAACAACACCAGGGCCCAGTTGTTCAAACCTAACAAAGTTAACAAATCATTGAAACTTTGATCATTAAATATGGCAAATACGCTGATATTTTTGCTGAAAAAATGTGAGTAGCTTTTGCATTTGCAAAAGCTACTCACATTTTTTCAGCAAACATACCTGTGAGTTAGATATTGGTCTTACTAGAACAGTTGACATTTTGATCACTAACGAGCTTGTTAAGCTAACGATGCTTTGAACAACTGGGCCCAGAACCACAGCCACTAAGCAACCAAAAATCAAATGATCTCATAGGTGTTAATCCATATACAATGAAGTATTTGTCACATGATTTGATGTTTTAATATTGCAGGTATAAAACAGTAGAGCCTAGTAGTGATTTCTCAAGAACAGAGTGCTGGGAGACTACAGTGATATTCCTGGTCTCCTCCTATCAATATATTGTAGTAGCCTTCTGCTATTCAAAAGGACCACCATTCAGAAAACCAATCTACACAAACAGTAAGTAAGATGTAACAAATGAAAGGTAACTGCTGACACCTTTGGATCTGAAGAGACTCTGCGAAAGTTCTGGTCAGACTGCTCCAATGGGTTTGTAACCATGTTACCTTTCTTTTAGTAAAACAGTTAACAAACCATACTGTCAGATATGACCATCTTGAATAGAGGGGTCAACATGATCTCCAACCTACAGGGACCCTGACTCTCTTGGATTGATGAGTCATTATGTCCCCCAACCCCATCCTATGTGGAGGGGGACATATTGATTTTGGTGCAGATTTTGTCTGCATTGGCGTCAGCGGTGTCATGACACTTTCTTGTCTGCACAATATTTTGTGAACCAGTATATGGATTCTTGCCAAATTTTATGGATATGTAATTGGGACATAACAAAGAACTGATTTGATTTTGGTGACCTTGACCTAATTTTCAAGGGCACAGCAGTAGAAAAACTGAAAAGCCATGATTTGGGGCACATCTATTTTCTCTGAAAACACCATTACTAGTTAAACTTGAAGTCATCTTCATCATCATCATCATCATCTGTGTGGTCTGCAGGCTGATCTGGGCCCAGTTCAAAGCATCGTTAGATTAACGAGCTCATTAATGGTCAAAATGTTAACTGTTCTAGTAAGTACAACATCTAATTCACAGGTATTTTTGCTGAAAAAATGTGAGTAGCTTTTGCAAATGCAAAAGCTACTCACATTTTTTCAGCAAAAATATTAGAATATTTGCCATATTTAATATTCAAGGTTTTAAGGATACCTTAACTAACGACCATTAGTTTTGAACAACTGGGCCCTGATTTTCTGCTCTGCACAGATGCCCAAAGATGAACTTTCTCACATTGTGGTTCAAATACACAATATCAGGACCCTCTGTATAAGATGATTCATTATAAGGCAGTTTAGATATTAGACAGCTTAACCCTTGCCTTGCTGAATAAATTAAGATGCCACGCCTACTTCTAATTTCCAAAATCAGATTATTTGATCTGGGTTCTTTTAAAGAAATTCACATATTTAATGGCAAACAGTGCTGATCCAGAAGCTAACTGATCTGGATCTACACTGTTTGCTGAGACAGCACATGTTGTGTTTTGCAAGAGAAGGATTAAAGATGAACATTAGAGGACTAAGCCTGCCCAGTAAACGTGTGGTTAGGTAAACTGACCTCGCTCGACATGACCCCATTGGGTTTACTGGGCTGTAAAACCTCAACACAAACAAACAAAGCTGAACACTAAAAGTGTTGTATACAAACAAAAATGTATTGATTATATAGAAAAATGACCATTTATGGTCATTTTTTCTATATAATCTAGACATTTTTAGCTCATCTGTCACATAATGACAGGATAAGCTTTTGTGATCACATTTTGTCTGTCGTCTGTTGTGAATGCGTCCGTCCGTCCGTGCATCCGTAAACGTGTGTCCGTAAACAGTATCTTCAAACAACATCTCCTCCTAAACCACTGATTGGATTTTGACCAAACTTCAAAGGAATGATCTTTGGTTGGTCCTTTTTCAAATTTATTCAAATGGTTCCAGTCCATTGCACATCTAGATCACAGGAGCTAAAATAGATTTTTTAACTGAAAACTTAAAAAATCTTCTTGTCTGAAACCAGAAGGCCCAGGTTTTTGATATTTGGTATGTAGCATCATCTAATGAACCATTATGAAAGTTGTACAATTATAGCTCTGGGGTCAAAAATGGCCCCGCTCTGGGGGTTACTTGTTTACATAGACCCATTTTGAGAAAAACTTTAAAAAATCTTCTTGTCTGAAAGCAGTAGACCCAGGCCTTTTTGATATTTGATACATAGCTTCACCTAATACACCGCTAACAAGCCATTGGCAATGATGAGGCCAAGGACTATCAAACTAATAGGGAGGATTTACCTGAACAGTAGATGACCTTTAAGTCAGAGTCAAGGTCACCATGACCTTTAGTACCAAAAAAGCTTATAATTCTGCAATGCTTATGGTTAGGACCCTGAAACTCAGTAGAGATGTTGGTCTTCATAAGTAGATGATGCTGAGGGCAAAGGTCAAGGTCACCAGGACCTTTAGTACTAAAAAGCATGATAACTTGTCAATGCTTGGGACTAGGACCCTCAAACTTAGAAGGTAAGTTGATCCTCACCAGTAGGTGACACTAAGGGCAAAGGTCATGGTCAAGGTCTCCATGACCTTGTACTAAAAAGCTTGTAATTCAGCAGTGCTTGAGGCAAAAGAACCCTTGAATTTAGATGGAATGTTTGTCTTAACCAGTAGATGACCCTAATGACAAAGGTCAAGGTCACAGTGACCTGTAGTACAAAACAAGCTTATAAATGCTTCGGGCTAGGGCCCTCAAACATAGTAGAGATGTTTCTTCTGACCAGAAGATGATCCTGAGGGCAAAGGTCATGGTCAAGGTCACTATGACTGTTAGAGCCGTGTCTCTGTTAGCAATGCTATGTATAACATGATTCAGGTGAGCAATTTAGGGTTATTAGGCCCTCTTGTTGTTTGATTACAACAGTGTTGTATCCATCCAAAAATGTTTTTATTATATAGTAAAATGACCATTTATGATCATTTTTTTCTATATAATCTAGACATTATTGTTTTGAGACAACACAGTTGTTTAGTTATCATGGTTTTCATGTTGGATCCCAGCGATCCTGTTATAAAGAGGCTATGGTGTAGTTGCATATCACATTAGGAGATTCTTTCTAGTATTATTACTTGAAATAGTTTTGGCTTCCAGACTGGATGGAAAACAGTGTATAACAAACTGTGCAAACAGTGCATTGCTCACATGTGTCATTATATGTTTGTGAGTTCTACCCTGCACCTGAAAATTTTGGCAAATTTTCCGGTCATCAGTTCATGTTTTGTTTCTATTTTCAGTACCATACATTATAAGCTTGGTGTTCCTTGCTGTGTTCAGTTCTGTTTTATGTTTCTTGCCATGGAAACCATTGCAAGATTTCTTCACAGTAAGTATATATAGTTTATGTCATAGAGGAAGGTCAAGATAAAACCATATGACTGACAGTGTACAAAATGTGCTTTAAGGCAAATGAACACACTTACAGGGGATGTAACTCTGTCAGACAGTTTTTGCTATCCTTCTGAAAAGAGGTTTACCCTAAAAGGAATGAATTTGGGGAACATATCTTTCCTTTTAGAGTAGACCCCTTTCAGGAAGGATTTGGTGTGCAGGAATGCATGCACTTTGCCAATAACATAAACTTAAATATCAGGGCCCAGTTGTTCAAAGCTAACGATGTTGTTAGTTAACGATTCGTTAAAATTTTAATCAAGTGATAATCAAATATGCTGAAATTTTTTGCTGAAAAAATGTGAGTAGCTTTTGCAGTGCAAAAGCTACTCACATTTTTTCAGCCAAAAATATCAGAATATTGTGTATTGAATCCGCTAGAACAGTTAACGAAATGACCCTTAACGAGCTCGTTAAGCTAACGACGCTTTGAACAACCGGGCCCAGTAGTACCTTATTATTTTGTGACCTTGACCTATATTTCATAGTCTAATGCATTGGTTATGTTTTACATCACTCCAATATTTTAAGCCATTATTCTTGTTGTGCTAATAAAAATTCATATTGGTTCAAAGATTTTTACAAATACAGTACCCAGAAAGGTAGTACCAAAAACAGTTTTTCATGAAGATCATTCTAATGTGTATTTCTGTGTAATTTGTTGTAAGTAACAGCAAGCAATGTTGATGCTTTTTAGTGGGATAGACTGAAAGCATGTCTTGTACAAAGGCTTAAACAGTTTTGTCTTGTTTTTTCTTTCTTTTTTGCTTCATAACCTGTTAACAGCCATGCAAAACATGTTAACTACTATGCATAACATGTTAATGACTATGTATAACATGTAAATGACTATGCATAACATGTTTATTACTATGTATAACTTCTTAATTACTATGCATAATATGTTAATTAGTATGCATAACCTGTTAAGGAGGATGCTGTTCTTGGGAGGTTAAATATAATGGCAAATAATACATTCAGGAATCAGAAGAGTAGTTATAATAGAAAGATGTTTTTGTTTAGGTGACCTTAATGAACATTCCACTGTATTACTTATGTCGTTGTTTTCTTTGTTTTTTCAGCTGAAGAGACTTGATGAGAAGCCATTATTGTTCAGAGGCTTATTGTTGGCTATTGTTGCTTCTCATTTCATTGCTGCTGTTTTAATAGAGGTAATTATTTAATATTTTATATCACATTGCTCTTACTTTTCAGACACTTCAACCCCAAACTATATTTCACTTA
This sequence comes from Anodontia alba, assembly GCA_964016985.1. NCBI lineage: Eukaryota > Metazoa > Mollusca > Bivalvia > Lucinida > Lucinidae > Anodontia > Anodontia alba. Next base: position 9,079,961 of record OZ024836.1, on the reverse strand, counting down.
AAATTTGAACACTAAAAATCTAAAAGTTTGGAAACAAAGAACACACAAAAGGTAAAGAAAATCAGAGACTTATGGTTTTATTAACCCTTGTCCTGCTGAATAAAGATGCCACGCCCATTTCTAATTGTCAGCCAATCAGACTACTTGATCTAGATTGTTGAGATATAGTTATATACTGACTGACAAACAGTGCAGATTCAGATCAGTTGGTTTCTTCAGATATATCCGGGTTCAGCAGGACAAGGGTTAATTAAGGAGAACAAATACTTTTCTTTTTTAGTATACCCCATTTCAGGAGGGTGGCAAAACAGTTGTGAAAGAGTTGCTTCCCCTGGACTTTACAAGACACTCCTGGTGTGGTGGTCTTTCTGTACAAAGTAAGGTCTCCATGGGTAACAAGTGCATGGCAAAATTTCCTTGATGAGAGAAGCCTTAGATCAGCTAGTGAATCCTTGTAGTCTGGTCAGGGTTTACACTGTTGGTCAGATGATTCTGCTGTATCCAGGCTTCATCAGACAAACATAGAGGACTTTACTAAACCTTTCAGGCTGCTAGAGACTAAGGCCCTTTTATGCAAGACATGGCTTAAAAATAAATACTATAAGGTACTCCAGAGCACAGGAAACCTTGTATACTGTAATTACAACATGTATTTGCCATGGCCCAGTTGTTCAAAGCATTGTTAGCTTAACAATCTCATTAGTGGCCAAAATGCTATGTGTTCTAGTAAGTACAATATCTGATTCACAGGTATTTTTGCTGAAAATATGTGAGTAGCTTTTGCATTTGCAAAAGCTATTCACATTTTTTCAGCAAAAATATTAGTGTATATGCCATATTTAATGATCAAAGTTTTAATAAAAGTTAACTAAGGACATGGTTAGTTTTGAACAACTGGGCCCAGGTAATTCTATCATATCCAGCCTTCATTAGACAGTGCTCCTGACTTCAAATCATGAGTCGTGAGGTTCCAAGTTTGAATCCAGTTAGAGGCAGAATTCAGGTCATGACTCAATGGCACTTCATTGAACAGAGCCTTTCATCATCACCCCTCCATAATCTTGATAAAAGAGACAAAAAATACCAAATCTTCATCATCATGACCAGAGAAATAGAGAAGACCTTGATCAAACTCCACAGATGGCTAGTGCCAAGGCCTTTTTTATGCAAGACATGGCTTAAAAATAAATTCCATAATACAGGAATCAGAGCACAGGAAATCTTGCATGTTGTAAATGTCACACGAGTTGCAACCTAAGAAAATATACTTATGGACATGTACTTCCAATGAAGACTCAAAAGGCAACCTGCATATCTATGCACTCTGATCAGTTTTCCTTGTCCACCTAAAAAATACTTGGATCTTGACTCTCTAAAGAGTATCTAGCAAACACTCTGATCAGACTCTGCAGATCTTTACCTAGCAAACACTCTGATCAGACTGTGCAGATGTTTAGTCTGATCTGAGTTCACTGGGCTTAATATCCAAAGGTAAATGTCCTCCTGTTGCTGCTAATATGTATTTTGGACATAGTAACTTCTTACCAGAATTGACCTAAAGTCTTAACAATCCATTCAGCTTCTTGGTAATGTGAAAAAAAGTACTGGCTAAATAACAATCAGTGTAGACCTGATCAAACTGCTCCTTTAGGAGCAGTTTGATCAAGGACTACACTGTTTGCTCATGTATGTCTGTCTGAATATAAAGGAAAAATATGGTTACCCACTTTTCCGAATAAGAAATATTTTCGTTTTGTATTTCAGTATTTGGTGACAGGTAATAGAGCTGTGAAGCAATGCATCAAGTGTTTGAAGAAGAAGACAACTATGTCAAAGTATAAAAAAATAAAAAAAGAAATAGCTGTTTCTGATTGGCCTCCTGTGGGTCAGGTGACCTATATGTCAGCCAATCTGGATGAAGATCACAATGATACTCAAGTGTATGTTGATTCTATAGCTTTAGAAGGATCCATAAACTTGTCCTGACACAACTTTCAGTTTAAACTACATGCATATTACCAGTTAACCCTGATCCAGCTTGTCCCTGATACGCCTCACATTTTTAAACAGTGTAGATTCTGAAGCCAACTGATCTGGGTCTGCACTATTAGTCATTAAGTATGTGAATGTGTATTAACAAACTGGATCAAGAAATCTGATTGGCTGACAATAAGAAGTAGGCTTGGTTTCTTAACTTATTCACCATGGTAGGTTAAATGAATGTCAGTGGCATCAAGGTGTTTTCAAGTGTCTGGTTCTAGGAATAACAAGTAAAATGCCAATTTGTCTGTAATGTTCATTTTTATCATGTTAATCCTAACCTACAAGAACTAAATGTGAATATATACAGATAACATGCTGCAGTAGTTCTTACTTTTGCTTGAAAGTAGGGCTAGACATTTTATATGCATTCTTTAGGAGACTATTTGCATGAAGTGACAAGCCCTATTTTCTAGGGGACATAATAAAAATATCACTTGCTTATCTTTTTAAACCCTGCCACATGATAGTGGCGGGGTATTATGGTTTCATGTTGGTGTCTGTCGTACATCTGTCTGTCTGTATTTTTGTTTCTGGATGATAACAAGTAAATATCAATGGATTTTCGCCAAACTTGGTATATGCATTGATATTGTGGGGATCTGATTTGGGATTGCTAATGGGCAAACTTTGTCAATTTTTGACAGGGTTATCTGCCAGAGACATATCAGTATTTTCTTATACTTGAGTAAATATCAGTGGATTTTCACCAAACTTGGTATATGCATTGATATTGTGGGGATCTGATTTGGGATTGCTAATGGGCAAACTTTGTCAATTTTTGACAGGGTTATCTGCCAAGAGACACATCAGTTTTCTCTTATATTTGAGTAAATATCAATGGATTTTCACCAAACTTGGTTATATGCATTGATATCATGGAGATCTGGTTTGAGATTGCTAATGGGCAAATTTCATCAATTTTTGACAGAGTTATCTGCCTGCAACATGATAATGGTGAGGTATTATTATTTCACAATTTTATTTTGTCATGCAATCATGCAATGCAATTCATATTTTATAATCAGTTGGACAGTTTACAGTTTAACCCTTAAAACGCCAAGAAAACCTGCATCTGAAAATGTTGTCTGTTTATGTTGTCTGCTGAATATTCTTGCAAACTTTTCAAACCTACTTTTGCATACAGGCAAACAGTGTGGACCCAGATCAGACTGCTCCTAGAGGAGCAGTCTGATCTGGGTCCACATTGTTTGCAGAAATGACTTTTAAAATCACAAGCAGATGACAAAGCAGATGACAGTTGTTGTGATTGGCTGTTTACAGTTTAACATTAGCTATGAATAACTATTAACTTACAATTTAGCATTAGCTATGAACTCACAGTATAGCATTATCTATGAATAGCTATAATAATTCAGAGGCAGATTCAGAAGGGGTTAGTTGGGACACCACAAAACCCTCTTTGATTCAAAATTTCATTTGTATGGGAAATTTTGGATAAATTCGATAAATTTTGGATACTCTGTTTACCATAAATATTCACACCCCTAACTCTTTATCTTATACTTCTCTTCAGCAAGTCCATGTTACTGCGTTTGAAGGTGTGTAAAATTGTTGGGTGAGGAGCAAACAGTGTAGACACTGACCAGAGCCACGTTCTGCAGCGTCTGATCTGGGTCTACTCTGTTTGCTCAGGCCTGTCTGTCCAAATATGAAGAGTAAGTAAAGTAATTTAATCAAATCGAACTCCTTCAGAAATCATCCTGGATCTGCCCATCACCAAAACATAATACTGTATATGACCTTTACATTAAGGTCACAGGCTTTTTGTTTCTTCATTTATATAACTATTATATGTCATGAAATTCCCCAGTTCAGTGTTTGCCCACACCAAGTAGTCTTTGTGTGTGTGTGTGTGTGTGTGTGTGTGTGTGTGTGTGGGGGGGGGGGGGGGGGGGGGGGGGAGGGAGGGGGATTTGTATCACCTGTGATGCCTTGCTTCCATTTAAAACTGGCAATAATTTTGGCCAACAATACTTTGGCCAACATCTTTGGCCAGAGATATTTCCATTTAAAAGCCGAGAAATTATTTCATCATTATGCCTCTATCTTTGAAGAAATTGGAGGGTTCTGTGCTGGTGGTACATATTGCTTTTGGGTTGTTCATCCATTCATTTGCTATGCTTTTTTTATCTGCAAACTATCTCAAGAACTATTTGAGATAGGGCCTTGAAACTTGGTGAGGTTATTGAGGCTGAGGAGCAGATTACCTGATTAACTTTTGAGAAAAGGTTGGATTCATTTTTTGAGAGTTATGCCCCTTTTCAGCTTTGGAAGTTTGAAGAGACAAGCATATAGCTGAGAGCACAGTATTTTACAAACACACATTAAATTTTATAATTTGCATATTCTACTCTGATATTGGTTGGGATATATTGCTTTCTTTAATGATAGTTTGAGAATTTTTTTATACCGTTTCATATTTCTCTCAGAAAATAGGGTTTGATAGTCCATACCAATCATCTCCTATGACGATACATAAAATGCCAGACCCTCTTTTCTTGGAAAAACTAAAATAGAAAAATACATGTATCATCAGTTTGTCAATGTCAGAGTGTTGTAAAGGGTATAGAATATCTTTGGTCATTCTCCACATTTTTGTCTCCACCTAAGAGAATATAGCCTTTACTGCATTTATATCCTCCATACAGCTGTATACACCACACAGTGACAATCACCTCTCAACAGTAGCCACCTCCTTATTGCATTTATTGCGGAAATACATGGACATAATCCACACACTGCATTTATTTTGCTACAGTAACCACCTCATTGCATTTATAGCCTCTGTATAGTGGAGTACATCACACACTGACAGTTATCTCCGCACAGCAACACCTCCCTATGATAGCCAGGAGCTTTCACTTCGGGAAAAAGAAAACAAGAGTTGAAAAATAAAGGGGAAACATGTTCATTGCTTCTCTCTGAAATTAACATGAATGGCTACACCTGAATGATTTTGCTTTAATTATAAAGAAAACAATTTTTTCAGATAGGAAGTTTTCACATCATTTTTTGTTGTTTTTTTTTAAATATTTCAAACATGGGAGTTTCTCTAAAAGCTCTTAACTTTTTGTAGTCTGGAGACCCCTAAAAGGGTAATTGGCAAACAGTGCAGACCCAGATCAGATGCCACAGAACATAGCATATGATCAGGGTTTCAGCTGTTTACAAAGAGTTCAACCATTTTTCTCTGGGAATGTCTAAATCACATAGCCTGACATACCTAAAATCGAAATTAGAATCTTCCAATATATAGTGATGAGTCCATTCAGTCTACAATTGGTTGAAGGAAATCAATTTCTCCAAGAGGGAGCAAATTCTTTCCATTAAGAGAAGCCCCAGTTAGAAGGGAAGCAAACATTTTAATGTTAGTGTTGTTTCCCTTGGTGTGTCCATATCTTTAACCCATGTACATTGAGTGGACCCTTCTGCCACATCTCTTTGGACTTGTCTACCGTATATGCCCTATGTATTGGGACACCTTAACTCCTTCCCATACTTGTTCTTAAATTTGAAATAGTCCATTCTACTGCCTGTTGATGTGTCTAAAATATTGCTGTATATATAGCAAACAGTGTGGACCCTGATCAGATGCCGCAGAATGCGGCATCTGATCTGAGTTTATACTCTTTGCAAAGGCCTATCCTTCCCAATACTTAGGTTATTACAGTATTTCTAATAGCAGGGTGTCTGGTTGCTTTTTATTATTACTATGTTTTATAGAAATTCCTGTTTTTAATGCAAACAATGTAGACCCTGATCAAACGCAGCAACCTGCGGCATCTGATCTGGGCAGCACTGTTTGCCAGTTACCCTTTTTGGGTTTCCTGACTAAAATGAGTTAAGGTGATTTCTCATTTTTCAATCTGATCATGAGAAATAGTGGTTGGTACACACCATATTATTATTTGCCGTACATGTATGTATTTTTATACCTTATTGCACATTAATTTGATGTAATTGTTAAACAAGCCTATATTTTAGTTGCTGTGGTACAGATCGGTAGGGGCTATTTAACTCTTAAAGTGTCAAGCACAATTTGCAGATTTGCAGCAGACAACATTCTATTTTTTTTCTTATTTTTTTTTTACAGAATATTAGGCTTGACATTTAATGTGAATCATCTGCCAAGCAGATGATCCACATGAAATGTCAATATTTATTTTCTAAATTCCATCTGCTGCAGTTGTGAATGGTGCTTTAAGGGTTATGCGGCATCTGATCTGGGGCCTACACTGTTTGCCAATGTCCTTTTTATGGGATGCCAGGCATAAATGGATTAATGCTAATCACTCTGGGCAAAAAATTTTGGAAGACAGCATTTTGAAATGTTTTTCTTATTTTTCTCAGAAAACTTTTTTTTTTTAAATTCCAATGAAGACAATTTGCATGAAATATCAAATCCTGTTTTCTAATGAATAATAAGAGAAATGTCTTCAATTTATGGTCTGCTGAATTAGCATAGAGAGTGATAATGGTTAATGACTTACGTAGGCCCTGATGGAACTGAGTTGATGTACAGGCAAACCTGAACCTTCATGGTATACTGTAGTTTCTTTAACCCTTGTCCTGCTGAATAAAGTTGCCACGCCCACATCTAATTTTCAGCCAATCAGATTTTTTTGTCCAGATTGTTGATACAAATTCATATACTTAATGGCAAACAGAGCAGATCCAGATCAGTTGGCTTCAGAAGCCAACTGATCTGGATCTACACTGTTTGTAAAGGCAGGGTATATCCAGGTTCAGCAGGACAAGGGTTAAGTATTCATACACGGAGTCCTTACTTTCATATGATGCTCAGTGTGGTAAAAAGGCCCTTATTCCATATGCTAAGAGGGAAGGCTGAGATGAGGGTGCGCATACTCCATACGACAGTCTGATCTGGACATTCTCTGTTCTTCAACATATACTACAGTATCCATACTACAGTATCCGTAGGAGCAGTTTGATATCGGCCTACACTGTTTGCTCAGCTAGACTCGGCAATATATTTAGAGTAAATATGACTGAAGCGACTTGTCTTAAAAGTACTGGCTGAATGGAAAACAGTGTGGACCATGATCAAACTGCTCCTTCAGGAGCAGTTTGATCAGGGTCTACACTGTTTGCTCAGATACGCCTGGCAGGATATTAAAAGTAAAAACAGTGTATTGTTTTCTTTCGATGATGTCCAGATATTGTCTCGCTAGTTTATGTTACCATAAGTGCCCTTATACTGGAAGTTTACATTCCATGTTTTTTATGCAAATTATGTTTGAATGTTGTATATAGAGAATCTTTGTCCATACAGTTGGTTGTTTATGTTTTATTTTGATTTGTTTTTATGATGGTAAGCTATAGTTTTTATTGCCCGCAGCATGATGATGGCAGAGTCTTATGGCTTCATATTGGTTGTCCATGTGCCCATGAGTCTTCATTTCCAGATAATTAGGCAAGTAAGTGTCAATTGATTTTCACCAAAAGTGGTATGTGCATTGATACTGTGGAGTTCTGCTTTGGAATTTCTTGTGGGCACATATCTTCATCAAGTTTCGACAGAGTCATCTGCAGCCATACAATAGTGGCCTGGTTTTTAGTGTTTCATGTATTTTTCTATTCCTTCATATTTCACTCTTTTTAGGCTGACATCTTACTCAGATCCTGAATTACCCTATTTACTAAGTTTTCAGACAAACAGACATGAGAATTACCCTATTTACCTTAAGGGTTTAGACAGCTAGACCTGGGAATTACCCTATTCACCTTGTTTTTTAAACAGATAAGCCTGAGAATTACCCTATTTACCTTAAGTTTTCAGATAGGTAAGCCTGAGAATTAACCTATTTACTTTAAGTTTTCAAACAAATAGGCCACAGAATTACCCTATTTACCTTAAGTTTTCAGACAGATAGATCTGAGAAATGCCCTATTTCCCTTAAGTTTTCAGACAGATTGGCCTGAGAATTACCCTATTTACCTTAAGTTTTCAGAAATATAGTTCTGAGGATTACCCAATTAACCTTAAGTTTTCAGACAGATAGATCTGAGAATTACCCAGTTTACTTTAAGTTTTCAGACAGATAGACCTGAGAAATATTCTATTTACTTTAAGTTTTCAGACAGTTAGGCTGAGAATAATCCAATTTATCTTGAGTTTTCAGACAGATAGACCTGAGTAATACCATATTTACCATAACTTTTCAGACAGATAGACCAGAGAAATACCCTATTTACAATAAGTTTTCAGACAAGTACACCTGAGAATTACCCTATTTACTTTCAGGACAGATAGACCTGAGAATTACTTAGTTTACCTTAAGGTTTCGGACATACAGACCTGAGAATTATCAATTTACCTTATGTTTTCAGACAGATAGACCTGATAATTACCCTGTTTACTTTAAGTTTTCAGACAGACCTGAGAACTACCCTATTTACCTTAAGTTTTCAGACAGATAGACCTGAGAATTACCCAGTTTACCTTAAGTTTCAGACAGATAGACCTGGGAATTACCCAGTTCACCTTAAATTTTCTGACAAATAGATCTTAGAATTATCCTACTTACCTTAAGTTTTTTGACAGCTAGACCTGAGAATAACCCAGTGTACCTTAAGTTTTAAGACAAGTAGACCTGAGAATTACCCTATTTACCTTAGGTTTTAAAACAAATAAGGCTTAAGAAATACCCTTTTTACCTTAAGTTTTCAGACAGATAATCCTGAGAATTACCCTAATCACCTTATTTTCAGACAGATAGGCCTGAGAATTACCCTATTTACCTTAAGTTTCAAACAGATAAGGCCTGAGAAATTCCCTATTTACCTTAAGTTTTCAGACAGATAGGCCTGAGAATTACCCTAATTACCTTAAGTTTTTAGACAGATAGGCCTGATAATTACCCTATTTACCTGAAGTTTTCAGACAGATAGACTTGAGAATTACCCTAATCACTTTAAGTTTTCAGACAGATAGACCCGAGAAATACTCTATTTTTAATTAAGTTTTCAGACAGATGGGCCTGAGCAAACAGTGTATACTCAGATCTGACACTGCATAATGCAGCATCTGATCAGGGTCTACACTATTCACCACTCATCCAGTAATTTTTCAGACATGCCATCAGGTAGTAAAATTGACTTGTTCAAAGTGCAAGAACTGTAAGGAGTTGTTTAGAGCAAATATTGTACACTTTGAAAGGGGTCATGCTAAGAGAAATTTTGTCTTTGATCAGCACATCTGCACAGTCTGACCAGGGTTGTCACTGCCTACTTACAGATTTACCCGGTGAAGAAACTGATCAGTCTACAAACACACATTTCTAGCATTTCTAATTATTATTATTATATTAAGTGCTTATTTGCTCTAAACACCTGGGCCCAGTTGTTCAAAGCGTCGTTAGCTTAACGAGCTCGTTAAGGGTCATTTGGTTAAATGTTTTAGCGGATTCAATACACAATATTCTGATATTTTTTGCTGAAAAAATGTGAGTAGCTTTTGCACTGCAAAAGCTACTCACATTTTTTCAGCAAAAAATTTCAGCATATTTATGTATCACTCGATGTAAATTTTAACGAATCGTTAACTAACGACATCGTTAGCTTTGAACAACTGGGCCCTGAGTGATATGGCATGCCTAGTTTAATGGTAGGTAATGATAATGCCCCTATGATCTGGACCTACAGTCCTATTTCAGACTTGTTTGGGTATGGTATAATATATTAGTGAACAAGAAGGCCTTGATCAAATTCCATGAATGCCTCATCCCCATATACAAGAACCATTTTCTAATGACCCTGCCCATGTGCAGTACTAATTATGCTCACACCAACAAGTAGGGTTTTTTATCCAAAATTTTCGGACACCTCAGTTCCTAACTATACATGTAAAATTTGAACAAGTCCATTTTACTACCTGTTGATATTTCAATTAACCCATTGTAGTCGGGAGATCCGTAAAGGGTAATTGGCAAACAATGCAGACCCAGATCAGATGCCGCAGAACACAGCATCTGATCAGGGTCTCCACTGTTTGCAAATAGTTTAGCCATTTTTCTCTAGGAATGTGTAAATCTCATAGCTGGACGTATCTAAAATTGAAATTGGACTCCTCCAATATATAGTATGGGAGGTTAATATATAGTGTGGGAGGTTAGTAGAGTGGGTTAATTGATAGGTGAGTAGCAAATAGTGTAGACACATATTAGATGCTGCATTCTGCTTCATCTGCTCTGGGTCTGCTCTGTTTGCACAGACGTGTGTCCCAATACTTAGGGTAAATACCTTATAGTTAAAATTATTTTTTTAATACTCCATGATGTGCTGTTCAAATTCTGCCATTACGAAAACGTGCCTATTCAAATGTGCAAAAAATATTATCACCAAAAATGAAAATTTTCAGATAAAGAAATTCTGATATTTTTCATATTTCTGCTCAAAACATAGATTGTGGGTACTTGTTAGACCCACTTCAACAGAGCAGTTCTAATGAGTACCCACCATCTATGCTTTTGAGCAGAAATAAGAAAAATAATGTATACCCCTGTAAACCCCAGTTTTACTATATAAAACTGGGGTTTAAGGAGGTCAAAAGTATATAGGTATGTTTTTGTGATGTAAGAAATTAACCCATAAAATGTAATCACAACTGCAGCAGATGACATTTTTGACTCTTTTTTTTTTTTTTTTTTGTGTGTGTGTTTGTGTTTTTCAGACAAAATAAGGCAAGCAAACAATTCATATGAAAATTACAAATCAAGGCCCAGTTGTTCGAAACTAATGATGTCGTTATTTAACGTATCGTTAAAACTTTGATCACTAAATATGGCATATATGCTAATATTTTTGCTGAAAAAAAATACATTTTTTCAGCAAAAATACCTGTTAATTAGATATTGTATTTACTAGAACAGTTAATATTTTGACCACTAACGAGCTTGTTATGCTAACGACGCTTTGAACAACTGGGCCCTGATTTTCTCTGAGAAATAATGATAAGAATATGTTTCTGCTACAAGTTTACATTGTCTTTAAATGGTTGATTTGCTTTTATAAGTGAATTCAGATGTAATAATAACTTGTTAAAATTTTATCAATGCATATTTTCTTATGTTGTTATTCAAATGTTAATGTTTTATCTATTGTAATATTTGATGCTTCGGCAAGGAGAAATCCTGATTTTATGGCTATTACATAGTTTTAGATCTTTTGTGTTATACATAGAAATTACAGTTATATTAAAGTTCCAATGTATAGACATACCTTTTTCCATATGTATACAGTAAAACCTCAATGACTCAACACCAGTTCCAGTGAGCATTCTTTATAAATCTATAGCGGGCTGTTATCAGCCCGTCAGGGTAGCTGACGGGCCGATAACAGCCCGCTAAAGATTTATAAAGAATGGTAGCTGGGATGACTCATTTACTATGGCTAATTGGAACTTGTTTTTGAGTCCCTAGAAAATTCTTCTGACAGCTCAAGAAAACAAATATTTATGGATATTTTATTATTTTTCCTAATTTATCATGAAAATGTAAGTTGTGTACTCCTAAGAATCACCGCATCACCACATTGAGGCAATTCTAATGAGTTCACTCAACATACCATTATTTTATAGAAGATTGAAAAGTTATCCATATATTACAGTCAAACCTTTGTTAGTGGTCACCTCTATTAAGCAGCCAACCTGTATTAAGCAGCCAGAGGAAAGTTGCCCCAAAATTCATATACCTATATATTTGAACTGTATTAAGCAGCCACCTGCCTTCAGCAGCCACATTTTAAGCTTCCCATGGGTGGCTGCTTAAGACAGGTTTGACTGTATTCTCATTTGTGTCCTAACCTGGTGATATAATTAACTCTCAGTGGCTCAAACTACCCATATCTAGAAGAAATTTCCATGGACGCAAAGCTGTTCCAGCCATTGAGGTTCAACTGTAATGTGTACCTATTCTGTGGGAGCATTTGAGTAAGGTAAAGTCAACTTTTTGTGGGAAATATTAGCTAGATGTACCATATTTGTGCTACACATTTTGTTTTGACACAGCCTCAACAAACAATATGGACTCAGATCAGATACAGCAAATATCTGCCCCCCAATCAGGATCTATGCTGTTTGCCATTCATCTATCTCTTGTTTTAGGTACATTACAAGGTAGCCAAATGTATTTGTTCCACATTACGAAATCACGCCTATTCAAATATACTGAAAATTTTACCACCAAAAAATGAAAATTTTCAGATAAAAAATTCTGATATTTTTTCATATTTTTGCTCAAAACATAGATTGTGGGTACTCGTTAGAACTGCCTCGCTGAAGTGGGGTTTGAGGGGGTCAAAACTATATAGGCATGTTTTCGTGATGAGTTTTTGGATAAGTGGCAATGAGGTTGTATGTCTGAATTGTCAGGGATGGGAATCTTCAGGATCCTGATTTCAGGATTGAGAACTTTCATTTTAAGCATAAAATTTCACTTTTACATTGGTTCATAAGACCATCTGTTTGTGTCAAAATTAGTTATTTGGGTTAATATATGCCTGAAAAAAACTTAAAAACTAATTATTAAACTAATTATTAGTTGCATAGCTCCAGATAAGAGATAGTACCCACATAATAATGTTCTTATTTCTCAATAAAAAAAAAATGTTGTTTGTATAATTTGATTTTTGGACAGGTTTTTTTTTTCAGGGAAAAATTCCCTCCTTTAAAATAGCGATGTCCAGGCGGGTAGTCAAGGCTTACCTTTTGGTTAACCTTGTTTCAAAGTGATGTGTTACCTTTTTTTCTTCAGTGGATTGCTTTCATATTTGACAGGGATGAAGAGGAGAACCAGTAGGCATGTGGTGTGCAAGAGAGACAACTCTCACTTTCTTTGTTAGGTACTTATCTCCCCTGAAGCCGAAATCTTGATGGATGTCCAAGGTTTCCTTTTGTTAAACCTTTTTTCAAAATGATATGGTAACAAGTCTTTAATGAATTGCTTTCATATTTGGTAGGAATGAAGAGGAGGACCAGTAGGGCATGAAAGAGAGACAGCTCTCACTTTCTTTGTTATGTATGTATCTCCCCTGAAGCAGAAATCTTCTGCAGATCATAACTCCGATACTGTTTGAGATTATTTGATAATATTGGGTAGGGATATATATCAGGTCAAGTAGGAGTGTCTCATGCAAGAAGAACAACTCTTGCTCTGTTCTTTTTCAAGTTATCTCCCCTGAACAGATTTCTTAGCCAAATTCTTGTGCTTTTTACTTCTTAATGGTTTGAAATATTTTAATAATATTTGGTAGAGGCATGGATTAGAACCAGAAGAGTTGTCAGATGCAAGAAAGACAATTCTTACCGGCTTCATTATTTTTTCAGGGAAAAATTCCATCCTATAAAATAGCTGTGTCTGTGCGGGTGGATGTCGTCTGAGATTTACCGTTTGGTTAACCTTTTTTAAAAGTGATATGTTACCTTTATTCTTCAGTGGATTGCTTTCATATCTGGTAGGGATGAAAAGGGGAACCACTTTGGACATGTCTGGTTTCATGTCATATTATAAAGGTTGATATGGCTTGGAGGGGCTGAAATGTTTAACCCTCTCAGCCTTGCAGAACAAAATGGGAACCTTTGCAAACAGTGTAGATTCAGATGAGATGGCTTATAATGAGCCATCTCATCTGAACTAAGTACACTGTTTGCTCTTCTGTTCTTGTTTTTAACTGATACCCTGTTTCCAATGATGGACATGCCCAAAGTCAAAGATGGAAGAGTCCACTTTAGAAACTCGGGAATGAAAGGGTGTATATGTATGTTAGTCTTTTTTTATACTCTGTTTAACAAATAAATGCAAATGTTGATTACCTCGCTTGGGGAAGAGAGAGCTAATCTTAGTGCTTTTCGTACGCTTGTTCGATTTGCGCTTGTTTGGTTTTGTCTGTTTCCTCTTCCTCTTAGTGTCTGGGATAGGCTGCTGCTTGTGATTGTGGCACCCCCTGGACTTTTCTCTTACCTTTTTTTAACCCTGGGCCCAGTTGTTCAAAGCTTTGTTAGCTTAACAAGCTCATTATTGACAAACTCGTTAAATGTTGTAGCTAAGGTATTTTCAAATACATTGATATTTTTGCTGCAAAAATGTGAGTGGCTTTTGCAGTGCAAAAGCTACTCAAATTTTTTAGCAAAAAAATATCAATGAATTTGCCATATTTCAAGATAGAAATTTTAATGTCACATTAACTAACAACTTCATTAAGTTTTGAACACATGGTTCAAGCATGCTAAATTTGAATAATAGCAGATGATCTGTTTTAGGGGAATGGATTCTTTTAGGGGAGGGAAATTTGTCAGATTTTTTGCCTCCTCATAAGGGGGGATACTCTTAAAGGAAAAACAATGCTCCCAAGCTTCTTTGGAACAAAAGCTTTTTCTTTTAGAGTAGACCCCTTTTCAGCAGTGGATTAGTGTGAAGGAAAAGCAAATGGGAGATCACAAAAGTTGTCGCAGTTTCCTGTAAAAAAAACTGGCAGAAAATCTATGAAGTGTGTCCACTCCCCTATTACCTAGTCCTGCTGAACCCGGATATATGCTGCCTTGCAAACAGTGTAGATCCAGATCAGTTGGCTTCTGGATCTGCACTGTTTGTCATTCAGTATAAGACTATGTATCAACAACCTGGATCAAGTCATCTGATTGGCTGACAATTAAAAATGGGCGTGGCATCTTAAATTATTCAGCATGACAAGGGTTAAAAGCATTTTTTGCAGTTTGCCAGAAAATGTGTTTAATGTTTCCTGCTAATTGTCTCCTTTGGAGACAAATGACATGAAATATCAAGCCCTCTTTTCTGAAAGTTTTACAGAAAGTACATTTTTTGTCCCGTGTTATTTTCACTTTTATCTCACTAAAGATTAACCCTTAACCTATTTTAGACTGAATTAACTCCCTTACACTACATGTATATGTTGGAAGAGGCAAATTTCAATTTGAGGTAGTGGTATGTCGGGGTATGTTATTTAGATATTTCTAGAGGAAAATGGTTAGGCTTTTTGCAAATAGTGGAGATCCTGATCATACACGTCTGATCTTGTTCTGCACTGTTTCCCAGTTACCCCTTTTTTGAGTCTCCCGACTAAAATTGGTTAATGCGCCAGTCATTACTGCAGCACATTAGGAAAACATGCCTATTCAAATATAATGAAAATTTTACCACCAAAAAATGAAAATTTTCAGAGAAAAATGCTGATATTTTTCATATTTCTGCTCAAAACATAAATTAAGGGTACTCGTTAGAACCGCCTCAATGAGGCAGTTCTAACGAGTACCCACAATCAATGTTATTTAGCAGAAATAAAAAAGTAATAATACCCCTGTAAACCCCAGTTTTACTATATAAAAAAATAATATAGGTATGTTTTAGTGATGAGACAGTTTTAAAAGTGTTTTTCAGAGAAAATAAAGCTCGATACAATATTTAATGTGAATTGTCTGCCTGGCAGACAATTGCACATGAAATATCAAGCCTTGTTTTCTCTGGAAATACTAAAAAAATAGATTGGTAGCTGCTACAACTTTACTTGGTGTTTTAGAGATTAATAATGCTCTTAAGTTTAATTTTAAAGTGCAATATTATATCATGTATGTACATGTAGTTAACAAATATGGGAAAATTATTTTCTGATTAAAGTGTTAAATGAATTCATTTATCTTGTTTCTTTATCAGCCCCAGGCCTACCATATTAACCCCATGTAATGGGATCAGAAAGCCTGAGGAAACTTAACACCCAGATCAGATGCTACCGAATGTGGCATTTAATCGAAGTCTAGTGACTGTTCATCCCTTGGGTTTAGACACGTCAAAATGAAGTGGACGTTTTAGGGTAAGAATGGTGAGGAGTTGAGGTGTGTGAAGAATTGGATTACATATGACAGTAGTTTTTTTATATTGTAGGAAACCTTGGAATAGACCAAGATATCCACCCCATTCAAGCGTGTACAGCACGAAAACATGCCTATATAATTTTGATGCCCTTAAACCCCACTTTTTTTATATCAAAACTGGGGTTTACAGGGCTATACATTAGAACCGCCTCGTCAAGGCAGTTCTAACGAGTATCCACAATCTATGTTTTGAGTAGAAATAAGAAAAATAGAATTTTTTTATCTAAAAATTTTCATTTTTTTGGTGGTAAAATTTTCAGTATATTTGAATAGGCGTGTTTTCATAATATCTGGTATATGTGCAAGATGATCTGAAGCTTTGCATTTTTCATACCATATAGACAGATACTAATTCTGAAGAAAAAAAAAATTGTGAGATTCTGGAAAAGAAAAATTAAAGAGATCTCTGTTTTTTTACGAGATATATATAGGGGTTACTGGAAAAAAAAAAAAACAATAGTGAGATAGTGCATAAAATAGGGTTTTGGCGTCAAAAATTAGTGGGTCTCACTAAAAATATAGTGAGACCCATCATTAACTTATCGTTTAGGGTTTTGGCGTCAAAAATTAGTGGGTCTCACTAAAAATATAGTGAGACCCATCATTAACTTATCGTTTAGGGTTTTGGCGTCAAAAATTAGTGGGTCTCACTAAAAATATAGTGAGACCCATCATTAACTTATCGTTTAGGGTTTTGGCGTCAAAAATTAGTGGGTCTCACTAAAAATATAGTGAGACCCATCATTAACTTATCGTTTAGGGTTTTGGCGTCAAAAATTAGTGGGTCTCACTAAAAATATAGTGAGACCCATCATTAACTTATCGTTATGATTAACTTCCTGTCTAACTGCTATTAGAATACTGTGAGACAGTATATGAAAAATCCGGTAAACTGTTTTGTCCATAAAAAAAAAATCCGGCTTTGTTTTTAATGAACTTAAACCTAGATGTTTCCGTGCATATAGCTTGTCTGCATATGATTCTTCCACGCTTTATACAACACTGCTGCATAAGCTGATTAAAGATAAACTTCCTGATTTAATTGAAAGAATAATCTCTTTACCTTGCTTGTAATGTGCAAAGACGTATAAAATTACTTGTATTATTTACGTCCTTGTAATGTGAAACATGTTGTTTTTTTGTTGTTGTTGTTTTTTTGTTTTTGTTTTTTTTTCTAAATTCTAATCTATTCATTAAACTTATGCGTCATTCTAAATCAATGTCCAAATATGACGTTGATTTGAAAACATTTCTGCCAGAAGATCTGCCCCAACTTTAATTTTATGGCGACTTAGTCTATAAATTTAGAAAGATTGTTGGCAAAACATTTTTCGTAACAATTTAAAAAGATTGTCACTCGCTACAAAAAGATAGGTTACAACATGGATACTCTGTGGTAAGCTAAACTGCATGCATTGTTGTTAATTCAATTAGGATTGAGAGCTTTGCTTCCCTCTTTAATTGCACGATAGTGGTTCCGTCCTAAGACTAAATGATGGCTCCCTCCTCAATCTGTTTCAGATGGTCGGTGCCTGACTATTAATGTCTGTGGTCGGGCTCATCGGTCCTGTTTGTGGTTTTCTTCTGTTCTTACATTGAGATTTTACTTTGTTTCATCAGTGTTTTTTTTTTTTTTTTTTTTTTTTTTTTACTTTTTTTGATTATATGTGGTTCACTGTGATGTTTATCAGATAAGGTACATGTAGAGGACCCCTATGCGGGTCCATGATTTCATATGTGGCATTTGTGGTGTCCTTATTTGTTCCTCCCTTCCCTTCCTTTGCTGCCTCGGGAGGGCTGTGCTTTGCGATTGTAGCATTTCCTAGTTTATCTTCACTAATAGTTTATCGTGATTGTATTTATCTAGAATATTAGCTTCTCACAAAGATATAATTCAAAAAGTAAAAAAGTCTATTTTACCACATGTTGAAGTGTCTACACATTGGTGGGAAATATGATCGGACGTGGCATCTGTTGTTTTTTTTTTTCTCACTTTGAAAAGGGGTCTACTCTGTATGCTGTATATATATATATATATATATATATATATATATATATATATATATATATATATATATATATTTGTTCATGTGATTTTACGTAAGTTGGGCCCATTTGCCTTACGTATTGGTGAAAAACACTCAGTTTGGTGTATATCCCTTTCGGTGTAAGGTTTATGTGCATTGTATACATTGCGTATATGGGCACAGTGGTGTTGATAGTAAAGATAAGCTTTTTACGTTTTGAAGATAAGCTTTATACTTTTTGCACGTTGTGTTTATGCATATTGTTTACATTTCACATATATACACGATCAGTTGTCAAGTCACAGCGGGCCAGATAACATGGGCCCGAAAAGGGCATAATCTTTTATTCGTAAATTTTACATTTTTATGTCATTTTTTAAAATAGAAAACCTCTGAAGAAGGCAAAAGCCGAAACGCCTCAGGTAAACAAGTCATTTGCACTGTTAATGATTAACTCTCAATATATAGTTTAACGCCTATCATTCAGCATCCTTTCTGGATCCAGTGCTACAAAAAGATTTTTTGTTAGATGTTATGCTCCTTTTCCCAACCATATATATATCATTCAGAAATCTATTTACACTGATGTTATTTTTGACATCAAAACTATGCCAAATTAAAGTTCAGTGTTTTCTAAAGAGTTCCAGCTCCAAAGAAATTAGAAAACTATTGAAAAAAAAAATCAATTAAAGACCATCAGAAAACTATTTAAAATTTAAAGTTAAAGGGACCATTTCTTACTATTATTTAGATTTAATAACACTAAAACAATCTACATGGTCTAAACAGAAGTAATAAATTTCTTGCAAGCTGACAAATGCCTGAAATCTTGTAAGATTTCCAATTTGATGACTAACTGCACGCCAGCTACAGTAAACTTTGATGCCTGCAGACTCGCTACAGTCAAGTATTAAGGGGAGACGTTCAAAGCCTTTTAGAAAAAGTAATAGTGAAGACACCAGCAAGTCACTGCGGATGAACCAACTGAATAGGTTATTCAGGGCATCTGTGTGGAAAAAATTGTTTTAATTCTTAGCATTCTGGACCCGGTTGTTCAAAGCTTCGTCAGCTTAACGAGCTCGTTAAGGGTCATTTCGTTAACTGTTTTAGCGGATTCAATACACAATATTCTGATATTTTTTGCTGAAAAAAATGTGAGTAGCTTTTGCACTGCAAAAGCAGCTACTCACATTTTAACGAATCGTTAACTGACGACATCGTTAGCTTTGAACAACTGGGTCCTGGGTAAATAGTTTAGAGGGCTGTATAATGTAATGAGTAACATATTCAAAAATTTCAACGAAAAACATATTCTTATGTAAAAATACTAATAACAAAAATTAGAATACATGTTATTTAAAGCAAACGCAGATGGTGCCCATACGCAATTTGATAACCGTACATGTGTCCACTACATGCAGCCACTGAACAAATGATCGTATGTTTAATATATGTTTGCTGTTTTACGAAAAAAAAAGTTCTAGGTGCTACCTTGAGTTCTGATTTTTAGATGGAGTTATTCAACTTTTGACACGACAGTAACATGCTTTGATCTATTATAATTGATCACAGTGTACAGCGTAAACATCACGAAAACATGCCTATATAATGTCGACCCCATTAAACCCCACTTTTATATAGTAAAACTGGGGTTTACAGGGGTATACATTATTTTTCTTATTTCTGCTCAAAAACATAGATTGTGTGTACTCGTTAGAACCGCCTCGCCGAGGCGGTTCTAACGAGTACCCACAATCTATGTTTTTGAGCAGAAATTTGAAAAATATTAGAATTTTTATCTGAAAATTTTCATTTTTTGGTGGTAAAATTTTCAGTATATTTGAATAGGCTTGTTTTCGTAGTGACAAGTGGGTATATTGTAGTATACTACAATAATCAGAGAGGGCTTTGAAGTAATACCATTACGAAAACACGCCTATTCAAATATATTCAAACTTTCATCACCAAAAATTGAAAGTTTTCAGATAAAAATTCTGATATTTTTTTCATATTTCTGCTCAAAACATGGATTGTTGGTACTCGTTAGAACCGCCTCGCCGAGGCGGTTCTAACGGGTACCCACAATCTATGTTTTTGAGCAGAAATAAGAAAAATAACGTTTACCCCTGTGAACCCCAGTTTTACGGTATAAAAGTGGGGTTTAAGGGGGTCAAAATTATATAGGCATGTTTTCGTGATGGTCATGGACGAGGTTAGGGTTAAGAGCTAGTGTTAGGGTTAGCGTTATTGTTAGGTTAGAGAATACATATTTTATATAACAGTGACTTGTTAGATATGTACAACACATTATGTGTACTATTGGTCAATATATTTACCAAGCGGTTCAAAATATCTCGTGCCATGTCTTTTTTTTTTTTTTTTTTTTTTTTAGCTTAAAGGGTAATGGCTTTGGGTTTTACACGACAGAAAAATGGAACTAGAGACTGGAGATCATGTATACACAAAATGTGTCACAGTAAACTAGCACGTTATCATTAAATGTTGACTGACCTCTACGCATCCACGGTCTCTTATCCAATGTTTCTGAATTTGTACCGTCTTTGTGTCTGTCCAATATTTTGCCTTTAGTATAATTGACAATATTTCAGGCTAGATTCACATATACGTATCACTGACATACAGATGTTGTATAATTTCCTTTTTCACATTCAAGCAGGCGCTTCCTACACTGAATGAGACATCGTTAATTTGATTTACTTTTTTTTCCATTAGTAGTGTTATTGTTACAGTCAGACAAGGATCCTGGGTGTCTCGCATCTATAAATGGTTAAAAGGAACGGATAGGCCATCGCAGCCGCTGAACATAAAGCTTGCTGAAAAATAAGGAGAATAGATAACTTTTAGGGAGACAACTCTGTATTTGTCCCCTTCTGAAAAGAAGTCTGCTCTTTAAGGACTACTCTGAAAAAGGGTCGACTCTATAAGGAAAGAATTTGCCCCCTATGGGGGCAAATTCTTTCCGTATTGAGTAGACCCCTTTTCAGTCGGGGATTGGTCTGCAGAAGTGCAAACAGGAAGTCACAAAACTTATCTCCCTTGTAAGAAATGGCAGCAAAATCTCCACGTGTTTCCATTTACCTTAATAGAACAGATATTCCTTCGCAGCCAACGAAATAATACTAAAAGAACAATTAAAGCCAAAAGGCTATGGCTTTTAGAACATATTCGGTTTCAATTAGATATTAATGTTAGGAAACGTGATAGCATTCTACGCTGAGAAATTTATGTATCTTTCCTTTTTTTGTCCAGGGAATTATTGTCGGGCTTTTGACTAATAAATGCATGAAACGCTTCCTTTGGTGAAAATTGAGCATGTCATTGTATTGCATTTTACCTATTTCACCTTAAGTATTCGGACTGACCTAAATTTGAACAATAGATACTAAAAAGAATGAAACTTGAGAGCAATGAACGAAGTGTTTTTTAAGTTTTCAAGTACATTTGACAAATTGCTGGATGAACAGCAAAAAAGTGTAGAAGCTGTTGTTACGCTGTGTTCTGCGCTGGTTGCTCAAGCATATCTATTTACATACAGTCAACTCTCGTTATCTCGCCTTCGCTTATCTCGAATAACCGCTTTTCTCGAAATGAAAATCTGGTCCCTGTTTTAACATGGAAATCTAACAACAGGTAACAGAATATTGTGGAAAAGAGGAGAAGGAGCCATTTCTCCTCTCTTCCACAATATTTTCAATAAATTTGTAACTTCAGGAGTCAAATTACATAGTCCATAACAAAAACATACCTATATAATTTTGACCCCCTTAAACCTCACTCTTATACAGTAAAACTGGGGTTTACAGGGGTATACATTATTTTTCTTATTTCTGCTCAAAAACATAGATTGTGGTACTCGTTAGAACCGCCTCGCCGAGGCGGTTCTAACGAATACCCACAATCTATGTTTTGACCAGAAATATGAAAAATATCAGATATTTTTATCTGAAAATTTTCAGTTTTTGGAGGTGAAATTTTCTATATATTTGAATAGGCGTGTTTTCGTAATGCATTTGATCGTTCGATTTACGGATATCAAGAATTATTTCGGAGAGTCCTTTGGATAATGAGAGTCGACTGTACTTACGGTAATTAGGGCATTTTCAAACAAGACACTGCTGTGTGATCTTGGGGCTTATGCAGCCTCGCAAACTACAATAAAATTCCGCTTTAAAGACCATTCGAAATTTAGACCACCCCACTATTAAGACCAGCTTTTGGCTGTTCCAAATGTTTTCTTATTACGGTAAATGTCCTGAAAAACTACACAAAAGTTTCTGACAGAATGGAAATATGCAAACAGTGTAGACCCATATCAGACTGCTCCTTCAGAAGCAGTCTGATTAGGGTGTACACTGATTGCCATCTCACTCAGTACTTTACAAACAAATGCATAAACAGCAAACTTAAGGCCAAACAAGTAATATCTTTAAAAAAAAAGTTAAATGGCGTAAGAGGTACTGGAATATGAATACTGAAACAACTTTGTGGTTCAATATGAAAAGAAGGCCTTTAAAATATAAACTTTATTACAAATTCAAACAGAATCAAGAAGTCTTAATACTGTATAACATTGTATATATTGCAAGGGTTGGCAGGAGAGAGAGTGTACTCAGATGTGTAAACATCTGTGCTAAATAATGAAAAGCAATTTAGCATATAAATGTAAAGCACATAATTTTGTGTGTTAATTTGTATACTTTACTAGTATTAGAAATATCCTTGCCAACCATGCACCTTTTTGATAAAGAGTAAGCAAAGTGTAACACTGACTATGAAATTTGGCAAAAACATACATTATGTATTTAATTTGTAATAAGAGGGTCATGATGGCCCTGGATTGCTCACGTGGGAAGCAGATTTTTCTAGCCTGGCGGAAGGATATTTTCAAAGTTTTCTGCATATATATATGTATATATATATATATATATATATATATATATATATATATATATATATATATATATATATATATATATATATATATATATATATATATATATATATCAGACCCTGCCCTTTGTTGGTGATTTTTTTTTTTTCTTTTGGTGATACAAATTAATTTGAAAGATTTTGATGGATGGTTAATCAGTAATGTTTGTGAGTATTTTTGAAATCTAATTAGTTGCTGATTACAAAATGTTCGAAGTGTTCTCGACAGACATATGAGGAACCAACCAAAATAATTTGAACAAATTTGATAGACATTCACCTATGGAACATTTGTACAATTTTTTTGAAATTGGACCATAGGTTGTGCAGAAGAAGAACTGTCAAGTTTGCTCTACATAATTCCATATATAATGAAAAGTAACCACGCCAACTGGAAGCATATTTTGAGACAGAACAGAATTCTTTTAACAAGATTTAAAGACCTTCTACTGAAGAAACATTTCTGTGAAAAAAAAATCCAACCAGCCCGTACCAGGTTTGGTTGCTATAGCAACAAGAGGGGATAACTCTCAGTGCTCTAGCTAGGATTTTAGGGCAGAGGGGTGCTGGGTAGGGCACTTTTGCGCATGCAGGCAAAAACATAGGGCACTTTTTTTTCTTTGAAATGGTCAATTATCAGTACCATTATGATCTATAGTGTACTGTGCAATTCAGCCTCATGTAACATAGATCTATTACTTTATTTTTGATCTAAGAAACAGTAAGGGTAACCTCGGACCCATCAATTAT
Source organism: Anodontia alba (assembly GCA_964016985.1). NCBI lineage: Eukaryota > Metazoa > Mollusca > Bivalvia > Lucinida > Lucinidae > Anodontia > Anodontia alba. The sequence goes on along the minus strand of OZ024836.1, from coordinate 9,056,267 downwards.
TGATGGGTCCGAGGGGTAACAGAGAAATAAATTAAATGGGGTCTTACAATTTATATTTTTTATTTAGGACTGAACTTTGGGATTACCTCTCTTCCATGAGAGAAAATTCTGTGTATCACAATAGTAGCAGACACTTATTTTTTTTCCTTTGTAAAATGTCGACATTTCATATGAATAGTTTGGCGTAGAATAGTTGGAGTGTGTCAATATTTGGATGACTGACTGTTCAGGTATTTTAAGCTACAAGCAACTGGTTCACATAGAGTGACCATTTAGCCACACAATATATTATCAATTAGATTTCAATTTTTATCGAGTTGTAGATCCTTTTCCTACCAAGTGCTCTGATCTATATAGATAATCACATTAAATATTACATTTCTACCCTTTTTTATGTAATTTATTAAATGGTTATTATTATCTTTTCTCTCTGATGTTCAAGACTTAGTATTAAACTTGGAATTAAATCTCATAATAGCTAAGCCTCTGTATTACTATTCAAGGGGAATAACTAGGAAAATTCTGCATCCGTCAGAAAACGGAGAAAGTGAATTCAGGACAAGAAAACTTCAGCAAACAACATCGCCATATCTCTCTCTCTCTCTCTCTCTCTCTCTCTCTCTCTTGATCGTTTAACTAGCTGTTTGCAATATTACTGCATAATTTAATTGCAATGGATTATTATTTTAAAGATGAATTGGTTAAACAACAATAGTGATCTAGCTTAATTTCACGGTGACTGAACGCACCATACTTCAAATAGCCGAAAAATAACGGTCTCTATTCATAAACTTCGAACAATTCGGCCCTCCAACACATTGACTTTTCAGGCGTGGGAAACACGTGACCAAATGACTAGGTGCACAGAGTTTGTTACTATTTTTAGCTCCGCTTCAGGTGGGATGTTTTAGAATATCTCGATTTATACCTGTTGAATTGTTTTGAAATAAAGAGTTCGCGGAAAATCAAGCTCTTTCTCGTGGTGTCAGTGCTATTCTGCAATCTGGTCTGATTCTCGAGAACATTCGGAGAATGTTTTTCGTCAAAATTCATGTACATTGTTCCGGTGACCGAGATTGACAGCAAAAACATTCTTCGAACGTTCTCGATAATTAGACTAGATCGCAGAATAATGCTTACACCACCAGAAAGATCTTGTTTTTTCGCGTACTCTGCACTTTATTTGAACAAATTCCATTCGGTATGAGAAGAGATATTCTAAAAAAATCCTACCTGAAGCGGAGGCTAAAAATAGTAATATTTCTTCTCCGTGTCGTTTACGCTCCGACGCAATAGGCCGCTTACACCGTGAATAAATAAAAGGGGTGTTCAACAAACCTATTACCTAAGAATGAACAATATTGTTTATGTTGCCAATATTTCTACCTAGCTTAAGGCATAGTTCCTGTTTATTTATTATATAAAATTAAACCATGCAATTTTACATCCCTTTTGCACATAATACAAGGCACATGATAATTCTGTATATCATGGACACAGTGGAGAGAAGTAAACTTGAACGTCCCTTTTTCGCTTAGCGTTTTGGGCCGCTTATATCAACATGTTACACTGTACAGAATTAAAAGCTCGTCTATAATCATCTATTTCATTGCAACTATTTTATTGGTATTATTTAAATTATGGATATTTTTGTCCATTGTTTAACATCCGCATTGCCGTACTGTACAACTTTAAATAGATAAATGTCATAATTAAGTGATTGTTCAGCCACGAATATATTCGTCAAACATCGGTAAATTCTATACTTACCCCTACTTATTAACAGAAGTTTACACATTTTTAACCAATCGCAAATTACTATTTATTCATTCGAGACTAATACCGATAAGTATGTCAAAAGCCAGCTTATACAGCTACGCCGAAAAAGTATGGGACAAAGTTTTCGAAGTTTTAGGACATTTACCATGATATTCTATATTCAATATTAAGACCACCTCACTATTAAGACCACTTTTAGACAGTCCCAAAATGGTCTTTATAGAGGAATTTTACTGTTCATGGCTGCATATGAAGAGGCTTAATAAAATAGAGTCTCCGATTTTGTGTGTGTGTGTGTGTGTGTGTGTGTGTGTGTGTGTGTGTGTGTGTTCTTTGTTTCCAAAGGCAAACTTTTAGATTATTATTTTATTTCACTGCAGCTGGTGTAAAGTGCCGTGTGGCGGCCGTAAAACGTCTCCCCTTACTTCAGAATAGTGAAGATTATATTTACATGTCCTTTGGAAACTGAGCCTATTCTGGTTACTTTGAAAATCGAATACCGCTTCAGTCGATGCTAGGGGCATTTGCAGCCATGTAAACTACATTGACGAGACTTAATAAAAGCGAGTCTCAGATTTTCGTTCTTTGTTGTGTTTATTGATTGTCGTTTTTTTGTTTTTATTTGTTTTGTTTTTTTGTTTGTTTTTTTTTTTGTTTTTGTTTTTTTTTTTTTTTTTTTTTTTTTTTTTTTTTTTTTTTCAACTTCATAATCTTGTTTTAACGACATAATATATCGTTTAAAAGAAAAGCTAATATATCGTGTGATGCTTAACGACATTGAAAGTAGACCAAACGCTGTGAACTGGGCATCTTTACTGCGCGATCTTTTCTCATCATTAGGTTTTCATGACGTTTGGGTTAATCATGGGGTTGGAAATGTCAATAATTTTATCTATGCAATTAAACAAAGGCTAACAGATACTTTTATACAAAATTGGAGGGCGAGGTTAGAAGAATCAACAAGAGCTAGATTTGATAGATCGTTTGCCATTTTTCGATTTCAACCTTACCTAGAAAAACTAAATGTCAGTAAATTTATTTATGCTTTAAGTAGACTTAGAGTATCATCTCATCGCCTCGAAGTAGAATCTGGAAGATGGGTAAAACCAAATCAAGTTCCATATAATGAAAGAAAATGTTCAAATTGCTCTGTACTCGAAGACGAATTTCATTTTATACTGGAATGTCCGTTATATGTTGATTTAAGGAAGAAATATATTTCTAGGTATTATTGGCTCAGACCAAGTATGTTCAAATTTATAGAGCTTCTTAACTCATCAAATGCCGGATGCGTACGAAAATTAGGATGTTTTATTTTCCATGAGTTCAAGCGACGATCAGATGTACTATACAGGGGATAAACAGATTATTTTAATTTACATGTACAATACCAATAAACAAGAATCTCTATTTGGATAAATATCGCTATTTACACACATATATGTTGTATATTTACTGATGTCTATACATGTTTTATGTTGCATTCATATTTTATTATTTGACGTTGATCATTTTACTATCAATGTATTTCATTTTAATCTTTAATGACTGAAACCTAACTTTTAATTTCGACATCTGAAGGAAGGTATCCTAACCCATTGTAGACTGGAGACCCCTAAACGGGTACTTGGCAAATAGGGCAGACCCAGATCAGACGCCGCAGCACGCGGCGTCTGATCAGGGTCTCCACTGTTTGCGAATAATTCAACCATTTATTTTCTCTCTGAATATCTAAATCACATAGTCTGACATACCTAGAATCGAAATTAAAATTTTCTAATATATAATATGAAATAAATAGGTGTTACCTATGAAACGAGCTTAAGCATTTTACGCACTTTTTTTTTTCATCGGTATGCTAAGTCGCGGACCAGACAAAACCTGTTTATATGTAGGTCCGAGGCAACGTGCACAACATCGAACATTTTTTTCCATGAAATTTTGCACATTAGTGTGTCACCGGGTATATGTATATCTTACACTTGTACTGCCGGCTATTATAGCGACGTGGTAGAGTGTCCGCCTGTCAGGCGAATGGCCCTGGTTCAATCCCCGGTCGTGGCATTTTTTTTTTCACCTGTTACAAGTGTATAAATAAATATTTAGTCTTACAGTAAAAAGTAATTATGCATGTGCCCCGAAAATTTATTTTTATAGACTGATTTCGTCACAAAAAAAAAAAAAAACAAAAAAAAAAAACGATTTCTCCTTGTAGCTATACCGCAAACGATCAGCTGATCGCCAGTCAACGGAAATCACCGCATATCCTACCTTTATCAGGTTTTCAGCGATAAATTTTTCTCCATGCATAATTCCTGTTATGTGCTGTAGGAATTAATTCATTTTTTACGACAAAACCAGTATTTACACTTAAATACGCGAAAATGTTGTTTAATGTGAGAGAAGTCAAAGATCAAATATGGTGGCTAAAATGCAGATCAGTCACGCATTCGTCCGTGTCAATGTCGTAAAAATGTATCCTTCTATTTCATTGGCTAAACGATTCATTACAGCCAATGGAATCGCTTGCGGCGGCTGACTGGCTTTCCATGTTTGCAGCGGAGCGTATCTGATCATCGTATTTTTCGGACACCAGGCTAGCAACGGACATAATTTAGCGTTGGTTTTCGGGTTCAGCATTAAGCCGATACAGTCCGCTGTAGATATGGAAAACCAGTCAGCCGCCGCATGCGAATTCTTCTGCTTAGTATGTGAGAGACTCACGATACCTATAGTACGAGCTTAAGCTTCGCAACCTGCTCCCAGGTGGCGACCTGCTTTGCAGGTCGCTTAAGCTCGTTAGTATGGGAGAGTTCATTCAGTCTACAATGGGCTAAATTCTATAGGAATTGGTTCCTGCTGATGCCACCGCAAAAAAAAAAACCGTTTCCTACACTATAGAGGACCCCCATGCGGACCGAACATCCACGACAGTTGACTGAAAAGCTCGTGGAGAGCCTTTCTGCAACAGAACTAAAACAACTGCTAATTTTAGCATCCATATCTTCAAAGCAATTGATGTTTCAGGAATGCAACAAGTGACATATATACAATCTTCTCTCTTTATCTCGAATTCCAAGGGAATCTTTGAAATACTTTGAGATATCCGTACCTCGATATATCAGATTTGCAGAACTGAGGAAAAGCTAATTCGATTAAACACATTAAACACATATATATGTTATTGGACTCTTGAAGTTAGAGATACATGTATATTGAAAATATTGTGGAAAAGAGGAGAAATTGCTCCTTCTCCTCTTTTCCACAATATTTGTACCTGTTGTTAGATTTTCGTGTTTATGCAGGGACAATATTTTCACTTCGAGATAAGTTATTCGAGATAAGCGATGTCGAGATAACGAGAGTCAACTATATATATTTTACGAGCGTTCCTGTAAAAGCACGATGCAATCTGTGGGCCAGGTGTACGTGTCACTGTGACGTTCAACTTCTATAGCGTTCAATTCATTGCTAACACTGCAGCGTTTCTTTTGTACTCGAAAACTGGAAACATGACTGGCTTCTTAAGGTTTTATCTTTTATAGAAACATCTTAGAATAATTCTCAACATGGCCTCAGAAATTATTTTTTTATGACAAATGCTACTTTTGTCGCTGGTCCGTCATGCGTAAGTTTAATTATAAAATTGGTCTGTCAAGAAAATTGAGTGATCTATTAAATGAAACTTGTTTTGATAAACTTCCTAATGTTCTGTGTTCGTTCAGAAACCAATAAATATCATTCTCAGTGCATTTTGAGATATATTTCTCAATAAAGGCCTAACTTGTAAAGGTGATCCTTTTTTCGCTAACATCACTATTCATCATTTTCGTCCGAAATTAAAAAAAATACACTCACCAGGGTTTACACTGTTTGCCACTCATCCGGATATTTTTAGACACAACAGTGGGTAGTAAACTGTACTTGTTCAAATTTTAGATAAAGTATGGTATTTGTTTGTTTGTGTTGGGGTTTTACGGCCCAATCAACCCAATGGGGTCATGTCGAGCGCGGTCAGTTTACCTAACCACACTTTAACTGGGCAGGCTTAGTCCTCTAAGCGGTTAACCAGTATTGTGCACATTCTTTCGCCAGAAAACATATCATATGGTACATTTTCTGTTTTCACCAGAAACTGACAACTGCCCTTCTTGAATCAGCGGAAGGGAGAGAATGACCGTAGAAAATATTTCATGATCAATCTCCACGAAAGAATGTTGCCGACCTCGGCGGGGGTTGAAGCCGAGACCTCCTTGTCTCCAGTCGGACGGCGCATCCAACTGAGCCACCGAGGCCATGGTAAGGAGTTGAGGTATCTGAATACTAAGGGTAAATACGGTAAAGTAACAAACACAGAAATCAAATGATCGATTATTAGCAAATTAGTAATGATAATCATTTTGTGAAATTTATCGATCAATTAATCGATTATCCAATTAATTGTGCCAGCCTAATAACAAGTCTTGTCAAGACTAAGCAAATAAATTGTTGTACGGTTTATGACATGCTAGAGCACCGGTGCTATATTTCAAGAAACAACTACATGTATAAATCCGGTATTTTAAATCAATTTTGTTGATAGATTTTTCTAAATATTTGTAAATTATAGCTTCAAAGAAATGTACAAACTAATATTGAAATCGGACATGTTTGAAGTCTTATTCAGAAGTGTCCACGGACTTTTTTGACAACCCTTGTTATTTGTAATTTGGAGCTGCATCAGAATTAAGGGTGGGGTTCGCGCGAGTAAAACTGGTTTAAGCTCCACCTGAACCCCTCACTCCCTCCAGAGATAGTTTTTCTATGGAGTGTTCCAAGGCGGTGTCTCTATTGCAGTTCTTTGTGCGTCTGTGGTTTCATATGTGGCGTTTGTTTTGTCATTATTTGTTCTCATCACGAAAACATGCCTATATAATGTTGACCCCAGTACAACTGGGGTTTACAGGGGTATACATTATTTTTTCTTATTTCTGCTCAAAAACATAGATTGTGGCTACTCGTTAGAACCGCCTCGGCGAGGCGGTTCTAACGAGTACCCACAATCTATGTTTCGAGCAGAAATATGAAAAACATCAAGAATTTTAATCTGAGTTCAGTTTTTGGTGGTGAAAATTTCAATATATTTGAATAGGCGTGTTTTCGTAATGTCTCTCCTTCTGTTTTGTCATTATTTGTTCTCATCACGAAAACATGCCTATATAATGTTGACCCCAGTACAACTGGGGTTTACAGGGGTATACATTATTTTTCTTATTTCTGCTCAAAAACATAGATTGTGGCTACTCGTTAGAACCGCCTCGGCGAGGCGGTTCTAACGAGTACCCACAATCTATGTTTCGAGCAGAAATATGAAAAACATCAAGAATTTTTATCTGAGTTCAGTTTTTGGTGGTGAAAATTTCAATATATTTGAATAGGCGTGTTTTCGTAATGTCTCTCCTTCTTTTTAGTGCCTCGGGAAGGCTGTACTTCGTGATGGGTACTATGTAGTTGCGGTCATGGTACCAAAGCCGTAATCCAAAATCATAAATCCATAAACGAATGACAAATCAGAATGTTCAGACCAACAGACATGGACCCCAGAACAAAGGGTGTAATCAGGCGGATAGTAAGCATTACGTGGTAAGCAAGCTTCGCCCACCATGCCCATGGGCCTGAACGAAGGAAATATCGGTAGAAGCGTATGTCCCGGATTTGGGAAGTCTACTTATGGCGCGTCACTGGCAAAAACATCAGAAACAATTCTGGAAACTGCCACATTGTAGGGATTGACTAGATCATGATGTCTCCCATAGAACTTCTTAAGTGTTGCTACCAGTTTGGTTTTTTGATATTTACTATTATATATTTATCCATATAAAGAGCGTTTTATTGCAAAGTAAATAAGAGAGCTCAGGAACTGATCTCATAGTTCGTCTGTCATTACTGGCAATGACCAATCCTAATCAAATGTGTGATGTGTTATTATTTGTGTGTTCTAAGATGGCTGATGAGACCAATCAGCTCTAAAATGCCTGTTGCAGATAGAACAAGACAGGTCTGAGATGCCTTAGCTAGCTCTGGCTTTCCGCTGTGCATGTTTCTGCTCGGCTTCGCTGATTCTTTTTGCTTCGTATTCACCAGCTCCCCTTCTTATGAGGCCTCGCCACTTTGTTCGATCCTGTGCAATCTGTTCCCACGACTCTGTTGGTATGTTGAAATTTTTAAGGGATGCTTTGAGGGTGTCCTTGTATCGCTTCTTCTGACCACCATGGGAGCGTTTTCCAACTTGTAGTTTTCCATAGAGGATTTTCTTTGGCAAACGTTCATCAGGCATTCTGGTAACATGGTCTGTCCATCTTAATTGTGCCAATTTCAGAAGAGTATGTACATTCTGCATCCCTGTCCGTTTTAGGACTTCTGTGTCTGGAATTCTGTCTTATCACTTCATCTTTAGAAGTTTTCTAAGACAGCTTGTATGGAAGTGGTTCAGTCTTTTGGCATGCCGTTGGTAAACTGTCCAAGTTTCGCATGCATATAATAGTATTGGCAGCACCACCGATCTGTATACTTTCAGCTTTGTGACAAGTCTGATTCCACTTCGGTCCCAAGTACTTCCACGTAGCCGGCCAAATGCTGCACTAGCTTTGGCAATCCTAGCATTGACTTCATCATCAATGTGCACAACTCTAGACAATGTGCTTCCAAGGTAGGTGAACTTGTCTACCACTTGCAGTCATTGACCTTTCACTGTGATAGTAGGCTCCTTGTTAGGCTTTCCAGGTGCTGGCTGATATACTACCTTAGTCTTTTTATGATGATTGTGAGATCATAGCTGTCACATGAATCAGATACTTGATCCAAACCTTTTTGCATTTTCTCTTCTGTTGGAGCACGCTTTGCCATGTCATCAGCAAAGGGGAACTCATCTAGCACCTCTGTCTGCACCTTGGATTTAGCTTACAACCTTATTAGGTTGAAAAGTTTCCCATCAAAGCGATACCTCATAGGTATACCATTGTCACCATCCTGGAAAGCATCTGTAAGCATGGCAGAAAACATCATGCTGAACAGTGTTGAAGCTAGAACACAGCCTTGCTTAACTCCATTCGTCAAAGGGAAAGGAGCAGAAAAGTCGCCATCATTTTGGACCCTTGCAAGCATACCATCATGGAACTGCCGTACCATTGCTATGAATTTGGCAGGACAGCCAAACTTTGTCATAATTTTCCAAAGTCCCTCACGACTGACTGTGTCAAATGCCTTGGTAAGGTCGACAAAGGTCATGTAGAGGTCCACATTCTGTTCCTGGCATTTTTCTTGAAGCTGTTGTGCTGTAAAGGTCATGTCTATTGTTCCTCTGTCTTTCCTGAATCCACACTGGCTTTCTGGTTGAACCCCTGACTGTTCAAGGTGTTCATTCAATCGATTCAGTAGGACCCTAGCAAGGATCTTCCCAGCTATTGACAAAAAAGAGATGCCTCGATGATTGTCACAGACTTGAGGATTCCCTTTCCTTTTGAAAAGGTGGATAATTGTTGCATCCTTGAATTCTTGAGGGATGGCTTCTTTTCTCTACATAATGTGAAATAACTCTGTCAGTTTCTCTGCAACTGGAGGACCTCCTGCTTTGTAGATCTCTGCAGGTATTGCATCAGATCCTGGAGCCTTGCCAGATGACAAGAGTTTTTTTTATTGCTTTCACTGTTTCAGAGACGGTTGGGAGCTCATCAAGCAGCGGATAACATTCCACTTGTGGTAGTCTGTTGATAGCGTCATCATTGATAGATGATGGCCGATTAAGGACACCATCAAAGTGTTCAGCCCATCTTTTCAAGATAACTTCTTTCTCAGTCAGAAGACTAGTTCCATCTGCACTAAGGAGTGGGGTGATTTCTGAGCTCTGGGGACCATATATTGGTGAGTGCGTCAAAGAACTTCTTCATATCCTTTCTGTCTGCAAAGGACTGGATTTCATCAGCCTTTTTGCTCAGCCAGGAGTCTTGCATGTCTCTGAGCCTAGTCTGTACTGTCTTGCATATGTTTGAATAGGCTGTCTTACTAGATGCTGAGCTGGTATTTCTGAGGTAAGCCTTGTGTTTTTTAGTGTTTCTCTTCAAGGAGTCCCCGGATTTCTTTGTCTTTCTCATCAAACCAATCTTGGTGTTTGCGAGATACTGGTCCTAGGGAATCCATTGCTGAAGAATGAACAGTGTCTCTGAAGACTGTCCAGCTCTCATCTACATCTTCTGAAATGTGTTCCAGTGCATCTAAACGGCTGCAGAGATCATTGACGAAAGCTTGCCTCTTGCTGCCTTGTTTCAGTTTGGAGACATTCAATTTCTTTGGCACCTTCTTGCCTTATGGTCGTCGTACAGGCTGAATGCGCAGGTTGAGTTTGCTGACAACAAGCCTGTGATCTGTCCAACAGTCTACACCACACATAGTCTTTGTCACTCTGACATCCTGTCTGTCCTTCCTTCGAACTATGACATAGTCAATGAGATGCCAGTGTTTGGAGCGAGGGTGCATCCATGATGCTTTTCTGCGAGTTGGTAGACGGAAGACTGTGTTGGTGATCAGTAATTCATGCTCTACACACTTCCTTAAAAGGAGGAGTCCATTGCTGTTGCACTTCCCTACACCTTCAGATCCAGTTACTCCTTCTAAGGTTTGGTGGTCTGTGCCCACTCTAGCATTGAAGTCCCCGAGGATGATGAGTGTCTGTCCGGGGTGCTGCAGAAATTACAGAATCCAGATCATCATAGAACTTGTCTTTAACCTCATCTGGGTTGGTCTTTGTGAGTGCATAGGCACTTACAATTGTTGTATGCCTCTTGCCAGATAAGGGAAGTCTCAGTGTCATCAGGCGGTCATTTATGCCTTTTGGAAGTCTGCTTGCTAACGAGGTGTGACTTGATGGCGAATCCTACTCCTGCTTCACGCCGCTCTTTCTTGCGTCCACTCCAGAAGAAAGTGTAGCCAGCACCAACTTCTTTTAAAAGCCCTTCCTCTGCAAGGCGAGTCTCACTCAGAGCTGCAATCTCGACTTTGTATCGGTCAAGTTCTCTACCAACTAGAGCTGTTCTTCGCTGAGGTCTGTCAGAACCAGAACTGTCCATTAGGGTGCGCACATTCCAAGCGCCGATAGTTAAAGATATCACCTTCATCGTCTTTTTTCTTCTTCGACCGCTAAGTGGGATTCCCGCTGATCACGGTTAACCAGCCAGGAGTTTTGAAGCAGACAATTGTTTAGGGCACCTTTACTAGCCCCTTCTCCATGCTACGGGGTGAGCAGTGCGATCCTAAAAAGACCTGTTCAGTCGCTCAGTTCGTCTGCCGAATTTCTTAAGGAAAGCGACCATATAGAACCAAGCCGCCTATTGTGCAGGTCTGCAACTATACAGCTTCCAGTGTTTCCTCACCAGCTGCTTCGCTGCTCGCCCATCGCCACAGGGCTTTTGAATGACTTGCATATGTGTGCTTGCTGTGAATGTGTGTTGTTGATTAAGATTACATGCGCTGTGAATTGGATTATAGTGAGGGAGAGGCGCGCAGAGTCAACCTCACTCTCTCGTCCTGACCTAGCTGGATCCAGAGGCAAGACAGTGTCAGGACACCTGGAGCTAAGCCCAGATGCAGTCGATGACCATGACTTCTGTTGTGCCTTGTCATGCTCTCCATGCTCCATTACATGCTGCTGCATCGCCGTTTGGGCCGTTGCATCATGGTAATGATTTCCTCCGCCCCAGCTGCCGAAGCAGATTTTACATAACTGGAACAGGCAAATCCAGATATGCAGGCTTTTGTTTGGAGTTACCAGCTCCTAAATAGATTGCCTACCAGGGCTTGAGAGCTCCATCTACCCTTCATATTGCTACACAGGAACTGATACAATTAGATCAACATCAAGCCACCCCACCCCAGCACCAAGGGGAAAAACTGACAAATACAATACAGCAGCCACAAAATGTACAGATGGCAAGCAGTTGGCAACTCTTTTCCAGAAAGGTGGGGACTCTGTTACCCAAAGTTAACTGAATATATAATCAACTTACATAAACGAAAATCATTAGAAAGTGAAACACTACATAACTATTAACAAATATTACCACAACGAAATTACCACAACGAAAGTACCACCTTGGAACGGTCGGTAATGAATTACTGGGTGTGTGTGGGGGGGGGGGGGGGGGAGGAGGGGGAGGCTTAAGCTAGGGGGAGGCTTAAGCTAGTTTTACGGGATCCCAGCCCTCGCCCTCGGTTTCCATAGTGGTAAAAATGAATTACTTACTAAATTACGGCTTATAAAGATACTCCAAAACGACTTTATTAAGTATTATGAGAAGGTCTGTAAAATCCCCGGTAAAATAATATTTTGGTCAATAAAAATCTCAGATGAAATTTTGGATATACCTAAATATAAAAAGTTTTTGTGCTTTAGCTCGGCAACGAATGGTTTCTCTACATTTCACAAAACCAAGACTAGAAGAATTAATCCAAATTTTGTTTTTGATCTGAATGGAGTGTCAATATGACATGTCAGTTGTAATGATATATAAATTGTCATTATTATTATTTATTTATTTTTCACTTTCAGCGACGATAAACTCGTTACACATATGCATGGTCTTGTTCAAGGGTTTGTAAAGTTTGCATTCATCTTCATAATATGTATCTTAGATTTACCTTTAAGTCATACAGACACACCGTAACTCTGGCGTTCTGACGGGTACGAATTTGTAGCGCCTGTTGCAGCTTTGTTTCCGTTTTGTTATGAAAAAGCAGTCTACATTGTTAGAAGACAATGCAGGTTTGTGTATGTTTTGTTACGGAAAGGACGAGCCCAGTAAGCCTTCTTTATAAATCTATAGCGGGCCGTTATCGGGTAGCTGACGGGCCGATAACAGCCCGCTAAAGACTTATAAAGAATGCTATCTGGGTTTATATTGTCCATTAGATAACGAATTCAGCGTTTCGATATTTAGAGTTCGATGGTTAATAGTATATAGGCCGCGTCAAGCGAAAAAGTACCTTCAAACATGCACAAAATGCGCAGTTCGCGATTATCCTGCACATGCGCAAAGTATCATCCGAGTCTTTGCTCTCCATTCATACATTCTGTAGTTTTCTCCGATTCTGTTAGCGGAAAGTGAAGGCCCTGATCAGACTGCGTGGATGCGCAGGCTGATCTGGGCCTTCGCTATCCGCATTTTGCCCGAAAACACGTTTTCGCATGGCGCGACCCGAATATTTTGCGACCATAAAGTTTATTACAGAGTTATAGATATATGCAGCGGAACGTCGATGTCTGAAACTCTGGTGTTTCAAACTTTGTTTTATGATTTTATTGTGTTCTGGTTTCAGATCTCAGTATATACTTGTAATCAGCTCGGACCTAATAATACCTAATAATACCCGGACTTGTCACTAACAGAACTGCCAAAATACGAGGGTAGTTCAATAAGTTCGTAGAACTCGGTATTTTACTATACAATTCAAGATTTCGTTTTTCATTTTTGTGCAGTGTAAACCTTTGTCAGTTGAATGATAACATCCGTTCAGTCAACACGTACATGTTCTGCTCTTACTTTTTGTTTGAAAGCCTATACCCATAGGCAAAAACGGAAAGTCAGAATATTGAGTTCATAGCAATCATAAAGTTCCTCACTAAGGAGGGTGCAAAGGCCAAAGAAATCCATCGGCGCATGGCTGATGTGTATGGTGATAGTAGCCCAAAGTATTCCACAGTGGCAAAGTGGTCAGCAGAATTTAAACGTGGGCGAGACTCCTTAGAAGATGACCCAAGGCCAGGTCGCCCTGCTGATGTCATCAGCCAGGAGATGATCGACCGTGTTGAGAGACTTGTGCTAAACAATCGCCGAATCAAAGTTGCCGAACTTGCTTCAGAATGTGGTATTTATAATGGAAGTGTTTACACTATAATCCATGAACATTTAGGCATGTCAAAAGTATCTGCCAGGTTGGTACCCAGAAACCTGAACATGCAAGATCGTCAGCAAAGGGTGGAGTCAAGTCAAGAACTTCTGAAAGTGTACAATACCAATTCAGAAGACTTTCACACTTGTCTTGTAACAGGAGATGAAACTTGGCTTCACCACTGGGACCCAGATACTAAAAAAGAGTGCATGCAATGGAAGCGCCCTGGCTCACCCCCACCTAAGAAATTTCGTACCAAACCATCAGCCAGCAAGGTAATGGCCACGGTGTTTTGGGACTCCAAAGGGATTATATTGATAGATTACAAGCCTGCTGGTACTTCAGTTACAGGAGAATATTATGCTAATGTCATTAAACAATTAAGGGTTGCTATTAAAGAAAAACGAAGGGGAAAGCTAGCTGCTGGTGTCCTTCTTTTGCATGATAATGCCCCTGTACACAAGTCCAGAGTTGCACAAGCGGCTATTCGTGAGTGCAAGTTCGAGCAGTTAAATCACCCGCCATACAGTCCAGACCTGGCCCCAAGTGATTATTATCTGTTTCGAAATTTGAAGTCCCATTTGCGTGGAACGAGATTTCGGGACGATGATGAGCTCAAGGCTGCTACAGAGGCTTGGTTTGAGGACCAAATAGACGACTTTTATTTCAAAGGCATAGACTGCTTAAAAGTAAAGTGGGCCAAATGCATTGAAGTAAAGGGGGATTATATTGAAAAATAATGTTGAAACCATCTTCCAGTATGTGAGTTAAACCCCGAGTTCTACGAACTTATTGAACTCCCCTCGTATGTTGTCTTGGCTGGCTTGATTATAGCGCTATTTAACAGCACTATGGTCATCACTAATGATTTTGGATAATAACTGAAGTTGTAATATTGTTTTTAATAGGTTTATTTGAAAAATGTTAAGTCATAATTAATAAAATTGAAGTTATAACATCATTTTGGGCGAATTTCCGATCATTTTCTGCTAAAAGTGCTAAAAATAGCTAAAATGGGTACCTAGGTTTCTTGTTGATATTTACAAAAACTGTTGTTTTTTCCTTCAATATAAACTGCAGTCTTAAAGGTAATATATTGAACTATTGCTTTTTGAAAACAAATCTCAGATATTTGGAGAAATAATTGAAATATGAGCATTTAAAATTCACCATATAAAATTATGAAAATTCAGCCAAGACAACATATTTCCAATAAATACAATACCAGTACCGTACTTACTAGTCCAGTGTATATTGGGTCCAAGTAATCAGGAGCTGCATCAGAATTAACGGTGGGATTCTTCTTAAGTAAACAGGTTTAAGCCCGACCTTGCCCAACTCCCCCCCCCCCCCCCCCCCCACCCCCCACCCCACCACCCCCCACGAAGTAGATTTTTCTACTGACCGTTCGAAGGCAGTTCCTCTGTTGCGTTTCTTCTTTGTTCGTGCGTCGGTTGTTTCCATTATGAAAACACGCCTATTGAAATACTGAAATACACTGAAAATTTTACCACCAAAAAATGGCAATTTTTCAGATGAAAAATTCTGATCTTTTTCATATGTCTGCTGAAAACATAGATTGTGGGTACTCGTTAGAACCGCCTCCTCAAGGCGGTTCTAACGAGTACCCACAATCTATGTTTTTAGCAGAAATAACAAAAATAATGTATACCCTGTAAACCCCGTTTCACTATATAAAAGTGGGATTTAAGGGGGTCAAAATTATATAGGTATGTTTTCGTGATGATTTGTGACGTTTCTTTGGTCATTGTTCGTTCCTCATCTTTCCTTCTTTTGGTGTCTAAGGACGACTGTGCCTCGTGATTGTGGCATTGCACATATATGTTTAAAGATCACTTATTGAAAATTTTATTAAATTAATGCATTTAAAATCTTAGGTAGTGGTTGTTGAGAGGATAGGATCATTTTGTAGAAAACCGCATGAAAAAAAAATCCCATCCGTTCAAAAATTATGCCGATTTGTTTAATACGCAGGCCATTTTTCAAGCTTGGGTTATCTTCCTTGCTTTTTGACAGATAATTACCTACAATGCATCATATTATGACATACTAGATGATTTTAACTTTTTAATGTTTTTTCTAAACCAAAATAAAGTATACTCTTGAATACTCAACCACATTTGTAACAATTAATATTTACAAAATCTGTCATACTTCAAATGTTGAAGTAGAATTTTAAGCCATAGGTTCACATTTCAACACTTAAATTCAATTTTTAAATAAATTTAAAACAAGTAAAAATATTTTGAAACATTCTTTTTTTCAGTTTGGTCAAAAAATATTAAAATGTAAGAAATTTGAAATAAAATTCATACTTTATTACCCATTTTGATTTACTCTGGACCATTTAAATTGAAATGTAGATCATTTAAATAGGAATTTCAATTTTAATGTTTTAATCGTTTTGCCCTGAATATTAACTCAATTTTATTTTCATTAGTGAAATAATATACTACATAATGCTTCTATGCAAATTTCAATCATATAGTATTCCAAATTTTAAAGTTATTAAATGATTTTTTTTTTTTTAATTTCATTGTTCTGCTATGATGTCATAAATTTGCTCATGAATATTAATGATGCACATGAAAACAAATGTCAAATGTGGTTATATTTCAAACTACAATTCTTCGTATCTCAGGTACTAATAATGGTAATTTGATGCCGTTTTCTATTTTCAGACGCTTACTTCAAGTACTTTTATTTGAAGTATGTATCAGAAACCACCATAATTGGATAAATCAAAATAATTTCGAAGCCTACACACACACACACACACACACACACACATATCCTTTCGAAATCACACCTATTCAAATATATAGAAAATTTTACCTCCATAACCTGAAAATTTTCAGATAAAAACTCGCTGAGGCGGTTCTAACAAGTACCCACAATCAGTTGCTGTTTTCAAACAACGCAACCCATGTTCAAACACTTAAATGCACGTGCTGTTTGAACATGGTTTTACTTAGCATGTCTGAATTGTTAACTGCCCTTATTGCCCTTATTGTAGATTGTAAGAACGGATCTGCGCACAGTGACAGAGACGTTAACCACACAGGCATGTTAAGCTTCTCTATTTTCAGTGCGACACACTAATGCTGATTTCCCAAACCTCACAAGCTGTCTCGTAAAATAATATTTGAAATGTCCTTTCTTTATTTCATGCAAAAATAAGGATCTCATTAATTG
This sequence comes from Anodontia alba, assembly GCA_964016985.1. Classification (NCBI taxonomy): domain Eukaryota; kingdom Metazoa; phylum Mollusca; class Bivalvia; order Lucinida; family Lucinidae; genus Anodontia; species Anodontia alba. The sequence continues at coordinate 9,039,353 of OZ024836.1, read as the reverse complement.
TTTACCAGGACCCCCACATTATGTTAGATTTAGGATTGTTCTCCTTTATTTAATGTAAAATTAACGACCTCATTATTTTTCCCAGAACCTCCCTGACAAACTAAAATGTCTGCCCGTGTTACTTCCTGGGTTACTTATGGAGTAATGGTCAGAAAGTTGTTTACACTTCTCAACCACATTTTCAATTCACGCCTTATATGCGCATTTAGAAAATAATACAATACAGGATTATACATCACAAAACTTGCTGCCAATAATTCCAGTAACTTTAGGAACCAGTCAGTCACGTGATACGAAGCCGTTCTGATTGTCACAATAACTACACTCAGTGGTGCCCAACAAAGGAAGAAGATGACTAACATGGTTAGATGTTGTTTTGTTATCATAATTTCCTTTAACCAATGCACTTGGTTAGGTCTTTTCTTAATGCCACACAGCGTTATGCTTTGCAGTGTAAATGAAATAAATACATGTATTATTATTATTATAGAGGATATAATAACTGAGTATATGAACATATTCATGAAACAATATTTAGGATTATCCTTTATTACCGTTGTACTTTCGTTGCCATTACTAATAGAAACATTGCTTGATTCGTTGAGCCAGATATGGTAGCTTAGAGGCGTAGCATCCTTTGAGTTGTACAGTTCCAAATGGCGGCTCTTGTATTCTGTGAGATCGAACAGAGACATGTGCTCGTCTTCAATGCAGATAAACGGTAATGATATAGCTAAAGAAACGATCCATATTCCAATGATATTTTTAACTTTTCCTCTGTACGTGAAGTTGGCGTATCTGTATCTTTCCGACAAAGCTAACGACCTTCTAACTGCCGTCGCGAGCATGCTCATTGACGTAACACTAACAATAAAGAATACGATCACTTGGCAAGCTCGTGCAATATCATTTGATGAAGGTCTAACAAATCTTGACAAGCCAAGTAAAATTAAAGGAATACAAACTACACAGAATAACATATGAGCAATAGCAATACTTGCTGTAAAAATATACTTTACACGCATAAATTTACGGGTAAATATCAGATATGTAACTATCGCATTGGGAAAAAATCCTAGTACGAAAATGATACAGTAAATCGCAACGAAAATAAATTCTGTGTAGGACTGTATGTTGTGTGACTGTTCCGGATGACCATATGAGGAAGCGATATCGGTGTAGTTGGATTCGTTGTGAGTCATCCCCGAGTATTCTTTATTAGCAACTATGACATTTCCTGTGGAAATCATTGTCGGGCGTATTTTGTCAACATCTGCTGTCTTCCAGAGTGTCTGAAACTAAACATGCAAACAAAATGAAATGCACGAACATTGTAACGTCGATACCTTAGCAACTTTTGACACATTTGACTCTCGTTATCTCGACCTCGCTTATCTCGAATAACTGCTTATCTCGAAGAAAAAAACCTGGTCCCTGCTTAAACATGAAAATCTAACAACAGGTAACAAAATATTGTGGAAAATAGGAGAAATTGCTACAATATTTTCAATATATATCTAACTTCAGGGGTCAAATTACATATATATTTGTTAAATGTGGTTGTTCGTTCGATTTTTTACTCAACTCTGCAAATCTGACATGTCGAAGTACGGATATCTCGAAGGATTTCAGAGAGTCCCTTGGAATTCGCGATAACGAGAGTCGACTGTATTTATTTACTGTTTTTGTTATCTGAAAATACCTTTTGAGCTAGGGTGCAGCATTTCTTTCAAGACTGCCTGTGCACCCAGCGAAGAATCAGATCAGCCTCTGATCTGAGTCTTCGCAGGGCACCATTTAGGTAGCCAAGGATCCAAAGCGTTTTCACGCGGACCGCGAAGACTCTCGGATGCACAGGCTGATCTTAGTCTTCGCTGGGTGCACAAGCAGTATTATAGGGAATGCTTTACCCCGGCTTATTTCCAAACGAAATGCACCAAATCATCAAATTTAAATTGAACGAAGTCAAAGTATTATTGGGGAGCCAAGTCAGGTCAAGGTAGATCACTCCAATACCAATTAAATATCGGTTTTGACGTAAACATTTTAAACGTCATGTGGTATATGCATTTTCACAAACATATGTATTAATCATATTACAATGAGCTTGCAGATTCTTCAGAATTTCAGTGAGAATTTGTAATATATTCATGAAATTTAGGACGAATTAAACTTGGCGTATCAAAATATCTTTTTTTTTTTTTTAAGTTAATTCTTTGTGGAACATAATTACATGTATCAAACACCCAGGAAAGTGGGCTGGGAGGCATGGTTGGTGCTCTCGATTTAAAGTGAAGGGTTATGGGTTCGAAGCCCTTTGCAGGATTTCAAGTGTCCCCCATCGAAAAAGAAGGGATAAAGTAGGCCTCAAAATTTTGAAAAACAGGAGGGCAAAAATAGGAATTTCAATCATGAAAAGTAGGGATAGTAGGGACATTCTGAGTGTTTTCAGACTTAGAAAAAAATAAGCAAATGACATATTCTCTGAACAATAACACAACATTACCATGGAAAGTAAATCCAAAATTTAAAGTTCCAAAAAAAAGAGTTACAATTGAAGTAAAAATGCTTTATAAACTTTGCATCGTGACTGCACAGATTAATTCTATCGGATTTTTACAAATTCCGAGCGAGCGAAGCAGGCGAGGAAAAAAAAAATTTTTTTTTTGGTCACTTAAACATTTTTTGGACTAAAAAGTAGGGATAGTAGGGCTTTTTCAGAAAAAATAGCGAAAAGCAGGAACACAAAAATGTAGGAAGGGCCCGCTTGAAAGCCTGCCTCTGGGGTCGGCTTATAGTCAGCATGCTCTGGCTTGAATATAAAGTGGGCAGGGAGGTGCTTGGTGACCGGAAGAGATACCAAGAATACATAGGCTGTCCATGAAAGCAAGACTGTACAAATACACTCACACATTACGAAAACATGCCTATTCAAATATACTGAAAATTTTACCACCAAAAACTGAAAATTTTCAGATGAAAAATTCTGATACTTTTCAGATTTCTGCTCAAAGTATAGATTGCGGGTACACGTTAGAACCGCCTCGACGAGGCGGTTCTAACGAGTACCCGAAATCTATGTTTTTAAGCAGAAATAAGAAAAATAAGGTATACCCCTGTAAACCCCAGTTTTACTATATACAAGTGGGGTTTATGGGGGTCAAAATTATATCGGCATGTTTTCGTGATGTAAACACATTCCATGCAGCCTCCATGTGCATTGACTGACAGGTAGCATTAGCACGCTGGATAAAATTTCATTTGACGGCATTTTGAAATAAGTTTCTCTTTTTTTTCCTGAAAATAGCCTTTGACATTTCATAAAGATTTTCTTCCAAAGGCTTTGACATTGCATGCAAATTGTCCTTGCATGAAATGACAAAGCCTGTTTCCTGAGGAAATTAAAAAAAAATGGACTATCATATATGTTGTCTGCTAAATTTGCCAAGAAAGTGGGACAGGTTTATAATCTACACAACAGTAATGTTCACACAGGAAAAAATCAATTTGGAATAATTTATTATTTTTTGTTATATTAAAAGTAGCTCGGAATTTGTCTCTGCCAAGCCACAATGTAGCAGACGACACTCTAATGTTTTCCTATTATATTTTAGGGAAATTAAGGTTGGTATTCCAAGTGAATCGTCCACGAGATTTAGTAAAATCCCTTTTCTTGAAACCTTTTAAAATATTTTCGATTTTTTTTTCCTGAAAATAAGTGTTGACATTTCATTTAAAGTGTCTCCTTAGGGGACAATCTGCAGAAAATGTCAAAGCCTTTTTCTGGGGAAAATAAGCTTGAAAAATATCACCAATTTGTCGTCTGCTGAATGTGCCCGGAAATGGTAAAGTTTGATAATAACTTGCACAACAGTATTGTTCAGCCAGAAAAAAATCAATTTGAAATCATTTATGATTTATGTGTGTTTAATAAAAAATTAAAAAAAAAAAAAAAAAAGATTTAGAGTTAGCTTTTAAGTTTCAAAGCGCCAAGCCATAATGTAGCAAACGAAAGTCTAATATTATTCCTATTCTGTTTCAGAGAAAATAAGACTAATTATCATTTAACTTTTGATTAAAACCTGGTACTTGCTCAGGTTATAACAGATTTTAACCCTTTTAATGCTGAATAAATAAAGAAGCCACGCCCACTTCTAATTTCCAGCCAATCAGCTTACTTGATCCGGGTTTTTGATAGAAATTCACATATTTAATGACAAATAGTGCAGATCCAGATCAGTTGGCTTCGAAGCCAACTGACCTGGATCTAATCTGTTTGCTAAGACAGGGTATGTTGTGTTCAGCAAGAGAAGGGTTAAGACTTAGGTATTAACTATTTTACAACAAAAGTTATAGGAGTTAGACAATATCAGAGTATGGTTCATTTGAGATCAACCCAATTATACCTAGCATCCCATAAAATGGGCTTTTGCAAACAGTGTAGACCCGAAACGCAGCGTCTGATCAGGGTTTACATTGTTTGTATTAAATACATGAATTTCTTTAAAACATGGTAATAACAAAAACTTACCAGACACCCCCGCTATTGAAAATGAACCGGTCCAAAGAGCTATGATAGAAGAGTCCTTTCGGCATTAATGGGTTAATGAATGTCGGTGTCTGCGCACTAATTTCATTAAAATACAGTAAACCCTTGTTACAACGACAACGTTTGTTCCCAAAGATGTTGCCGTTAAAATGAATTTGCTGTTGAAAAGAATCCTTAATGGGCAGAATGATATGTAAGAAAGGCGTTGTTTTATTCTTATTTCCTCATAGAACATATGTTTTGGATATTGCTTGAAACTTTAATGCAATTTTCTCGCATGATTTCTTATCACCTGTCACCTCTTAAGCGAGGGTTTCGTGACATTCAAACTGTCATTGTAACGAATTTTGTCCGTTATATCGAATGTCGAAAAAAGAAGATTGCATTACAAAAACATGCCAGTAGTATAGGGCGGCACTATTGCCGCCCTATACTACTCACGCCTATTCAAATATATTGAAAATTTTACCACCAAAAAATGAAAATTTTCAGATTAAAAAAAATCCTATATTTTACATATTTCTGATCAAAAACATAGATTGTGGGTACTCGTTAGAACCGCCTCGATGAGGCGGTTCTAACGAGTACCCACAATCTATGTTTTGGGCAGAAATAAGAAAAATAATGTATACCACTGTAAAACCCAGTTTTACTATATAAAAGTGGGGTTTAAGGGGGTCAAAATTATATAGCCATGTTTTCGTGATGACTGAAACCAAATTCACAACAAGACAAGATTGAATGATTTTGAGGAACTTCAGGAAGTTGTCTGTTTACAAGAAATACGATAATGTATATATTCTGCTAGCGAGTTTGTAAATCGGAGCTTTAAAATTTCGGTCTAGAGAACGATTCACATGAAATGATTTCTTATTATCTATGCAGACGATTCTCATACAAAAAAAAAAAAAAAATCAATTTTAGAATGTGGCCTGCTTCAAAATGATTAGTGCTTTAATTTACAGCAGAACAAATGCGTCTGGCATGGCAGCATTTTTTTTTATTATTTTTTTTCGACATTCTTTTTTTTTTTTTTTTTTTTTTTTTTGTTGTTGTTGTTGTTTTGTTTTTTTTTTTGTTTTCGACATTCTTTACCCATTTACGCCGAATGGACACTTCTACCTCAACACTTTGGACCAGTCCATTTCCATTACAAGAGGTGTCTAGTTACTTTTTATTATTACCATGTTTTATAGAAATACCGTTATTGAATGCAAACAGTGTAGGCCCTGATCAGACGCCGCGTTCTGTGCCGTCTGATCAGGGCCAGCACTGTTTGCCAATGTCAATTTTAGGAGACGCTAGGCACAAACGGGTTAAAATCAATTAACGGATACGATTTCAGACGATCAAATCACAGAAATTTTATTTCTATCTTGGGAAATTAATTTGTCCGTGCAAATGTTAATTCAATTCGCAACGTGGACGAAAGGCACGTATGTCATTTGCGAACAATGAAGGGTCAGAGCAGCCTGTGCCTACACAACCTGATTAGAACCTTCTCAGTTCGTCGATGTATTCTACCTTAACTACAGTCGACTCTCGTTATCTCGAAGTCGAAAGGACTCTCTTAAATACTTCGAGGTATCCGTACCTCGACATATCAGATTTGAAATATATATATATATACATATATATATATATATCGAACAAATATGTATCGAACAACCATATTTCAAAAATAAATATGTAATTTGACTCTTAAAATTAGAGATATGGTGAAAATATTGTGGAAAAGAGGAGAAATTGCTCCTAAGGAGCAATTTCTCCTCTTTTCCACAATATTTTGTTACCTGTTGTTAGGTTTCCATATTAAAACAAGGACCAGAGTTTTACTTCGAGATAAACGGTTATTCGAGATAAGAGAGGTCGAGATAACGGGAGTCCACCTCAAGGAGACAAAGAATACCCTCTCCAGACTGCGCAAGAGCGCAGACTGGTCCTTTGTTTTCTGTTGTTGTTGTTTTTTGTTGTTGTTGTTGTTGTTGTTGTTTTTTGTTTTGTTTTTGTTTGGTTTTTTTTTTTTTGTTTTGTTTTTCTTGTGTGTTTTTTTTTTTTACTTTTCAAACAAAATATGCTTTGACCTTTCATGTGAATCGTCCGCTAGGCAGACGATTCAAATGAAATACCCTGTCTTATTTTCTTTAAAAAGTTACAATATCAATTTTAGAATGTCGTCTGCCACAAAATTTGCTTAGCGCTTTAACCTTTACTACTTTCTGGGCAAAATTAGCAGACGACAAACTTATGTTATTTTTGTCTATTTTTCCCAGACAATAGGCTTTAAAAGTTCATACAAGTTGTCTCCTCATGTCAAATTCTATTTTCTGGGCAAAAAAAGAAAAATGTTTCAAAGTGTCGTCTACTGACATGTTTAACCAGCACGCAAAGTTCATGTAAAGTGTCTCCTTAGGGGACAATCTGCAGAACTAATGGAACGTCTGAAGCCATAATGATAGCTTATATTGCGCCCACATTTCAAGATTAGCGGCCCTGAGTTCGGAATAGCCTGCTGATACATCGTCTGTCGTTTTAATGCTCATCACTCTGGGTAAAATTTTCAGCAGACAAGAAACTGATATTTTTTTCTTATTTTTTCCCAGAAAATAAAATTTGAATTTTCATGCAAATTGTCTCTATTTGAGACAATTTGCATGAAATCTCAAATCCTGTTTTCTGGGAAAAATAAGAGATATATCATCAATTGTCGTCTGCTGATTTTATCCAGAGAGTGGTCAAAGTGAAGACACAGTTTCAGCAGTATGCCTGTTTCATTTATGCACCGGTCATTTGAAATCCCGTACCCTACGGGGCTGGGGAATTGCAGGCCTTGCCCACTAAGGGTTGACTACCCGCAGGGGTGGGGTGGGGTGACAATACTGATGAATAGCTAATGAATCGAACCATTCAGATAAGCTTTCCTATCTATGGCAATAGTGCAATAATATTCTTCAACTTACGATTTGACTTGCTCACTATTGTAAAGAAACGTAATCTTGGTTCTCGCGAGAAATTAATTTCTGGCGATTACACTGTGCTATAGCCCGGTAAATCCGGGTTAAAACCCCAACAATTTCTCCCGGCTATTTCTGCGGGAAATTAAAACCCCGGCACATCTACGGCACTGTCAGAACTCATTGGAGGTTAAATCACGACACTTAAGCCCCGCTATGTCCAAGCTATTCCCGGTCCTTATGTGGCCGGAGTTTCAAATGACTATATCATTATGTGTGTGTGTGTGTGTGTGTGTGTGTGTGTGTGTGTGTGTGTGTGTGTGTTAATTTTGTTTGACCATTACTTTGCCTCGGCACAACTGCAATAGTCCACATGTTGATTTTATTTGAATTTTCGCAGAGAAAATAAGGCTTGACTTTCGTGTGAAGCGTCTACCTAGCACGTGAACTCTTGTAGAAAATACTGTTTCCCGGGTCATATCTCTTTCTGCACATTAAATTCCGAAATTGACAAAATAGAGCCTAAATTCATCCAATCAGACACATGGCGTTTATACAACGTCGCATTAAGGTCGATGTAACATCAACATGGCCCAGTTGTTCAAAACTAACGATGTCGTTAGTTAACGTATCGTTAAACCTTTAATCATTAAATATAGATAGCCTATACGCTAATATTTTTGCTGAAAAAAATGAGTAGCTTTTGCATTTGCAAAAGCTACTCACATTTTTCAGCAAAAATACCTGTGAATTAGATATTGTACTTACTAGAACAGTTAATATTTTGACCACTAACGAGTCGTTAAGCTAACGACGCGTTGACAACAGGGCCCATGACGTTAAACCGCGTCACATTAACGTCGATATTGCATCGATGTTAGCCGGCCTCGGTGGCTCAGCTGGATGCGCATTAGACTGGTGATCAGGAGGTTGCGGGTTCGACCCCTGCCGGGTCGGCACATTCTTTCGTGGATATTTGATCATGAAATATTTTCTCCGGTCATTCTCTCCGTTCCGCGGATTGTCAGTTTCTGGCGAAAGAATGTGCACATTACTGGTTAAAGCTTTGAGGACTAAGCCTGCCCAGTAAAAGTGTGGTTAAGTAAAGTGACCGCGCCCGACATGATCCAGTGAGTTGACTGGGCCGTAAAACCACCAACACAACTAAGTTGCATCGATGTTAATGCGTTAATGTTGCATCAAAGTTAGTATTAGTGCGATGTTGTATAAACGTCATGTGCCCATGCGGATAGTTAAAAATGCGAACAGCAATAATATTTTGGAAACAATTTACAGGGGAATTTTGAAGACACTGATTTTACTGCCTTTTTATGATACCAATCCCTTATTAACTTTTTACCACTCCCTGGGCTAATTCGAAGTTTTCAGCCAATCAGATTACTTGATCTAGGATGTTGATATAAATTCACATAATGAATGGCAAGCAGTGCAGATCCAGATCAGCTGGCTTCTGAATCTGGATCTACACTATTTACAAAGACAGGGTATATCCGGGTACAGCAGGACAAGGGTTATAAACCCGCGCCTGTCTCGTGAAGTCTCGTGGGCTGTTCTCGTCCTCAACGGATATCGTACACAATGAACTGCCCACACAAAATATCACTGGGAAGACTAATTTATTTCTCCAATAACTGTTACATAAATTACAAATGAATCAAACAAATGGAGGTTTTTAAGGAAACTGTTTTTTTTTTTTTGTTGTTGTTTTTTTTTTTTTTTTGTTTTGTTTTTTTTTTTTTTTGTTTTTTTTTTAGCTGACTAAGCCTGCCCAGGAAAAGTGCGGTTACATTACGAAAACATGCCTATTCAAATATATTGAAAATTTTATACCAAAAACTGAAAATTTTCAGATAAAAAATTGTAAAGTTTTTCATATTTCTTCTCAAAACATAGATTGTGGGTACACGTTAGAACCGCCTCGACGAGGCGGTTCTAACGAGTACCCACAATCTATAATTTTGAGCAGAAACAAGAGAAATAATGTATACCCCTGTAAACCCCAGTTTTACTATATAAAAGTGGGGTTTAAGTGGGGTCAAAGCTATATAAGCGTGTTTTCGTGATGAGGTAAAGAGACCGACTCGACATGGCCTTGATAAAGTTGCCTGGGCCGTTAATATACAACCCAACCAACCAGTCTTCCTTCTGATGGGTCATTCAGAAATCAAGTATAAAATATATTATTATGTGCCTTCATGTAATCGGTAATAAAAACGAAATCTTATCTTAGATTTATACGTGTCTCAGTGCGATAAAGAAATGCGCGCTTGAAATCATAGATTTGCCCATAACAGAAAAAAGAGGAGGCGGAAAAACTAAACATTATACGTCTAACGGGTGATATCCAGTAAGCCTTCTACATAAATCTATAGCGGGCCGTTATCGGTCCGTCAGGGTAGCTGAAGGGCCGATAGCGGCCCGCTGTAGATTTATAATGCTAGTTGGGTAATAACGAAATCTTACCTTAGATCGACATCTGAAGACGACAGATTTATATGAAGCAATCCTTCTCTAAAGATGAATTGTTGCGCTTACGTGCTCTTTACAAAATGTGGCAGAAAATCGATTTGCAGTAAACAACTATTTTTAGCTCAAAGACAGAAGATTATCGGAATCCAGAAAAGTTCCGATGGCACGACTGGGCATGTTACTGTAAGCTTAATACGCTTAGCATGCTGGGTAAAAATTTCAGCAGACGACATTTTGAAACATTTTTTTTTTTATTTTTTCCAAGTTCAGAGAATAGGATTTGACATTTCATGCAAATTGTCTCTCTTAGGAGACAATTTGCATGAACTGTCTAATTATATTTTCTGGGAAAATGAGAAAAATGTAAATAAATTGCCGTCTGCTGAATAGTTCCATGGTATGCTAAGTAATGGCTGACAGGACTTATAAACACCTGGTGTCTTTCCATTAACATATTTTCCCCTATGAGTGTTGGACAGACAGTTGTTATTGTATTGGGGTTTATCGACACGTCATTTTGTGTCGTCTCCCAGAGAAAGGGGGAAAAGAGATAGAAGAGATAGTAGGAGAGATGAAAGAGGGGGACAGGGAAGAAAGAGGAACAGGAATGAAAGTGAAGAAACAGAAGAAATAAAAACATCCCCCTCTACCCTTACCTGCTAAAAGGATAGCAGGCCTAAGCCAAAATCAGTTGGACGCCCTGGTGACGTAAGAGACACGACACCTTCGCACCACCCAACCACCCCGTTGGACAGACAGACCTGAGCTGACAATGTAGACCCAGATCAGACGCGCGGCGGCGTCGACGTCTGATCTGATCTACGCTGTTTGTGGCTCATCCAGGGCTTATTTGGATTTAGGTCGATACGGTATAGGTTAAGGTGTCCCAATATTAAGGGTAAATACGACATGACTTAAATACAGAGCTAGAGATAAGAGAATCATTAAGAAAATTCGCCTATTCAAATATATTGAAAATTTTACCACCAAAAACTGAAAATTTTCAGATAAAAATTCTGATATTTTTAATTTCTGCTCAAAACATACATTGTGAACTCGTTAGAACTGCCTCGGCGAGGCGGTTCTAACGAGTACCCACAATCTATGTTTTTGAGCAGAAATAAGGTTTTCTGCTGATTTGACCCGGTGACCTAGTTTTTGACTCCAAGTGACCCAGTTTCGAACCTGACCTAGAAATCATCAAGACAAACATTTTGAGCAAGATTCATGATGATTGCTTCAAAAATGTGACCGCTAGAGTGTTAACAAGGTTTTCTGCTGATTTGGCCCGGTGACCTAGTTTTTGACCCCAAGTGACCCAGTTTCGAACTTGACCTAGAAATCATCAAGGCAAACATATTGAGCAAGATTCATGATGATTGCTTCAAAAATATGACCGCTAGAGTGTTAACAAGGTTTTCTGCTGATCTGGCCCAGTGACCTAGTTTTTGACCCCAAGTGACCCAGTTTCGAACTTGACCTACATTTAATAGAGACAAACATTTTCAGCAAGTTTCATTATGATTGGGTTAAATTATGACCTCTAGAGTGTTAACAAGTTTTTCCTTTGATTTTTACCTGGTGACCTAGTTTTTGACCCCAAGTAACCCAGTATCGAACTTGACCTAGATTTCATAGAGGCAAACATTTTGAGCAAGTTTCATCAAGGTTGGGTCAAAACTGTGACCTCTAGAGTGTTAACAAACTAATTGTTGGCGACGAACGACGGACGACGACGGACAGAGGGTGATGACAATAGCTCACCCTGAGCTTTTGCTCAGGTGAGCTAAAATAATGTATACCCCTTTAAACCCCAGTTTCACTATATAAAAATTGGGTTTAAGGGGGTCAAAATTATGTAGGTATGTTTTCGTGATGGTTTCAAGTATAGATGATTAGCTTCAAGAAAACATACATGTCTATTGAGCATCGCCTAAGCGATTTTAATGAGTATCAACAAAATATGTGTTGCAAGAGAAATAAGACGACAAACAACAACAAAGAAGACAACAAACGTATCAATATGCTCGTTCTCTTATGGGGATAGGATACACCTGATTAATTTCCGCCATTTTTTTTTTTTTTTTTTTTTCTTTTTTTTTTTATTTGGGTTTTACGGCCCTTCCAAAAATATTTCACTTATATCGAGCCGATCGTTCATCGAAGGTGGGCGAAAACCGGAGTACCCGGAGAAAAACCACCTGACCATCCGTAAGCACAACTTGGCTTTCCCACATATGACCCGAGCTAGGCTCGAACCACAGCGGTGAGAAACCTAATGGATTAAGAGTCAACTCTCTTATCCACTAGGCTACGGGGGCCCGCTTCCGCCATTTTACAAGAGAGGCAACTATTTGACTAATTGTTTGCTTTCATGTGCACCAATCCCCTTCTAAAAGCGGTATACTCGAAAAAGAACGAATTTGTTCCCAAATCAACCGGCCTTAAAGATGACTTTCTGAGAGCGCTCTACAATCGACTTGTGAGTCCGTCCGTCTAATGGGTTTGTTAGCGAGAATGGCCAAAACTCTTGAACTGATAGGAATATTGCTTAATGTTTTTATCATATTTGTTTGTGTTGAGGTTTTACGGCCCAGTCAACCCAATGGGGTCATCTCGAGCGCGGTCAGTTTACCTAACCACACGTTTACTGTGCAGGCCTAGTCCTCTAAGCGGTTAACCAGTATTGTGCACATTCTTTCGCCAGAAACTGATAACTGCCCTTCTTGAATCAGCGGAAGGGAGAGAATGACCGTAGAAAATATTTCATGATCAATCTCCACGAAAGAATGTTGCCGACCTCGGCGGGGGTTGAACCCGCGACCTCCTGGTCTCCAGTCGGACGGCGCATCCAACTGAGCTACCGAGGCCGGCGTTTTTATCATATGACGTCGCTGTTAATCAATGGATAAAGTCATGTCCTAAAAATTGTATGACCACACGTTACTTTTAAGTTAAAACACGTTGACGAGAACAAGTAACGTCATGACGACGTCCATGTCAACCATGCATTTTCTGATGAATAATTGTCAATTTTAGAAGCGAGTTTAGAAGCAATACAATCCTGTTTTAAATAGTCATATGATAAAAAGAATCTTACACTCGTGGTCATTCCATAATATGAAATTAGGCACTACCTAGATGCGTGCAAAGCCACCCCACTACATAGGCCTCCCAGGAGGTAACATGTTCCCTAAAGATAATCAACCATGTTCCCTAAAAGTAATTTTTAAAATTACCATGTTCCCTATTCCCATAACATTTGTTTTGCTTCCCTGTTCTCATAAAATATTTTCCAACGTTCCCTGAAAGGAAAAGACTAATGAGCATGATCCCGTGTTCGCCAACCCCCACCCCCTCCCCGCCGCCCCCGGGGAGCGCAACTTTAAAAGGTATTATGCTTTAAAGTAAAGAACTTTACAAACAATGCATTTTGACACACATTTGATCAAAATCGGTGGAAAATTATGTAAGTTATAGGCAAATGAATATTTTAACATTGGAGGAATGGGCGCCGCCATTTTGAATATTTAATGAGGTTCCATAAAAATTAAAATTCATTTCATAGAGGTAGTTATTCTCATAAAGTTAGTTTATTTTGGGGGAAATGATTGCTTGTCACTATAATTAAAAGATTATTAAAATATGCAGCAAAATTATTCGTAAAAACCCTTTAAAATGTGGTTTTGCATATTAAATTTGGGTGTGTGACGTCACAAAGCCTACAATATGGCGGCATCCCTGACAGCCATTTTAAATGTATTCAAACCAGCATAATTTGCTTATTTCTAGGCAGTTTTGAAAACTCTTGCATCAAAGTAAATGGCTTGTTAAGCACTTTACTCCAAGATATACTTACAACTTATATTGCGTTCCCCTTTAAAGACTTCATACATAGTATATAACCCAGGAACCATGCAGAATTCCTGGTCGCTTGCAAGACTCCAGCACATTGGCCGAGAGACAAAAAAGAGAGCGCATATTCATGTGCATGCATGAGAAAAAGGTGAGGCTTGTATAGAATATGTGGTGGTGGCGTTTGTGGTGTGTGTGTGTGTGTGTGTGTGTGTGTGTGTTGGGGGCGGGGAGGAGGAGAGGGTGTCATCAATATTCTGTATCCCTTGAAGTCAACAGACGAACATCTTATATCCCTTCTGTGTATTCCCTGCAATATTTCTACTTTTATTTGTTTTTAAATATCCATAAAATTACCAAACTGGGTTCCAAATATACCACATCCTTGGTAGTAAAATGTCAAATATCCCATACTACTTAAAGTAGAAAGGCAAATATACCACATCCCTAAAACTACTATACTAGCCTCAAAGGTAAAACTTAGTCAACAGTTTCGATTTTTAAATCAAAGGAAAACCTATTCAAAATATGTTTGCAAAGTTTTACCTTTAAACAAAATGTTGCACTCTGGCCTTTGTGGGATGTGAATACAGCATTTCTTTAAGAGCAATGATTTTTTTTCGAATGTGACAAATGTGCTATTTTACTGTCAGCTGGCATATTTTCGCAGTGGGTTGGCCATTTGATGTTGTTTACGGGAAAAATCTCCATAGTTATACATAGCAATGCTGTTGAAACAGTAAAAACTGACATTTGATCTTTAAAATCCTTCTCAGAGATTCAAAACACTGAGGCAATATTGTATCGACGTCATATGCCTGCTTAGCAGAAGCATAGTAACCCTAATGAATAAATAAAACACAGAAAATTAGGTTGACATTAATGTTTCCTGTCGACTTCTTGACTAAAGGTATGTAAGACAGGGCAAGGCAATTGCCTTCAGCCAAAGAGGTCCATCTAATTTCTATGGACTGGGATAATTTGGTTAACTAATCACAGGAGTATGCTCGTCACCGGACTCCCACTCTCTGAACTAGTGCACAGGTAGGTGCAATTGATATTGGAATAATCTGCCGGGAATAATCTCAACTGGTGGAGAAAAAATGTTTCTGCAGAGAGGGTTTTCCTTTTCTTTTTCTTTTTTTTTTTTTTTTTTTTCTTCATTTAGGTAAAAATATGTTTTAAGAAATAAACTAACTTATGAAAAAAACTTTTTAAAAGCAAAAATTTAAAAAAGTGCATAAACTGGGTTTGAACTCGCGTCACCCGTTTTTCAGTTCCAACGACTTTACTATCACAGCCACCACGATTATGACGTCGTCATTTGCAAATTTAATTATTAGTCAAAACAATTTACACTGGGCGAAAAGACCGTTTATAAAGCCTTTCTTCGGCGAAGGCTCGTTTAAAAAATTTCATGTGGAATGGCCACTCGTGTAAGATCCTCTCTCTCTCTCTCTCTCTCTCTCTCTCTCTCTCTCTCTCTCTATATATATATATATATATATATATTTTTTTATAAGAATAGCCCATACGGTTGAAGGTCTACAGTCATTTCCATATGTTCACATTTTTAGCATCGGCTTAGCCTAGGGCAATGAAATCTGGCATTTGCAAGCCCAGTGCAAGATCTTGTCGGTATCAATCTGTGTCTAGCAATGGGCATGAAAATGCCAGGCTAAGCCGATGCTAAAAATGTGAAAATATTGAAATGACCACAGGCCTTCAACCATATGGGTATTCTGATAATAAAAAAAAACATAATATATAAACATTAAGGTTGACAAGATCAAAGGACTAGATGAGCCCTTGCGCATGCATAGGATGATGTGAATCTCACACTCTGTGCATCCTCGAATGCTCTTTTTCGCTGGGCGTGGCCCATATAACTGAAAACAAACCGTCTTTTAAAAAAGTTCCAGTGCAGCTTTAATTTGCTACAATTTACTCGTTTTAACTCTTTTGGTGCTAAATTTCAGACGAAAAATGTCGTCTGTTTTTTTTTTTTTTTTTTTTTTGTTTTGTTTTTTAAAGAAGTATATATGTAAAGTTGAAAGACTGTATGTCAAACAGCATAGGTCCAGATGAGACGGCTCATTATGAGCCGTCTCCTCTGGATCTATGCTGTTTACAAAAGCCTGTTATTATCGCCTGTGGCAGTGAAACAGTTAAGATGAAGTAATAACGTTGTTTTAAGAGAAAACCGAACCCCCCTCCCCTACACAAACACACATACACATACAAACCCCCGACCTACCACACAGTGAATTGTTAGTTTTTCTATTGCTGTGACCTCTAAAATTAGGTCAAGGTCACCAGAATGTAATTATTATGTCCGAATTATATATCCAGGAAAATTTGGTTTTGTTTGTGTTGAGGGTTTACGGCCCAGTCAACCCAATGGGGTCATGTCGAGCGCGGTCAGTTTACCTAACCACACGTTTACTGGGCAGGCTTAGTCCTCTAAGCGGTTAACCAGTATTGTGCACATTCTTTCGCCAGAAACTGACAACTGCCCTTCTTGAATCAGCGGAAGGGAGAGAATGACCGTAGAAAATATTTCATGATCAATCTCCACGAATGAATGTTGCCGACCTCGGCGGGGGTTGAACCCGCGACCTCCTGGTCTCCAGTCGGACGGCGCATCCAACTGAGCCACCGAGGCCGGCGGAAAATTTGGTAAAAATCCAGCCACAGGTTCAAAAGATATTGTACAGACAAGAAAGTGAAATTCAGACACAGACGCCAACGGGATCCGCACCAAAAACAATACGTCCTCTCCCCTTTGGTGAGGGGTGGGGGGGGGGGGGGGGGCATAATAAATCATTTCTTTTATTTTCCACCAATCTCAATATTGTTTTGTAGTTTGCCTACTGGTTCCCTGTCATATTTTGGTAAAATGTAAAGAACAGCGAAATGAGCTTCAAATTTTCCCGCAAGCTATCTATTGTACAATTTTTATAGAAAGATAGTCAAAATGACCTGAATTAGTTGGATTTTTTCCTGTTCATTACGAAAACACGCCTATATATTCAAATATACTGAAAATTTTACACCACAAAATGAAAATTTTCAGATCAAAAATTCCGATGTTTTTTCATATTTCTGCTCAAAACATAGATTGTGGGTACTTGTTCGAACCGCCTCGCTGAGTACTCACAATCTATGTTTTTGAGCAGAAATAAGAAAAATACTGCATACCCCTGTAAACCCCAATTTTACTATATAAAAGTGGGGTTAAAGGGGGTCAAATTTATATATGCATGTTTTCGTGATGTACCGACACATCAATCCTTATGGTAGACTAGCTACTAGTCGGATATCAATATCATTTTCATCAATCAGTTATAATTATTAATTTACTTAATGAACTAAGGGCCATCTACTACTTACTACTTGCCTCACCTCTTTGGTAGCAGCAACTAATCTTGGAGATATCTTGATGTCAGAGACCAACTATTAGAGACTGGCTATACAAGATGTCATACATTAATTGAATCAGCTTATAGTAAGGGTGATAAAACATGACACCATGGGCTAGGAGCTAGTCTATCTTTATCGGTTATTTTGCTTTATCTCCCAGACAGAGGAAAAAAGGGACAGAAGAGGCGAACTACAGAGGAGAATGAGAGAAAAAGTGAATGACAGTGCAGAAACAGAAATGCTAACAGGTCCCTAAATCCACCTACTGCAAATACAGCAGGTTTTTACCACCACTTAGACTGGCTCCAGTCTCCAGTGACTTCATATTTTTTCTTATAATAACTGGGCATAGTTCTTCAAAACTTAATGAGTTGTTAGCTAAAAGTCATTAACATTTCTATCCTGAAATACGGCTAATACATAAATATTTTTGCTGAAAAATGCGAGAAGCTTTTGTATTGCAAAAGCTACTCACATTTTTTTCAGCAGAAATATCAATGTATATAAAATTACCTTAGCTACAACAGTTAACGAGTTTGTCGTTAAGAGCTCATTCGGCTTACGATGCTTTGAACAACTGGTCCTATTTGATAATCAACTAAAATAAAACAAAAATAATATCAGGATCAGTCTTTATAGTCATAATATCAGTTTGGTTTGACATTACAAAAGCACGCCTATTAAAATATATTGAAAATTTCGCGACCAAAAAATGAAAATTTTCATATAAAAATTCTGATATTTTCCAGATTTCTGCTCAAAACATAGATTATGGGTACACGTTAGAACCGCCTCATCGAGGCAGTTCTAACAAGTACCCATAATCTATATTTTTCAGCAGAAATAAGAAAAATAATGTATACCCCTGTAAACCCCAGTTTTACTATATAAAAGTGGGGTTTAAGGGGATCCACATTATATAGGTATGTTTTCGTGATGTTTCAGTGGATTATCAAACAGGATTGTAAGAAAAAAATATTTAATCACTGGAGACTGGTGCCAGCCTAACCACCACCCTATTACCCTACTAATTTGCAAATTAGTACTGAGAAATGCATAACATTTTGCTTGTAATAATGATGATCCTTTCAGTTATTAATCATATAATTGTAAATAACCAGATATCCTCCAGAATTCACAGGAAAAAGCAATCTGTAAATTGTAGATTATTAATAGGTATATAATAAGAAACAAGACACAGAGATAATTTAAATTAATTTATTTGACTTGGATAACCAATTCCTTTAATTTCTCCCTTGCACATGCATAAAAGAGAGACAACTTGAGAAAACATTCCTTTAAACGTAACTCCAGAAAAGAGGGTAAACATTTTTTCTTATTTCTCCATGGAAACCTATCTGTCTTGATAAGGGACTTCTAAAAAAAAAAAACACAAAAGAATAGAACAGTGTTTTCGGAGGTAATCGTATGTTCCCCACCAGCTTGAACAGACCTATTGTTGAAAAAAGGATGTATCTATAATTTATCTTTTCTTGTGTGTGTGTGGTCACTGGGGGCCATTTTCCAAAATCTAAGCCCTATTGTGACCTTGAAAATGGTGTCAAGGTCACCCAAATCAAATCAGTTCTTGTCCCTGTCTCAACAATAATGCTGTACAAGTTTGGTCCAAATCCATCCATTCATTCTGGAGATAGGGTGCAGAAAAGCCATTTTTCAACAATCTGAGCCTTGTGTTACCTTGAAAATGGGGTCAAGGTCACCAAAATCTAATCAGTTTTTTTTCCATGTCACAACAATATGGTCACTGGGAGCCATTTTCCAAAATCTAAGCCCTAGTGTGACCTTAAAAATGGCGTCAAGGTCACCCAAATCTAATCAGTTCTTGTCCCTGTCTCAACAATAATGCTGTACAAGTTTGGTCAAAATCCATCCATTCATTCTGGAGACAGCATGCAGACAAGCCATTTTCCAACAATCTGAGCCCTCCTGTGACCTTGAAAATAGGGTCAAGGTCACCAAAATCTAATCAGTTTTTTCCATGTCACAACAGTATGGTCACTGGGGGCCATTTTCTAAAATCTAAGCCCTAGTGTGACCTTGAAAATGGCGTAAAGGTTACCCAAATCCTTTCAGTTCTTGTCCCTGTCTCAACAATAATGCTGTACAAGTTTAGTCAAAATCCATCCATTCATTCTGGAGACAGCATGCAGACAAGCCATTTTCCAACAATCTGAGCCCTCCTGTGACCTTGAAAATGGGGTCAAGGTCACCAAAATCTAATCAGTTCTTGTCCCTGTCTCAAAATCTAAGCCCTAGTGTGAAGTTGAAAATGGCGTCAAGGTCACCCAAATCTAATCAGTTCTTGTCCCTGTCTCAATAATATAGCTGTAAAAGTTTGGTCAAAATCCATCCATTCGTTCTGGAGATAGGGTGCAGAAAAGCCATTTTTCAACAATCTGAGCCCTCCTGTGACTTTAAAAATGGGGTCAAAGCCACCAAAATCTAATCAGTACTTTTTCATGTCACAACACTATAGTTGTGCAAGTTTGATCAAAATCCATCCATTCCTTCATTAGATAGGGTGCAGACAAGCCATTTTCCAACAATCTAAGCCCTTGTGTGACCTTGAATATGGGGTCAAGGTCACCAAAATCTAATCAATTTTTTACTATGTCACAACAATATAGATGTACAAGTTTGGTCAAAATCAACCCATTCATTCTGGAGATAGGGTGCAGACAAGCTGTTTTCCAACAATCTGAGCCCTCCTGTGACCTTGAAAATGGGGTCAAGGTCACCAAAATCTAATCAGTTTTTTTTCCATGTCACAACAGTATGGTCACTGGGGGCCATTTTCCAAAATCTAAGCCCTAGTGTGACCTTGAAAATGGTGTCAAGGTTACCCAAATCTTATCAGTTCTTGTCCCTGTCTCAACAATAATGCTGTACAAGTTTAGTCAAAATCCATCCATTCATTTCCTGGAGACAGTATGCAGACAAGCCATTTTCCAACAATCTGAGCCCTCCTGTGACCTTGAAATGGGGTCAAGGTCACCAAAATCTAATCAGTTCTTGTCCCTGTCTCAAATCTAAGCCCTAGTGTGAAGTTGAAAATAGCGTCAAGGTCACCCAAATCTAATCAGTTCTTGTCCCTGTCTCAACAATATAGCTGTAAAAGTTTGGTCAAAATCCATCCATTCATTCTGGAGATAGGGTGCAGAAAAGCCATTTTTCAACAATCTGAGCCCTCCTGTGACTTTAAAAATTGGGTCAAAGCCACCAAAACCTAATCAGTACTTTTTCATGTCACAACACTATAGTTGTGCAAGTTTGATCAAAATCCATCCATTCCTTCATTAGATAGGGTGCAGACAAGCCATTTTCCAACAATCTAAGCCCTTGTGTGACCTTGACTATGGGGTCAAGGTCACCAAAATCTAATCAATTTTTTACTATGTCACAACAATATAGATGTACAAGTTTGGTCAAAATCAACCCATTCATTCTGGAGATAGGGTGCAGACAAGCTGTTTTCCAACAATCTGAGACCTCCTGTGACCTTGAAAATGGGGTCTAGGGCATCAAAATCTAATCAGTTCTTTTCCAATATAGATGTACAAGTTTGGTAAAAATCCATCCATTCATTCAGGAGATAAGGTGCAGACAAGCCATTTTCCAACCATCTTAGCCATCATGTGACTTTAAAAATGGTGTCAATGTCACCAAAATCTAATCAGTTCTTTTACATGTCCAAACACTCTAGATGTGCAGGTATGGTCAAAGTCCATGTGTATCTTCAGGAGATAGGGTGCAGACAAGCAATTTTCCAGCCTTTTCCAACAACCTAAGTCCTCATGTGACCTTAGAAATGGGGCCAAGGTCATCAAAATCTAATCAGCATTTTTCCCCACCCAATGATAAATTTGGCCAAAATCCATCCATTCATTAAGGAGATAGAGTGCAGACAAGAGGCTATGCTGATGGGATCTGCACTAAAAACAATATGTCCCCCCTCCCCACCCCCCCGCTCCCCATGGTGGGGGACATAATATTCATTACGAAAACACACCTATTCAAATACATGTATACTGAAAATTTCACCACCAAAAACTGGAAGTTTTTAGAAAAACATTCTGATATTTTTCATATTTCTGCTCAAAACATAGATTGGCAGTACTTGTTAGAATCATCTTGCAGAGGCAGTTCTAACAAGTACCCACAATCTATGTTTTTAAGCATAAATAAAAAAAATAATGTATACCCCTGTAAACCCCAGTTTTACTATAGAAACGTGGGGTTTAATGGGATCAAAATTATAGAGGTATGTTTTCATGATGAACTCTTTCTGGTTGAAAAAAAAAAAAGACTTATCTGGAGTTATGGCCGTTATCCTATAGGCTAGCAACAAAAGCCCATTCCAGGGCCCAGTTGTTCAAAGCTAACGACATCGTTAGTTAACGATTCGTTAAAATTTACAAGTGATACGCAAAAATGCTGAAATTTTTTGCTGAAAATAATGTGAGTAGCTTTTGCTGTGCAAAAGCTACTCACATTTTTTCAGCAAAAAATATGAGAATATTATGTATTGAATCTGCTAAAACAGTTAACGAAATGACCCTTAACGAGCTCGTTAAGCTAACGACGCTTTGAACAACCGGGCCCAGATCTTCATTACCTGTTACAGATATAATAGATAAATACTGATGAACAGAGTAAGTTATGATCAGCCTGCACAAGTGTGCAGGGTGACAGGGACCTTCCATGTACATATACAGTATAAGAGCTATTTCCTCAAATTGCAAATCATACAGATTAAGTCGCTGTCATTAGTAACACAAAAATATAGCTACATTCAATTATTGCAACATGTGTCAATTTCTGATGCAGAGCAAACCTAGAAAGTTCATTGACTATCAGGTTACACTATAGGAGCAAAATGATACAGAAAACAAATAAACAAACAAAGGATGATGAAACAATAGATCCAAGAGCCACGATCCCCGAACTGTGTGAACCATACATACAGTAGAACTTCAATGGCTCGAACCCGGATGGCTCGTTTACCATGGATGAGTCGAACACGTTCTTGAGACAGCAGGGATTTCCTCCAAATATGATATACGGATAATTTAGGGAGATTTTCTTCTTTTATCTTGTAAATGTATGCTGTGTGTACTCATTAGAATTGCCTCTATGAGGCAATTCTAATGAGTACACAAAACATATATTTAAAATATAGAACACCGTAAAAATATCCCACAATTATCTCCATTGAGCCTCCTGATGTGGCACTAATAGTTACCTTCCGAGGCTTGTCTCAAACAAATTTTCATGGTCCCAAAGGGGTTCAAGCTATCGAAGTTCGACATTTGTGCTGAATTCAAACCCGATAATTTGATTATGGAGAAGTTTTAACCATTTACTATCATAAGCTTAAGGATAATATTTGTTGCCATGAAAACCAAACTACAAGATCCATAGTAATGAAGACATAAACTTGCCATTCAACCATCTTCCCATGTTATGCTTTGCAAATGGAAATTGTTAAGTCAAAAAGACCCACAACTCTGTCAAAATGATCATATCAAATATCAAAAACAATATGCACATCTTACAACGGTAAGAAAACAAGGAACATTTATTTAAAAAAAAATCTGACAAAAGGTGTAGGGGTTGCAAAACAAGATTTGGGATGGACAGATGCACATATGGATGAATTTCATTCCTATAGTCCCTTTCATCCTAAGCTGATAATTTTATTATGAAAGTGTTACATAGCTCTAGTTTAGGCGCTTTTTCCAATCCAAAAGTATTGATATTTTTTCTTATTTGTCCATGAAAACATATGTTGCGGGTACTCATTAGAAGCACCTCGCCAAGGTGCTCCTAATGAGTATCCACAACATATGTTTTCGTGGACAAACAAGAAAAATACTGACCTGATACCCACTCTTATCTAGACCTATGGAATCACTGTTATACCAACAAGAAGTTCCAGTATTTAATTGCTGCTATACTACACAGGTGACAAAGAAAAATGAATGATATTTCATCTACAATAAAATCATAGTGTGTTCTCATCAGAATACCTTTTGTGAAGTAACTTAATCTCTAGCATGTTAAGTAAAACTTTCAGACGACATTGATTTTTTTCCCAGAAAATAGGATTTGACATTTCTTGCAAACTGTCTCCCAAGGTGACAACTCGCATGAAATGTTAAATCCTGGTTTTATCCTGAATAACAAACGCTTACCATAATTGAGAAAAACATCGTCAAGCTGTCATCTGTTGAATTTGCCTAGAGTGTGCTTAACGTTAAACAAGTACCCATGAAACATTCTTTCATAGAGAAACAAGAAAACACTCACTGTCTCAGAAGCAGATATATTTTACCTAAACCTTTGTCATGCTGAATAAATAAAGATGCCGTGCCCACTTCTAATTTCCACCCAATCAGACTACAGCATAACCTCAATGGCTCAAACACGGATGGCCCATGTACCATGGGTGATTCGAACTCGTTTTTCAGTCCCTACAAAATTCTTCCAATAGCTCAAGAAAACAATATTTAGGGATTTTTTCTTATTTTGTCATGGAATTGTATGTTGTGTGTACTCATTAGAATTGCCTCATCATGACAATTCTAATGAGTACACTCAATATACAATCGTTGTGTAGAAAATCAAAAAGATTTCCCTAAATTATCGCTCGACCTACCCATGTCTCGAACACATTTCTATGGTCCCAAAGATGTTCGAGCCATTGAGGTTCCACTGTACTTCCAGGCTGTTGATACAAATTCACATACTTAATGATAAACAGTACAGATCCAGATCAGTTGGCTTCTTTAGAAGCCAACTGATCTGAGTCTATACTGTTTGCAAAGGCGGAGCATATCTGGGTTCAGCAGGACCAGGGTTAATATTCAGACAGCTATGCACAGCAAACAGAGCACAGCCAGGCCAAATTACCATTTGTTCAGGATCTGCACTGTTTTCATTAAAAAAGCAGTGTTTCAGCATATCAAAAGAGCAGTATAATGGACTATTTCATATCATTGGATCAGTGTGGTAGGGAGCTCTGGGTTCAGTTGTTCAAAGTGTTGTTAGCTTAACGAGCTTGTTAGTTGTCAAAATATTAGCTGTTCTAGTAAGTACAG
Organism: Anodontia alba; assembly: GCA_964016985.1. Classification (NCBI taxonomy): domain Eukaryota; kingdom Metazoa; phylum Mollusca; class Bivalvia; order Lucinida; family Lucinidae; genus Anodontia; species Anodontia alba. The sequence goes on along the minus strand of OZ024836.1, from coordinate 9,014,961 downwards.
TATCTAATTCACAGGTATTTTTGCTGAAAAAATGTGAGTAGCTTTTGCAAATGCAAAAGCTACTCACATTTTTTCAGCAAAAATATTAGCGTATATGCCATATTTAATGATCAAAGTATTAACGATATGCTAACTAACGACATCGTTAGTTTCGAACAACTGAGCCCTGGTATTTGAATATTTAACATAATTATATTTTATCCAGAGCGCAAGAAACATACTTCCAGATCAGCTGATCAAATGAGGCTTAGTGTCCCAGTCAAGGCTGGCACAATTAATTGGATAATCGATTAATTGATCGATAAACTCAACAAAAATGATTATCGTTACACATTTGCTAATAAATGATCATTTGATTTCTGCGTCTGTTACTTTGCTGTATTTACCTTTAGTATTCAGACACCTTAACTCCTTACCATACTTCAACTAAAATTTGAACAAGCATAATTTACCCAGAGTAGAGTCTAAAAATAGCTGGATAAGTGGCAAACTGTGTATACCTGGATGAGATGCCGCGTTTTGCAGTGTCTCATCTGGGTCTACACTGTTTCCTCAGGCCTGTCTGACCAAATACGTACAGTCAAGTAACATGGTAAGAGTCATGCTCAGACAGAAAGGTAAAATTATTACCAAATCTTCAGTGATTACTAATCTGTTATCGATCACAATGGCAGGACTGATAATTGATTATCTTTTCAGCTCTGATTAGCCAGTCTAGTCCAAATACAGATTTGCAGGTTGCTACAGAATATATTGACAAACATGGAAGGTTCTGATCAGAGTGCGAAATGGCAGGGTGATCTGGTCCCTCACCATTCATAAGTGACAAAATAATCCATTTCTTAAGGGGAACAGATACATGTTTAGAGGGGGTTAGGATGGGGTAGGGGTTAACTTTACTTAAAAAATGTCTTGACTGCCTTCTAAAAAGGGGTCTTCTCTAAAATGAAATAATTTGCTTCCAAAGGCAGCAAATTTTTTCCTTTTAAAGTAGACCCCTTTTAAGAAGGGGATTGGTAACAGGAAGTTATCAAAGTTGTTTGTAAGAAATGGCCGAAAATCTGCAGGGTGTATTCAGTCCCCTTGAGCATATTTGTTCATTTAATGTTAGTGGATGAAGAAAATAAGAATATACAGCTGTAATCAGTACATGTACAATACCAAATTTACCCTGAATATTGGGTCATTCTAATTCCTAACCATACTTGTCCTAAAATTTGACTACCTATTGATGTGTAAGAAAATCTGGACAAGAGGCAAAGTCTACTACCTGAACTGGTGCAGAATTCTGCAACACCTCATCCGGACCTACACTGTTAACTCAGGCCTATCTATCCAAATACTTAGGCCCCGGCCTTGGTGGCTCAGTTGGATGCACATCCGACTGGTGATCAGGAGGTTGTGGGTTCGACCCTCGACGGGTCGGCAACATTTTTTCATTGAGATTTGATCGTGTATATTTTCTATGGATATTCTCTCCCTTCGGCTGATTCAAGAAGGAAAGTTTTCAGTTTCTGGCAAAAGATTGTGCACAATACTGGTTAACCACAGAGGACTAAGCATGCCCAGTAAAAGTGTGGGTAGGTAAATTGACTGCGCTCGACATGACCCCATTGGGTTGACTGGGTCGTAAAACCTCAACACAAACAAACAAATACTTAGGCAGAGGAACTGTTAAGGAGGAGTATATAGTAATAATTCTGGGATAATTTTCTCCTGTTTTCCATAAAAAAAAAATTGTGGGCACTCATTAGAAGAACCTTCATTATGAAAACATGCCTATTCAAATATACTGAAAATTTTACCACCAAAAAATGAAAATTTTCAGATAAAAAAGTCTGATATTTTTCATATTTCTGCTCAAAAACATAGATTGTGGGTACTCGTTAGAACCGCCTCGTTGAGGTGGTTCTAACGAGTACCCACAATCTATGTTTTGAGCAGAAATAAGAAAAATAATGTATACCCCTGTAAACCCCAGTTTTACTATATAAAAGTGGGGTTTAAGGGGGTCAAAATTATATAGGCATGTTTTCGTGATGTGATGAAGCCCTCTAATGAGTATCCATTACATCTGTTATTTTAAGGAGAAATAAGAAAAAATATCCCAGAAATACCATCCAATACTCCTCCTTAACAATTCTTCTGCCAAAGTACATGTATTTGGATAGACATGCCCATCCAGGGAAACCCGATATCGGGATATCGGAGGTTGCGAGATTTCGGAGGTAAACAAATGACGTCATCCAGCGACGGGGTATGTACTTATCCATTTTTTGATAGGTTATATCTTAATCATTTGATAAAAAAGTTGAGTTGCTCGTCCTAGAGACATAATAATGAATATGTTAAAGCAAATATTTCCATTCTCAGCTACTTTGTGGAGGTGAAAACGGCATTTGAACCAAGATGATCTATTTTTCATCTCATTTTTTGCCTTTTCGACGGCTACCAGCTCGATCATGGTAAATGACATGTTGGTTTATTATTGCTCAAGGATGGACTTATCTTTTCTTCGACTGCCTTCATAGTTGTTTCAGTTTATCAACAAAAAATAACGCCTCCGGATGAAATTTAAAGCAAGTACTAGCGAAATTTTGGATAAAGGAATATTCGGAGGTACATTGACACATGATGCTGTGGATCTCGGAGGGACTGTTGCTGGATTTCGGAGGCACTGAAAATTGACGGAGTGAGTTCTGTCTAAAAAAGCAATATAAATTAAAACCTGCTCGCACAATATGGTCTAAGCCTGTGTGCAAATATTAGTGTCTCTTTTTGTAGCAATTTTAATAGGGTTTGATTGGTTTGAAGGAGAGTTTAATGTAATAATATTACTAGAACCAATGCCATTACGTTAAAGAACTTATATGCAATAAAACAGCTGTTCGCTGCAAAAATGATGTTCAGTATGTGAAACGTGATATTTTCCTACCTAAGTTTCGATTGAAATGTTGATTTTGGAAACTCGTAAGAACCGCAGCGCCGATGTGGGGCCAACGAGTGCCATCAGATCAGAAATAATAAACGTAACGTTACCGCTGTAAATCTATGATATATCAATTATTTATAGCAATATCCCAACTCGGCACAATATTCACCAATATCAGTACAAAAACTCTATAATAAAGTTAACAACAGGTGCTTATTCGTCCACCGGGCTGACGTTTGTATATCTAATTACAAGAATCTATCTATTTTCTTATACTGAGTCATTCATATTTGACCATTACCTGTGTTAGGTGGGTCGCTTAATTTAGAATTTAGCAACAACAACAACAACAATAATAATAATAATAATACTCACACGATGAGCTCTTTAAAAATGTTTACAATCTGTTAAGAAGCATACTTCTGAGTCCCAGTCTATATCATACGGGCTTTCAACTCCTCTGTTATCTACAAATCTTTACGGACAGTCCGCTTATCTAGGTTTTTAAGCAGCAGCCAGAAAAATTACACATTTCCCTGTAATCCCTTTTTCCTAATATAAGTGAGATTTGCAAGGGGTCTTCACCGCATAAATTTACTTGCGTGATATAGTAATTATATGAGTTGTATCGAGTTGTATCGAGGAGACCTTTGTCATTTTCATTTGCTATCAATAGAAAACATTGCAGATTTTGTAACGTGTTCTTCCATACGCGCTGTGTGTGTGTGTGTGTGTGGTGGTTGGATGGGGGTGGACAAATTTATTCAAAATCAAGCAGGTGGGGCGAGGGGGAGTTGGCGAACGTAGCCCCCATTGTGGACAAATTATTTAAAAAATCAAGCAGATTTTAATCGAAAACACAGGTTACACCCCTAATTTTCGCCTCTAAATCGACATTTTCTGAGCAGTTGCACAACTCCAAACGGACACACCATCCCCATTTCAAAACCCACGGGCCTGCGTTTTTACGCCTAAATTAAATGTAAGTGAAAAATTCATGGAGTGTCTGATCGAAAAAACGATGAAACGAGACCTGTACCCTTTTCGGGCCAATTATTTTAAAAATCATGCAGGTTTGGCCATAAAATCACTTTACATTCCTTAATTTTGCATCCCCCATCGGCATTTTGTTGGCAGCTTTGTCCCCTTTAAGAATAGCCAAGAATTCACACACCCGCCCCTTCCATTTCAAAAGTCTGTGTATAGGCCTGGAAACTCACCAAATGCACAAAACGTTGTGATGAACAAATATGAAAACACGCAGAATGAAATTTTCATGTCTTAAAAAATACAAACTTTTCAGAAAGATAACTGTTAATTTTCGTATTATTATTATCTTTTTTTTTTTTTTTTTTTTTTTTTTTTTTTTTTTTTTTTTCATCGAGGCGGTTCTAACGATAACCCGCAACCTATGTTTTAGAGCAGAAATGACGTGGTTCTTAAGAGTACCTCGACACATATTTTAGAGCAGAAACAAGAAAAAAAAGATTTATAGCCCTGCAATCCCCACTTTTTCTATGTGAAGTCGTTTGTTACCGGGGTTTTCATCACGAAGGCTGGTTATCTTGATGTTTTATCTTGATAAGTCTATGGCACATTACTTCATTCTCCTAACGATTCAGGTAATCGTCTTCAACATATTAAACCAGGCAAGATCACGTTTCAGAAAAGCTGTAGCCGTTTTAAGAAGAACACAAAATTTCCTGTCCTCCGATATCCCGTTAACCAATATAAATCTGTCCTCCGACATCCCTGCATCATACCTCCGACATCCTGTTACCAATAAATATGACAACAACCCTAAGGAAATCTAAAAATCTGCCACTTTAGTAATTTTTTCACATCTGCTATTTCTTGTATAATTTATAGAAAGGTTCTAGATTATACAGACATACATACTCAATGAAAAAGCTTTACAGGATAAAAGCTATAAACAATTGAAAACGGAATTTGGGTGAAAAACAATGAAATTTCTTTTTCAAACGTGATTTTGAATAAATAGGAGGATACTTTATATTGAAATGCCATTTTCATATATTAAACTATTCAACTGAGAAAGTATAGGTTACTTTGCTTATCCTCCAGAAGCACTCTTTTGATCATTAAAACAGGATAAGTACATACACTGTCGCTGGATGACATCATTTGTATACCTCCGAAATCTCGCAACCTCCGATATCCCGATATCGGGTTTCCCTGGGTGATGCCTAAGCAAACAGTTTAGAACCAGATACAATTCCTTTGAATAGGTACATAGGGTATAAAGCACTTTGTTGTTTTTTTTTTATTTAGCTGATGAAAAAAATAAGCACTTAAAGCTGTAACAAACATACAATATTCACTAGTGAGCTACACCAAACAAAAAGCTAAAAGATGTCTTTGAGGCACTTCCAGATAGCAAAGGTCCAGGTCAGCCCGCACATACACACAATCTGATTAGGGTCTTTTACAGCACTGGATAGTAGAGAATATCAGAGTCCAACTGTTGCACCATTAGCTTAATGAGCTCATTAACGAAAAACTCAACTGTAGTATTTTCAAATATGTACATTGATATTTTTTTATATTTTTGCTGCAAAAATATGAGTAGCTTTTGCAATGCAAAAACTACTCACATTTTTTTTCAGCAAAGAATATCACTGTATTTGCCCTTTTTCAGGATAGAGATTTTAACATCAAGTTAGCTAACAACTTTGTAAAGTTTTGAACAACTGGGCCCAGGTAAATACTTTTATTTCTCTATGTATAAATATGCTGTGGGTACTTATTTATTAGAAGCACCTTAGTCAGGTGCTTCTAATGAGTACCAACAACATATGTTTTGTGTAGAAATTTGAAAAATGCCAATATTTTTGGTTGGGAAAAAACAACCTTTTAGGCAGCTATGGACTCAGAATTTTTATATGATTCATGAACAGACAATAAAAGCCATTGCAAAACTACAGGGCCCAGTTGTACAAAACTAACGATGAAATTAGTTAACGTATCGCTAAAACTTTGATCAATAAGTATGGCATATACGCTAATATTTTTGCTGAAAAAATGTGAGTAGCTTTTGCATTTGCAAAAGCTACTCACATTTTTTCAGAAAAATTTCTGTGTATTAGATATTCTACCTACTAGAACAGTTAACATTTTGACCACTAACGAGCTAGTTAACTAATGATGCTTTGAACAATTTGGCCCAGATGCACAGAATGATCTAAACCTGCATATTTCATAAATGCCTTGACACCATTTTGTTTGCTGTAGCCAAAGCTACATGTATTATTTTTCAATTTATTTACAATATATGGCCATTCCATGTAAAAAGATGCCTACGAGGGATGTGCAGACAAAAAAAAACAAAAAACAAAAACAAAAAAAAAAACAGGTCAGTCTGTTCATTTGCGTAGTCAGATCAAGGCTGTCATTGTCTGCTTACAGAATTAATGAAGACTATAAAATATACTAACATACAGCAAAAGCCCTTATTAGTGCCCAGTTGTTCAAAACTAACGATGTCGTTAGTTAATGTAATGTTAAAACCTTGATCATTAAATATGGCATATATGCTAATATTTTTGCTGAAAAAAATGTGAGTAGCTTTTGCATTTGCAAAAGCTACTCACATTTTTTTCAGCAAAAATACCTGTGAATTAGACATTGTACTTACTAAAAAAAAACAAAACATTTCAACCACTGACAAGCTTGTTAAGCTAACGATGCTTTGAACAACTGGGCCCTGATTGTGCAGCTTCATTGTTTGATCTGAATCTCTAATGTTGGTACATGTACTAGCCTCAAAGACACCTTTTCTCATGATGTGACTCCTAAATACAGTCTAACTTCAATGACTCAGACAACTTTGGGACAATGGAAATTTGTTCCAAATATAGGTACTTCAAGTCACTGCAGGCTAATCATAGTGCCAGGTCAGGTGGCAAATAGGAATTATTAAGGGAAGCCTTTTCGATCTTCTATGTAATATGTTGAGTGTACTCATAGTTTTTTCAACCAAAAAGTATCTATATTTTTCTTACTTCTCGACGAAAACATATGTTGTGGGTATTCATTAGAAGTGTCTCGGCGAGGCGCTTCTAATGAGTACCCACAACATGTTTTCAATGAGAAGTAAGAAAACTATTTACCTGATACCCACTCTTATCTAGACCTATGGTACTTATTGGCATTGCCTTAATGAGTCAATTCTAATGAGTACACACAACATACATTTTCATGACAAAATAAGAAAATTTCCCTAAAATATTCCTGAATACTTGTTTTCTTGAGCCATCTGAAAAATTTCCTAGAGACTCGAAAAACAAGTTCAAATCAGCCACTGCAAATAAGCATCAGAGTTTGAGGCATTGAAGTTTTACCATAATACCATGAAGTATCTGAAGCCTTCACAATCCTTCAAATCCTCTTCAGATAAGCTGCAGCAAATCTTGACTAGCCCAAGCAGTTTATCTATTCAACCAGTGCAATAGATATCTTTTTAGAACCATAGCCATAGGTTCTTTCAATATATATAAGCCAGTGTGAAACACTGACTGTAAACCTCCGACATTATCACAGTCCAGAATGTCAATATTTAGCATAATCCGAAAACAAAGATTTCCCAAAGAATAATAGTCTACTTAAATTTCAGATGCACTTTTTTAAACATTTAAACTGTGTATGTTTTTGATGTTTTAGACAAAAGTCTTTTTTATTGTTTTGGTTAATTTAGATAAATTTTGCTCATTCTCCTTCTAATATTTGCTTTAATAAAAGCTTTCAAGAAACCCTTTTTAAGCACATCCATGTAGCATGTTCCAAAATTAGATTCTGTAATTATGGCACATGCCATTTTGGTTTGAGATTAGACAGAAGTAATCTAAAAACCGGCAAACAGTCATTTGCAGTTGTAAGACCATTTTTGTTCATCAAACTGTCTTTTCTTGTAAGGCTTGGCTATCTGTTCTGATCAAAGCCTGCTGTCCCATCTGGCCCTTTGGGTTCTCTCAAAATTGTGACAGGATTGTCTGACTTTTGCTGCTTCAGGTCTTCAACTTGTTTCACAAGCTTCACTGGCCTGGAAATATAAGACGGGGAGTAAATGTGAGCCCGCATGATGAAATTTGAACTTTATGACATGTGTCATAGCTCAATGTATGAAGTGGTATCCAGGGCCCAGTTGTTCAAAACTAACGATGTCTTTAGTTAACGTATCGTTAAAACTTTGATCATTAATTACAGCATATAGGCTAATATTTTTGCTGAAAAAAATGTGAGTAGCTTTTGCAAAAGCTACTCACATTTTTTTTCAGCAAAAATACCTGTGAATTAGATATTGTACTAACTAGAACAGTTAACACTTTGGCCACTAACAAGCTTGTTAAGCTAACGATGCTTTGAACAACCGGGCCCAGATAAATATTTTTTTTTATTCCTCCACAAAAACTTATGTTGTGGGTACTCATTAGAAGCACCTCCCTCAGAGAGGCACTTCCAGTGCCTGACAAATCCAAATTTAGTCTACTAGTCTCCCATGAAGTATTTCAGCACCAAACTGCTGAAATTTATCGACTTTCCCTTCACAACTTAATATACAGTTTGCTCGGCAAGTGAGGAAATATTTTACTGGCCCAGCAAAACATTTAACTTGCCCCAGGCAGCTAGACAATGGATTTGTCAGGTCTTGCACTTCTAATGATTCTAATGAGTACCCACAGCATATACTTACATAGAGAAATAAGAAAAGATATCAATTCTTTTCAGAAGAAAAATGGCACCTTTTTTTGAGCTAGAGTGTGTGACCAGTCAAGATTCAGATCAGGCCAAATAAAAAGAAATATGTGTGTTCAGCGAAACCCTACCCTACCAAATTTTCCTGGTGAAACCTAGCAATTTTTTTTTACGTTTTCTTTAAAAAAAAAAAAAAAAAAAAAAAAAAAAAAAAAAAAACATAAAAAAAACATAAAAAATAGGCGTTCCTGGGACAAAACTATTTTTGCTAAATATTTAGACAAGTAGGTCTGACCAAACAGTGTGGACCCAGATCAAACTGTTCCTATGGAAGCAGTTTGATCAGGGTCTGCACTGTTTGCCATTATATCAGTATTTTTATCCATTACAAAGGGTAATCAAACAAACTGGGAAAATTTTATTGTATCACCATACTTTTTCTGATGATATGCATTTCCTATCGTGGGGCTATTATCGCGATACCTGAGGATATGCCCAAAAGTACAATTTCCAAAGAAAATGATAGCTTAAACATTTTTCAAGACAATTTCTAGAACAAATCACAAAGATCTAAAATGTTACTAAAATACACTGATCACTTATATGACAAACAGGCACATCTTACACAGGCATTGTTACACAAGAATGAAACTCTGAGATGGTTTCGAGCATGTTTTCTAATAGTATTTAAAGTTTCAAGCTGTGACTTATGCATGAAAATAGTATCATCATATGTATAGTACTGTGAGGCAAGTATCGAGATACTTTTTGATTGTGTTGGGGTTTAACGACATGTCAACCCTTGTGGGTCATTTTGTGTCGTATCGAGATACTTATCATATCATGAGGAACTGTATTGTTGTTTGTGTTGAGGTTTTATGGCCCAGTCAACCCAATGGGGTCATGTCGAGCGTGATCAGTTTACCTAACCACACGTTACTGGGCAGACTTAGTCCTCTAAGCGGTTAACCAGTATTGTGCACATTCTTTCGCCAGAAACTGACAACTGCCCTTCTTGAATCAGCAGAAGGGAGAGAATGACCGTAGAAAATATTTCATGATCAATCTCCACAAAAGAATGTTGCCGACCTCGGCGGGGGTTGAACCCGCGACCTCCTGGTCTCCAGTCGGACGGTGCATCCAACTGAGCCACCGAGGCCGGCACCATGAGGAACTGTATTATTACAGCCCTACCAGGTAAATATTTCAGATGAAATGTTGACATATTTTTCCCAGAAAACAGGCTTTGACATTTCATGCAAACTGTCTCCTAAGGAGACAGTTTGCATGAAATGTCAAAGTCTATTTTTCTGAAGAAAAATATTAATTTGCGATCCGCTGAATTGGTCCATAAAGTGGTAAAGGTTAAAGACTCCATATTCCTCCAAAAATAGACATTTTATGATCCGAGAAAGATTTAATAAATTGATATATGGTATTAATACAATCATAAAATGTGGCACCTGACAGCCTGTAAAATTTTAGTCAGTCTCTGATTCTTGAACTGGATCAAAAATGAAATGAATTTTTTATCGCTTCTCTGAATTAATGTTGCCAACAAATGAGAGACTAACTGAAATTTTACAGGCTGTCAGATGCCACATTTTATGATCATATTAATACTATATATCAATTTATTAAACCTTTCTAGGATAAAAAAATGTCTGTTTTTGAGGATTATGGAGCCTTTAATGTGCCATCTGCTGAATTTATCCATAGAGCGGTAAAGGTTAAAAGGTTTGTACCTGGTTTCTGTAAAATTTGCAGATGAATTATTGATGTCTTCTAATGCTTCTGGTGATCCAAGTATTCTCAGTCTTGCTTCTTTATACTCGGCTTCTCTCTGCTGGAGTGTCTTCTGAGGCTTATTACCTCTGAAACATTTCAAAATACAGTATTTACCCAAAATATAGTCAACCCTCTACATCAACACTTGATACAATGACAAAACTGGTTATAACAATAATTTGACTGGCACGAAACCTTTGCTCAAGAAGTGACAATTATACAGAAATACAAGAACACTGTATTTGAACACTTCAAGAAATGCATTTTGGAAATTTGTTAGAATTCCCTGAGAGAGACAATTCCAACAAATATGTGTTATATGAGGAAATAAGAAATGAAACAAACCCTTTCTTAGATATCATTCTGCTGTATTTAATGATTCTGTGCAACAGCACATTCATTTAAATGGCAACATCTTTGGGAGCAAATGCTATTGTTGTAACAGGAGTCCACTGTATTCAGAGAGATATGCTTCAGCAAATGGTGAAGAACCAACCCAGATCCACAATCAGATTCACAATCACACATTAAACTTGTAATTCTACTTAGCCCCTGTCCTGCTGAACCCGATGATACCCTGCCTTTGCAAACAATGTAGATCCAGATCAGTTGGCTTCTTCAGAAGCCAACTGATCTGGATATGCACTGTTTGCCATTAATTAAGTATGTAAATTTGTATCAACATTCTAGATAAAGTAATCTGATTGGCTGAAAATTAGAAGTGGGCGAGGCATCTTAATTTATTCAGCATTACAAGGATAAAGAGGAATGGATACACTTTCAGGGGGGTAACTTTGTCAAAATAATTTTGCCTCCATTCTGAAAAGAAGTCTGCTCTGAGAGGAAAGAATTTGAATCCCTTGGAAATAAATTTTCCTTTTGGAGTAGAGAAGAGTAGGAAAGCAAATAGGAAGTCACAATAGTTGTCTCCTATGTAAAAAATGGGGGTAAATTTATCAAGTACCCATAATGTCATCAGTGACAATCCTTCAGTCAATATCATGATGGTGTCTGGATGTGGTAATGGGAACTGTTAACCTTTTACAATACGGCTTCAATGCCGATCACAAAACATGACACTACCACCAGTCACCATTATAGCAATACACCACAACCTCTTTATAACACTATTGTTGGGGTCCATAGCATAAACCGTGTTAATTACACAACTGTGTTATATCCAAACAAAACTGTATAGATTATATTGAAAAATGACCACTTGTGGTCATTTTTCAATATAATCTATACATTTTTGGGATCCGTCTTTGAACCGTGTTATATACACAACCGTGTTATAGCAATCCATGTTATAAAGAGGTTGTAGTGAACTATTGTGATTCACCCTAGAACTGAGTGCCAAGGAATAGATAGCTTGTACAATTTTCCAAAGTCTTATCTATAAGCTGGTCAGGAATCAAAACCACAACCTCCCATGCAAAAATATAGACTTTACCAACTAAGCCACTTGGACTGGTCAACACTTAGCATGCTGGGTAAAAATTTCAGCAGATGACATTTAATTGGCTTTGACTGTTCATGCAAATTATCTCTGGAGACAATTTCTATGAAATATTAAGGACTATTTTCTGAAAAAGATTTATAGGAAAATATTGTCAATTTGCCATCTGCTGAATTTGCCCAGAGAGCAGTAATGGTTAAAATGATAACCAAATGCTACAATTTAGGTTTTCACAAATAAACTAGAAAGAATGTTTATCTGGAGTCCTGTTATCTGAACATGCTTATCTTACTTGTTCTTTTTAATCAAAAAAATTCTTTTGATCATATCCAAAGAAGAATTTTCATTTACCGTGATTGTCTCAGTTCTCATCAAGAACTATGATCAGACTATGACCTTGACCTAGTTGTGTCACAGGACTTGGACTGCTTACCACTAGAATGGTTACTAGTGGTTAACAAAGGCCTGTAGATATTGCTCAGGTTGTATGCTCTCTGGACCAGGCTCACGGCGTGAGGATATGATCAAAAGAATTCTTTGGATTGATGAGATTTCTTTTCTGATGAACTCATTCAGTGACTTACTTGTTCTTGTTTGACTGACTAAATCCCTGGTCTGACTGTCTCTTCAGTATTTTAACTTGTGGAGTATATTGAGTACGGTTTCCTTCTTCATGTAGCAATCCTGGTGTAGTGTCACTGTAATTTACAATACAGACAATCCTCTTTATACTGACACTCGATACAACAACAAAATTCATTATAATGACAATTTTACTGTCACAAAACCGTCGCTTACGCAGTAACAATAAGTCATAAATTCTGCAAGAATATTGTATTTAATACTTTAAAGAAACATGTGTTTTGGATATTTGTTAGAATTGCCTCAGTGAGGCAATTCTAACATATATCCAAAACATATGTTCTGCGAGGAAATAAGAACAATTACATTTCATTTTGTTCATTAAGGATTCTTTACAACAGCAAATTCATTATAATGGCAACATCTTTGGGAACAAATTCTTTCTGTCATTGTAAAGAGGGTTCACTGTATTTACATTCTCAGTGCATTTACAGAAAAAAATCTATAGTTAACTATTGGGAGGTAATGTTGTTCATACTTCAATGAATACATTGACTCACGTGACATTAAATGATCATTAAAAGACGTCAAATTGAACCATGGTTCTCTCTAATATGATTGGATGATTGCGACATTACAACATCAATGATTCTTCCACTATTAATGGGAAAACTGTGTGCAATTGTTTTTTGGTTTCAATTTTAGCCCTCAAACCTGATTTTTTTGTCAAATGATGAATGGAAAATAATATAAATATAAATTAAAGGCAATTTACTTAAGGTTTACTGAAGTATGAATAACACTGGGTCGCTAGCAAAGTTTACATGAACCCCCTGGGGGAACCCCTTTGGGGTTCACTTCCTTTCCTCGTGATCCAATGTTGTTCATACTTCAATGAACCTTAAAAAAATACATTCATTATCCCAATGCTTTAGCAATGGGGATATTGTGAATGCCTCAGCCTGTCAGTCTGTCTGTCCCTCTGTCTGTCACACTGTCTCCTAAACCACTGGGCAGAATTTAACCAAACTTCCTACATGACTATCCCGCTTGGTAAGGGTGTGCTCTCGTACACCCTTACCATGTAGGGAAGTCATGTAGCAAGTTTGGTAAATTCTGTCCAGTGGTTTAGGAGGAGATAGCGTGATTGGATGGACAGATGCATGGACAGATGTAAAAACAATGTTGCTGTTACAAACCCTTGCCACCCAGGGAAGATATGTAGCAAGTTTCGGTAAATTCCTCCCAGTGATTTAGGAGGACATAATGTGACCAACAGATGGACAACCCCTGGACGGATAGGAAAACAGTGTTGGTTTTGCACACCCTTACCACAAGTGGAAGTAATGTAGCAAGTTTGGTTAAATTCCACCCCGTGGTTTACTGTATTTCTTATAAGACGGGGGTTTTCCATTCCAAAACAATCTCAAAGAACTACATCCGTGTTGTCAGATGTATCTTGATCTTTGGGATTGTTTTGGAAGAGAAAAACCCATTTTATAGTTGAATTATAGAAGACTGACAGTGCTTGCTTTAAGGGAAGTCTGGGAGTCAGAGACTCCTACAAATGGCCCTGGGACTTCCAAAAATCAGTGCCAGGAAGTCTGGGACTCCCAAGTTTTAAAGATATATGACCATTTATAAAAAGAATTTAGGAAGAATTTGTATGTTGTTTAGCTTAAAAATGGCAGTTTTACTCCATAAATGAGAGTTTAAGAATATGGAGGTCAAATGTTTGGAAGTGAGAGAAATAATTTGATTACCTGGACTTCCAGATACACTACAACCTCTTTATAACTAGGTTTGTTATAACACAGTTTTGGATATAACACGGTTCAAAGATGGATCCCAATAATGTACAGATTATATTGAAAAATGACCATAAATGGTCATTTTTCAATATAATCTATACATTTTTGTTTGGCTATAACACAGTTGTTTAACTAACACAGTTTATGCTATGGATTCCAACAATAGTGTTATAAAGAGGTTGTGGTGTATTAGAATTAGGAAGTCCTGGGACTTCCTGAATTCGACAGTTAGTGCAAGCACTGAAACTGATTCATATATTTGCAATAATTTTGGAAGAATAAGCCCCAGTCTTATAACTGAATAAGTATGGTATGGGGAGATAGTCTTATTGTTTGTGTTGAGGTTTTACGGCCCAGTCAACCCAATGGGGTCATGTCGAGTGTGATCAGTTTACCTAACCACATGTTTACTGGGCAAAGTTAGTCCTCTGAGCGGCTAACCAGTATTGTGCACATTCTTTCGCCAGAAACTGACAGCTGCCCTTCTTGAATCAGCGGAAGGGAGAGAATGACCGTAGAAAATATTTCATGATCAATCTCCATGAAAGAATATTGCCGACCTCGGCGGGGATTGAACCCGCGACCTCCTGGTCTCCAGTCGGACGGGGAGATAGTCTTATAACCAAATAAATATAGTAGGAGGAGATAGTGTGAATGACAACTGGATGGACATCAGACGGACGCCAGACTGACAAACCAAAAAAAAAAAAAAGATGTTGCTCTCGAACACCCTTACCATGAGCGGTAGTCATGAAGCAATTCTGGTTAAATTCCACCCAGTGGTTAAGGAGGAGACGGCCTAACAGATGGATGGACACAAGGACACATTCACAATATTCCCATGAGGCCCATGGGCCACAATTCACTCATCTGATAAAAAAAACAGCTATTGCATATTTGCAAATGCCATGCAACATTCTTCCAATATTGCCATAGCAACTGGGACACAAATATGACCATATGATAAAAAGGTCAAAGGTCATCCTAGTCTCATCATTTTAACAAACTTGGCAGACCTTGAGTCCCCGATGCTGTATACCAAGATTCAGCCTCAAAGCTTTCTTAGTACTGGAGAAGAAGATTGTTAAGTGTTTTTACCATATATGACATGGTGGCCATCTTGAGTCCCCAATGCTTGATATCAAGATTCAGCTCCAAAGCTTTCTTAGTTCTGGAGAAGAAGATTTTTAAGTGTTTTTACCATATATGGCATGGCGGCCATCTTGATTTATGGACTGTGACCACTTGTACAAATTTTCAGTTCCCCTTTAACAGAAGGCTCCACATGAAGTTTGGAGAAATTTGGCCCAGGGGTTTCGGAGAAGAAGTCATTCAAAGGTGTGTACGGACGGACAGACTGATGGATAGATGTTCAGCTCAGGTGAGCTAAAAAGCGTTGGAATAAATATCCAGATCAATCTGTGGAGATATATAGTCTGATCAGAAACTTTGCTATACTTCATTCAAGTTCCACAGTACTGACTGATTCTAAGTGGACAGTGAAGGTCCTGATCAGACTGCGCAGATGCACAGGATAATCTGAGACTTTGGTGTCTGCATACCTAAAGACATTTTTTTGCATGGCACGGGCTAATTTCCTGCAGCAAACCTGGTGAAGTTTTCCTGTAATTTACATTGAAAAGACATTTTGGCAAGCCAAACTGTACATAGCTGCAGATAAAAGGGGGTATCCACATAATATTTTTCTTATTTCTCCATGAAAACATATATTGTGGGTACACATTAGAAGCGCCTCAGCGAGGCGCTTCTAATAAGTACCCACAATGTGTTTTCTGGGAGGAATAAGAAAGATATCAGCAATTTTCGCATGAAAAAAAAGCGCCCTATCTGTTGCTATGCAAACATCAGATCTATTGGGCTGCGTCAAGCAAAAAGTGCATTAGAACATGCGCAAAATGCACAGATTTGGATCATTCTGCACGTATGCAAATTATTATTCTGGCCTTTGTTCTCCATTCATATATTCTGTAGTATCCAATGATTCTGTTAGCGGACAGTAAAGGCCCTGATCAGACTGCATGGACGTGCAGTCCGGTCTGGGCCTTTGCTGTCCGCATATGCCAGTAGGCACATTTTTGCACAGCACCATCCAATTTATAAGGGGACTTGTTCCTTTTAAAGTCAACCCCTTTTCAGAAGGGAGGCAAAAGCAATGTTGCACAGCTGCCTCTCTTGGTGGTGTATCTATTCCCTTGTCATGATAATTAAATTAAGATGCCACAACTGCTTCTAGTTTTCAGCCGGTCAGATTATTTGATCCAGGTTGTTGATACAAATTCACATACTTAAGCCAAACAGTGCAAAGGCAGGGGTGTGCGCTGGGTGACCTAGTGGTTAGCGCACTCAACTTTCAAGCAGGATATTGTTGGTCTTAATCCTGCTTGGGTCGAGACAATTTTCAGACCATTAGTATGCCTAGCTCATATTTGATGTGCCTTGACAGACAGCGGCACCAAGTGTGCATGGGTGATCCATAAAAGCAACTTCAAGGCTGTACAAATACATGAACATAACAATCGCAGCTGCCTCTATGTACTTTGGGTGCCTGGTAGCATTAAAAACCCACACAACAACAGGCAGGGCATATCCCGGTTCAGCAGGACACGTTAACAGCTTCTTGACTGTGGTTTTTGACTGCCATTATAATGACTGTTGACAGACATAGTTTCAAACCTAAAGATACAGATATTAAAAACATGTTGTAAAACAGGTTTAAAGGTGTGCGTTTTTTTTTTAATTTTTTTTTGTGTTTTTTTTTTCAACCAAAAGTTTTGATATTTTCCTAATTTCTCCACAAAACATTATGTTGTATGCCTTGCCACGGCACTTCTAATGAGACATGTTTTTCATGGAGAAATAAGAAAAATACACTGATACTCGTACTTATCTGGAGCTATAATGTTGGTACTCACTGGAATCTCCTAGCTGAAGTGATTCCAATGAGTATCAACATCATATGTCTTCTTGGAGAGAAGTAAGAAAACTTTTTTATCTGCCTTTGCAAACAGTGTACATCCAGATCAGTTGGCTTCTGAAGAAGCCAAATGATCTGGATCTACACTGTTTGCCATTCAGTATGTGAATTTATATCAACAATTTGGATCAAGTGATATGATTGGCTGAAAATTAGAAGTGGGCATGGCATCTTAATTTATTCAGCAGACAAGGGCTAATCCAAAGTACATTTCTGGGATGGGCCCGACCTGTTTTGTGAGAGAACTCTCAGTGATACAATAAATCTGATTTCTTAACTGGCTGGGCCCCTATCATAAGCAATCCATATCTGTTGTTTATTTTGCTCTAGCATGGTCATTAAGGAATCTAAAGGCCACCCATTTTTCCCAAGGGCCCATCAAATGTTCTAATAGCCCATCAAAATTTTGAAAAATGCATAAAAATGCACAGAACAAGGGCCATTGGTCCATTTTATGGGCCCATAAAAATTTTGAGCCAGAAATATCCTGAAAGTATCGATTTCATTAAGCTAAAATGCTGTATAATCTCAGTAACCATGGTAACAGATTTACATACCTCTGTTCTACTGGTACATTTTCTGTAACTTTAATGCCTTCTAGTTGTTTATTTAATACCTATACAGAAACAAAAAAGACTGTAGTAACCCTAAATATTGGAACAGACAGGCCTTTGCAAACAGTGTAGACCCAGATCAGATTCCGCAAAATGTGGCGTCTGATTAGGGTCTACACTTCTTGCCATATATAATATTTAAAGACACACCAAGAGGTTATAGAATGGGTAGGTAGGTAGGCATAACATTTACTGAGTTTACAGCTTTAAATTATGTCAGTGTATATATATATATATATATATATATATATATATATATATATATATATATATATATATATATATATATATATATATATATACATATATATATATATATATATATATATATATATATATATATATATATACCATGAACATATCCTTTGGATATTAACATCATAGTAAAGACAAAATAATATTTTGTTTGTATTCCTTACTCCTTATAGCTATATGTAAAAATTGTTACATCAAAGCCCAGTATCAGCAAGTATGGATGTAAGGGACAAACATCGGGATACAGTATCGCTGGTACAAATATCACGATGTACTGATGTATGCATAATTGTCCCAGCTCTAATGTAGGTGCAAATTATCATGAATAAAAAGCATGAAAACCCTGGAATGAATATCTATCACCTTGATCATTAGAAATGATGATACGTAAAATGGTTCTCCAAATAAAACTGGCCACCTGACGTAATGAAGGGAGTCATTCAACGACAGTGTAGCAAAATTTTTCTGATAGTTCTTGCAATATTATTGGGTTCTGCTTTAAGTCTTACGTCCATACTATTCGCTGATGCAAATTTCAACAGGTTGTCCAAGCAACAAAGCTTCATAGCTAGGTTTCTGTATTTAGTAATCATAAACTGACCCTTTGACAGCCATAATGCATTTTTCTGCTGACTGATAAAAAGCATGCCATGAATACATCAATGCATTCAACATAAAATCTGGTATCAATACTGTAATCTCAAAACAATC
Source organism: Anodontia alba (assembly GCA_964016985.1). Taxonomy (NCBI): domain Eukaryota; kingdom Metazoa; phylum Mollusca; class Bivalvia; order Lucinida; family Lucinidae; genus Anodontia; species Anodontia alba. The sequence continues at coordinate 8,996,102 of OZ024836.1, read as the reverse complement.
TCTCAATAATGACCACATAAGCCAGACAAATCTATTTCATGCTCAGATGAAGCAAGATTTTATTTCTTTTGATTTTTCTTTGAAAATTGATAATCATGATAATGATGATTAAATGCGCAAAATCCAAATGTTGAGCATGTCTGTGTTGTGCTATACTTTAAGTGTCAGACACCAGCTAAAATCGGAACTAGGGTAAAAAGTATGGCATCAAATACTCGAAGTGAAAATGGTATTGACATTTCAGAGTGGTTTTTAGATGCTTTAAGATAAATTCTTGCGTAAGAAATGGAAAACATATCAGTTCAATTTGCTCCGACTGTGTTCTCTAGGAAAATACCAGTGGTCATCACAACAGGTGGATACAAGAATCACATATTTGCTGTTACAGTGCAAAAAATCTTTTCCATTCACTACTGTGCCAACGGTAGGAAGGCTAAGGCAGTGGTTTTTATTTCCTTGGCCATGTGCAGCAGTTTTCTGTTTAAAATGTTTGAAACAGCCTTCAGATATTCAATTCATAACAAGAATGCATAAACTTTTATAAATCACATATATCTATAGCAGCGGGACAGTGAGTAAAAGAGAAACTGAAAGTAGAGAACAAATCTGGTATTCCATACTGTTCGCTAACATGTCTGTGGCATATACTATCAAGATAATATATCATATTGTGCGAGAAGCAAAAGCTTTATTTAAGGGACATTCTATCAATTAATATTGCTATATTTACATCTTTATCATCCAATTCTTCCCAGCTATCTAAAACTTCTCCATCTTCTGCCATATTTGTCAAAATCACCACTTTCGGCAAGTCGCAATTTTAGTGGTATAGCTAAAGTCCGAAAGGAAAGTTTGGTTCCGTTCGATGTCTGTTTTTCTCAAGGTACTGCGCTCGGTCAGCTGATGACATCCTGGCAGGTTTGCGGTGTGGCACATAAGTTATCACACACAAACACACACACAAAAACAACCAGAAATATATCCAAAGGACACGGATGCCCCCACCTGAAAAACTTAAAAGCAAATTGCAAACGGCTGAAAAACTTAAACGAAAATTGCTAACGCCATCTCGGATGCTGTCGGAGACGGACGGACGGACGGGGGTAATGCTATACGCCCTTTCCACCATTCTTCGAATGCGGGGGCATAAGAATGAATTTGTGACTAGGCCACCAGCAGATTAAAACTATTAACAAGAAGTCCACAGGGGCAGGCAATCCATATCTAGCCCCTGTCCAACTCTTGGATATTGTATTTTGGCCATAAACCTATCTACGGACTCCGAAGAGACAACTTCGGTTGTAAGGCCATTTTAAGCTGCAATCGTCCGAGGGGGTGGGGGAGGGAGCTCATAAATCCGCTCGTATAAGCGTTCGGACGTGATACTGAAAAGGTTGGTTCTCCAGCTCCCTCCACTGGCCTTAGACAGGTACTTTTTCTTATTTACAATAGCAGGATTGTTAAGAATTTTGTAGAACAGAGACAGAGAAGCCTGCTGTTGTCTTTCCTGTAGTTCTGACTAGGAGTTTCTCAAGCATTTCTCCAATGTGACTCTGATTGTGCCAGAGCCAATATACCGATCCAACAGGCAGCAGTTCTTTGTACTTTTTCTATTCTATCGATATCTATTTGGTGACAGGGCATCCAAACTGGAGCTGCATGTTCAATTTTGGGCGGACCAGAGTTTTGTATGCAGCACCCTTGGTTTACTACGATGCAAAAGTGAAGTTTCTACGAAGGAAACCTAATGTCTTAGTAGACTTACTAGTGATTCCAAGGATGTGCTGACCCCTCTCGAGGTCTTCCGCGACTTTAACTCCTAAGCATTTGGCTGAAGATAAGTTCTCTAAAACTTGGTTATATTATTTATAACCATGTATAATCTGTTTAAGAGGACTGGAGTGAAATTTAGCACATATTGAATCTCACGAGCCATGCCTCTTCCCAAAGTACCAATTTATCTAAATCATATTGGAGTAACTGTTGGTCTTCAGACCGTCTAATATCTCTGTAACGTACACAGTCATCGGCGAAAACGCGGACTGTTGAATTTATGTTGTCTGGCAGGTCATTAATAAAAAATTATGAATAACATGGTCCCTAACACAGAACTGGGGAACGCCACTTAATACCGAAACGGGATCTGAAAAAAAAAAAAAAAAAAAAAAAAAAAAAAAAACACCGCCAAGAACAACTTTTTGTGTTCATAAAGTCCATAATAATGAGGTCTGGCTGTTTGTGACCTCTATTATGGGCTTTGTCTAGCTTTTCCTACAAATCATGAATGAATGAACTGGATCAATTGGGTCTTGCATTACCTACCACTTCTGAAGCCATGCTTAGCCTCAACTTATGATCTGTCAGATATTGCATGATTCGGCTCACGATGATGTGCTCCAGAGACATACAACAAATACGTGAGACTGATCTGCATGTATTATTGGCAGGGTCGTATTTTTCTACGTCCTTGTAAATAGGATCCACGTTGGCTTGCAGCCATTCATCTAGCACCCTAGCCTGGGCCAAGGACTGGTTGAAGATGCAGGCAAGGATTAAGACCATTTCAGCACTGCATTCTTTCAGCAAACATGCATTTGGATTATCAGGACCTGAAGATTTGTCGAGATTAAGGCGGTCCAGTAGCTTTTTGACCCTATTTTGGTCTGGGTCCTTTTGAATGTGGCGGTCCCTTATTTGTTCCCGGGTGTATACAAACTGTCCTTTAAATATGTCCGCTTTATCCTTATTGTCGGTTTCCGAAATTCCATTCTCCCTTAAATAGGCCACACATGTGGAATCCTTTCTTAAGTTTTTCACAAAGGACCAAAACGTTTTCAGCCGATCAGTTTGGTCACAGTCTTTGACTTTTATTCTATATATTAAGTGTCTGTATCCGAAGGGTTGAAGATATGAAAAACATACCTCAAATATGCATCGCGTATTTTTCGTTTTGGATATGAGCTCTGAGTCGTTTATAGCGACTCTTCAGGGACTCGTTATCTAACCTGAGAGCTTTGTGTTACAATTTTTCCATTTTCCTGATCAATGCCCTGATGCGGGCATCTATCTGTGTGTTGCCAAGTTTTCCTTTCGTCATTTTAGACGGGATAAACGTGTTTACTGAATTTAATAAGCCGTCTGAGCTTCAATCCACATCTCGATAACACCAACGTGAGCAAAGTCTTGACATGAAACGGTCTGCAAATGCAGTCTTTGAGACCTTGTATATAAGCCCATTTGTATAAGAAAACCTTACGAGGTGACTGAAGGACCCTTTGGCTTTTGTGTCATATTCAGTAAGCACAATGTCATGGTCTGCATGGACCGACTGGTGGCATGCCTTTAACTCTTGTTACCGGGTGGGGTAATTAGTCAAAATGACATCCATGGTCCATTCTCTTCTCTTCCATTCTCTTCTCGTAGGAATATCAACCACTTGGGAAAGGCAGTGCTCCTGACCAGTATCTATTAAATGGGACTGCACCTGCCCTTTTTGGCATAAAGATGTCTACCTTATATAGATGACTCGATCACGTTTCATCATTATGTCATTTGAGGTTAAATGTAGAATTTAGCGAAAGAAAGAAAAGACAACAAAAAGAAAGAAAGAAAGAAAAAATGGATGGGCGCATTAAAACTCTTCACAAGCATGCGAGTAACGCATATATACCCTACTGAACTCCAGTTAAATAAAGCCAATTCTTCCGATACCGAGGCACCCTTTTTGGATTTGAATCTACATGTATGTATATGTAATGGTACAGTTTCCACCAAAATTTATGATTAACGGGACGATTTTGATTTTGATATAGTCAATTTCCCTTTTCTGGATGGCGATGTTCCCCGGCGTACCTCATATGGGGTATACATATCTCAACTTATTAGATTCGCCAGAGCTTCTTCTTGCCGTAATAAAGCCCTTACTGCCAAACTTCATTAGGCAGGGCTATCGTTATTTTAAACTTCGTAAGGCGTTTTCGAAATTTTATCGCAGACACAATGCCTTGGAAGAAAAATATAACGTCAGTCTGAAAACACTTCTGCAACAAGGTGTATCGGAACCAGAATTTTACGGTGATTTAGCGTACAGATTTAGAAAACTTGTGGGAAAATCTAACTTTTCGGAGCAATTCAGAAAATTAATTAACCGTTATAAAAGAATCGGTTATAGCCTGGATATTTTGCGGCAGACTGCATGCCTAGTTATCAACCCAGTCATTGTTGATGGCTATGCTTCACTCTTTAATTGCACGATGGCGGTTCGGGCCTCAGACTCAATGACGGGCCTCTTCGTAAAACTTTAACCAATGGGTTGGTGCTTGACGATTTGTCTATGGCTTGGCCCGCCGTGGTTCAACTATTGGTTTTCATTTAGTCTGTCACACAGTAGATTTAGCCATGAATACTCGTCATTGTTTATTATTGTGTTTTTTTATGTTTTCGCTTTGATGCATTGACTGAGTTGGGATCCTATATGCGAACCGAATTTTTATGTATTTCTGTATTAAGAGTAGCATTGGGACCCAGGGTGAAGTTGGCTAGCTGTAAAAGAGCTTTAACACCCCTTCTCTTCCCCCCCCCCCGCCCCCCTCCCCCCCCCCCCCCCCCACACACACACACACCACCCCGGTGGTTTATTCTACTGACCGTTCTAAGGCGGTAGTCTCGGCGTTAGTCTTACTCTTTGTTGCTTTGTGGTTTATTCTACGAGGCGATTTGTTTTATGTCTTACCTTGTATTATTTTGTTCTTGTGTTTTTCAGTCCTTTTAGCATTGCAATTACCTCGCTTGGGGAAGAGAGAGATAATCTTAGTGCTTTTCGTACGTTTGTTCGATTTGCGCTTGTTTGGTTTTGTCTGTTTCTTCTTTCTACTGGTGTCTGGGAAGGGCTGCGGTCTGTGATTGTGGCACGCCCTGGACTTTTCTCTTACTTTTTTAACGATGGTTTTCATTGCATGGGCTTGTTAACGTGGCGTATGACTTTGAATACATAATATTCTAGCAAAAAAAAAAAAAAAAGTTAAAATATAAAGCATGTTGGCTATGTCACGTGGATTTTGAAAGTGTGCACACTTTTTTGAACGCTCGATTCAAGGTATTTGTTTGTGTTTAGGTATTACGGCCCAGTCAACCAATGGGGTCATGTCGAGCGCGGTCAATTTACCTTACCACACGTTTACTGGGCAGGCTTAGTCCTCTAAGCGGTTAACCAGTATTGTGCACATTCTTTCGCCAGAAACTGACAACTGCCCTTCTTGAATCAGCGGAAGGGAGAGAATGACCGTAGAAAATATTTTATGATCAATCTCCACGAAAGAATGTTGCCGACCTTGGCAGGGGTCGAACCCGCGACCTCCTGGTCTCCAGTCAAACACGCATCCAACTGAGCCACCGAGGCCGGCATCGATTCAAGGTAAGGAAACTGACTTTTTCTGGTCATATCCAACCAATTTTCATAGGACAAAATGCATCGCATATGTGAATATGGACACTTTGTTATATGCATACAGCTTGTTTAAACCCTGCATTCAGTATTTGCAAACTTTCAAAGCAAATGTTAGTGTGAACACATCAAACATTTCCGTCGCGAAAATGACATTTGCTTCGCATTACGAAAACACGCCTATTCAAATACATAGAAAATTTCATCCCCAAAAACTGAAAAATTTCAGATAAAAAACTTTGATATTTTTCATATTTCTGCTCAAAACAAAGATAGTGGGTACTCGTTAGAACCGCCTCGGCAAGGCGGTTCTAACGAGTACCCACAATCTCTGTTTTTGAACAGAAATAAGAAAAATAATGTATACCCCTGTAAACCCCAGTTTTACTATATAAAAGTGGGGTTTAAGGGGGTCAAAATTATATAGGCATGTTTTCGTGATGGGAAGCTTGCAAATATTGCATGCAGAAGCTGAATACGCTATATGTTTATGGTGATATAAACCTGAGAAATAACCTGAGAAATAACCTGATATAACCTGAGAAAAGTGCAATTTCCTTACCTTGAATTTTGACGTTAAAAAAAGAGTGCACCCTTCAAAAAAAAAAAAAAAAAAAAAAAAAAAAAAAAAAACCTTGTAAAGGAAACCAATAAGCACTGACTGCAAACAATATAACAACATAACTTAATTTGTTTTAAAATGTATATGGACGGTAATAGCCGATCATTACTAGCAAATTGGCTGGCCACAATTTCTGGACATTGTTAGACCTGTCTCTGCAAAGACCGGGGTTGGAGGGGTGCCCGTTAGAGAATTTTTATTACTATTATTATTATTATTATTATTATTAGTAGTAGTAGTGATAATTTTACACCGCAACCAGTAGTAGTAGTAGTCTGGTCAATGTCTTTGCGGTTTGCAAACTGGATTAAAAGAAGTTCTTATGATTGCATAATTGGCAAAATGGGTTTGGGCGAAAATGGAGATGATTGGAACTTTTACACACAAGGGAGACTGATCAGACTAGAAAAGCGAATGAATTAGCTTAAAGGTACGGATCATAACTTATAGCACTTATGATACCCGGTCTTTATACTTATTTCGGGTCTGCTGCAGCGACGCAGCCGGCCGCGGTGGCTCAGTTGGATGCGCGTCCGACTGGTGATCAGAAGGTTGCGGGTTCGACCCTGCAAGGTCAACAACATTCTTTCATGGAATATGATCACGAAATATTTTCCACGGGCATTCTCTCCTTCCGCTGATTCAAGAAGGGCATTTGTCAAGTTCTGGAGAAAGAATTTGCACGATACTGATTAACCGCTTAGAGGACTACGCCTGCCTAGTAGAAGTGTGGTTAGGTAAACTGAACGCGCTCGACATCACGCCATTGGGTTGACTGGACCTTGAAACCTCAATACAAACAATACAGCGACGTAACCGACACATGACGTTTATAAATACAATAGAGGACTAAGTCCGCTCAGTAAAGGTGTAGTAAGGTAAACTGACCGCGCTCGACATGACCCCATTTGGTTGATTAGGCAGTAAAACACTCAACACAAACAAACATTTATACAACGACGCCGCAACGGTGATGCAATGTCATTTATTGTAGTTTGTCAGAACACATTTTATAAGTAATTGCTGTGGAATGTCTTTCCCATTAAAAGGATTGTAAATTGCTTTCCAAACTCATCATGTCTTTCCTAAAGAAATCAAGCCTCCGGGCTTTTGTACAGCCAATTCTATGAAGGATTGGTGGCTACATCGTGTACATCATAGAAACAAATATCATCGCGTAAACATAACCATATAATATTGACCCCCTTAAACCCCATTTTTATATAGTAAAACTGGGATTTACAGGGGTATACATTATTTTTCTTATTTCTGTTCAAAAACATAGATTGTGGGTACTCGTTAGAACCGCCTTGCTGAGGCGGGTCTATCGAGTACCCACAATCTATGTTTTGAGCAGAAATATGTAAAATATCAGAATTTTTTTATCTGAATGGTGGTAAAATTTTCAGTATATTTGAATAGGCGTGTTTTCATAGTGTAGAGAATAACGTGAAAATACAGTGACATGATATAGTGTTCTTTATTACTTTTGTGATTAATTGTTACAGCCGTTATCCTTTACAACTCTCAGGGCTAATTCAGCATATGACAAATTGAATGCCAGAAAACAGGATTCGACATAAAAATAATAAAAATAAAAAAAAAAATAAAAATGTCGCCTGCTGAAAATTTTACACGGAGTGCTAAGCGTTAAGTCATTTTCTTTTTTTCTGATAAAAGTGATTTGATGTTTTCTTTTTTTTTTTTTTTTTTTTTTTTCAACTCGGCGTCGAACATATATTGTAGTTGCATGCTAGAACCACTTACTTGAAACGGTACAACAGGATGGAAAAATAATGTAAACCCTGATAAAACATACTTTTGTTAATATAAACAGGTACTGACGTCTGAATTGAATGTACACTGTTTGCTCATATCGGTCTCTCCCAATACTTAGGATTATCATGGTAAGAACGATATCAAACATTTTCACCTGAAAGTGCTAGTTCTAAAGATATGAAAGAGGCATTATAGAAATCATGATGATTAAATATGAAATAGAAACTTCATTTTCTTTTCTTTCTTTCTTTCTTTCTTTTCTTTTTTTTTTTTTTTTTTTTTTTTTTTTTTTTTTTTTTTTTTAGCAGACGACATCATGATTTTTTTTTTCTTCTGGTATTTAAACGGGATTTAATATTTCATGCAACTTATCGCCCTCTGGGAAAAGTAAGAAAAATACCATCAAAATGTTTGCTGCTGAATTAGCCCAGAGTGGGGGATAAAGTTTAATAATAACAATAAAAAAAAATATCCAAACCAATTAGAACAAATAACATCTTACAGTTCACGCTCAATTAACATAATTTTTTTTTTTTTTTTTTTTTTGATTTGGGTTTTACGGCTCTTTCAAGAATATTTCACTTATATCGAGCCGATCGTTCATCGAAGGTGGGCGAAAACCGGAGAACCCGGAGAAAAACCACCTGACCATCCGTAAGCAGAACTTGGCTTTCCCACATATGACCCGAGCGAGGCTCGAACCACAGCGATGAGAAACCTAATGAATTAAGAGTCATCTCTCCTATCCACTAGGCTACGGGGGCCCGCTTAATTAACATAATACAAAAGCTACAATATACCCGATATTAACACCTTTTCACACTTCACATATATTACCTGCTTACTGAGTGGCTATCTTCAGTCAATACGAAGTTCGTAGTATGTCCCCGATAGCCAATTAGTTTTGAATTCGCAGCAATGATTGCCGCTTAAACGACACATGTACTATGTAACACAGATTTCGTGAGAGTCTTTCAATAGTGTCTAACGACTCCTTTCGCACTTTAGTTATACCCCAGTAACGACAATTTTGTTTTGGTCGACCAGACTACGGCAGTCACCTTTCGTCAAAAGTGAAAATCATAATGGAAAATTCTGAACGTAACATTTCTTCACATGACAGTGCTGTTTTAGCTAGAATATTTAGTCCCAACCTGCCCTATGGTGACTTACATGATGAAGAGTCACAGCAACAAAATGTTACAGGTAATGACATGCAAAGAAGACAAAATTATAAAACATTACTTTCGGGCGAAGTTGGGAAATCCAATAAGGTTCGGACGAAGGTCAAAGATCGGACATTTATACACTTCACACTTACTGTGGTGATTTTGACTCCTGAAAATTATTCTCCAAGAGACAACACTTGGTAACACGCCCACAAATTTGGAGCTTCTACTTCGTTGACACCCCACACCCTCCCCTCCACCGCGCCCCACTTTCTTACAGGACTATCCAGGTCCTTCATTGCTCTGTTTTCAGTAATTAATTATTATCTGAAATTATAACTTGAAGTTACAATCTAAATCCTTATCATGCATTGAATGCCCTTTGACAATAACAAATTTAGGCTTGTCGTTTGATACCGGATGACTAGCATCAGCGGCTGCTCTTACAGTACCTGACAACTAGCCAAATCCCATGCGAATGGCTAGTCATACGGTAGAATATTATAGCCTTGGATAATAAAAGCTGTATTCATGTTTATTATTTATAATATTATTATCAATAAAATGACAATATTTCATATATTTGTGTATTAAATATACTTCTCTTTCTTCATGTAAATCACGGGATGAAGGTTTTTAAATCATTTAATCAAGGAGTGGCAAAAAACACCTAGCGACAGTTAAGCAGTAATTGCTCTACTCATCTTGTTTCAAAATTTTTAAAGAAATCAAATGGCCTTGATGTTGGTCATACTAACTAGATAATTTAATTATTATTTCTTTATTCCTAATTTCTATTATGTTAACCCTTGTCCTGCTGAACCCGGATATACCCTGCCTTTGTAAACAGTGTAGATCCAGATCAGTTGGCTTCTAAGAAGCCAACTGATCTGGATCTACACTGTTTGCCATTCAGTATGTGAATTTATATCAACAATCTGGATCAAGTAATCTGATTGGCTGAAAATGAGAAGTGGGCGTAGCATCTTAATTTATTCAGCAGGACAAGGGTTAAAATTAGGCTAACCTGTTGAAACAGAATTTAATGAAATTCCATCGCAATGGCTCACAAGGTCCACATTGGACAACAATGTGCAGATTTTGGAGATTTTGAGTGTGCAACTGTGGTATCCGACAAAACATAGAAAGACAAAAGGAAGAACTGACATAACATAGACACATCATTAGGCAGAAGCGACCATTAATAGAAAGACAATTAATAGAACAACAAAAGAACAATAATTATCTACCTTTTGTCGCACCCGACCTGTAATTAGGGCATTATATGAGATCAAATCAATACTTTCTGACGAGGCAGAAGACTATCCACCTGTCATGTGGTCAGTATATGAGCGCACCCTTGGGAATCAACCTAAGGCCACAAACTTCCTGGAAGGCTTGCACAGATGCATTCAGTCAATTCTTGGACAAGCACATTTTAATACAGTCGACTCTCGTTATCTCGAAGTCCAAGGGACTCTTTTGAATACTTCGAGATATGCGTACCTTGATATATCAGATTTGCGGAATTGAAGAAAACAATAAATCAAACAACCACATTTGATAAATGAATATGTAATTTGATTCCTGAAGTTAAGAGATATATTGAAAATATTGTGGAAAAGACATCACAAAAACATATATTATTTTGACCCCCTTAAACCCCACTTTTATACAGTAAAACAAGGGTTTACAAGGGTATACATTATTTTTCTTATTTCTGCTTAAAAACATAGAATGTGGGTACTCGTTAGAATTGCATTTTTTATCTGTAAATTTTCAGTTTTTGGAGGTGAAATTTTCAATATATTTGAATAGGCGTGTTTTCATAATGAGGAGCAATTTCTCCTCTTTTCCACAATATTTTGATACCTAGTGTTAGATTTCCTTGTTAGAACAGGGACCAGATTTCCATTTCGCGATAAGCGGTTATTCGAGATAAGCGAGGTCGAGATAACGAGAGTCTACTGAATATGGAAATTTATAGAATTCTTACAAGGCGATTGATTGTAATGGGGTTTAACGACACGTCAACCCTTGTAGGTCTCATACAAGGCAAAGGATCATACACAGACATGTCAAAACAGGCTCTCCTTCGTGGTGAGTCAGTGGGGAAAAAAGAGTGACAAATCTGTATCTAGTGAAAAGAGTGTTCGCACAAACATTTCTGAATTTGAGACCCGAACTGACAATGGACATCCATGTATGGATTACATGTTGGAAGGACTGGCACATAGTATATCATATAAGTCTTGTCAAACGTCTCCATTATTAAATTCCGAGAAATACACATGTCCATTATTGCTCAGTAATGCTGGATGAAACTAAATGTTTTATGAATCGAAAAAAAGACACTCAATAAATATGTAAAAATATGTTAAATAAAATTTTCTGTGTTTTTGAAATTTTTCTAGGTTTTTTCTAAGAATTTTCTACGTTCTTTTTTTTCTATTTTTTTTTTTTTTTTCTGTGATGTGTCGTTCTCTCTTTTGTCTCGTCTATGTTATGTCCGGTCTACAGTTTTATCTTTCTATGTTTTGTCATGAACCCTGTAACTAGACTCTATCAGAATTCAGAAAATGTGCAATTCTAGGTCATATTTTTAAATGATTAATCAGTAGAATTTTTACATGAAATTTTATATTGGATAGTTTAAGTAAAACATATTAAATGGCTTAAGATTAAGTTTGAAAACCAAAAATTGTCTTTTTTTACATTCATTCCAGTAAACAAATACATACAGATTGGATCTGTATTTAATCTATGATACAGTTATTCAAGTGTAATTAACAACTTTTCAACAGTAATTTAGTGATTTTGGCAGTTGAATCTCAGTAACCTTACCAATCCCAATTAATAATACCACCCTGCCAGTAAGGGCAATTAGCAGAAGTTAAAGATGGGGATTTGTTGCCACCCACTAGAAATCCAGTAATTTTTTTGTGAAATGACTCAGCTGTTCAGTGCATATTACATTATTTTAGACATTATATTCCATCTGTTGGCTGATATTTCATGTGAACACAGTGAAGGTAAGGGAAGGGAAAAAATGATAGTGTTGATTTTATCCAGCATGCTAAGCAATAAAGGTGCATTTTTTTATCACTTTTGTATTTGCAGATGAAGAAGTTGAAACAGATGCAATAAAACAAGCTAAAAAGTTAGAGTTGGAAGGTGTAGAACAAGCAGAAACAGGAAACACTCGTAGAGCATTAGAACTGTTTAATGAGGCAATTCATATAGCACCAAGTCATGCATCTAGCTTCAACAACAGAGCTCAGGCACGAAGAATTCAGGGTGATATACAAGGCATGTATTATTAGTTGAACATAAAATGACTCCAGTGATACAATTTATTTATACTCTTTAGTTTTAAAATTGAGAAAGCTGTTCATCACAACCTCTTTATAACACTATTGTTGGGATCCAAAGAAAACACTGTGTTAGCTTAACAGCCATGTTGTACTCAAAAGAAAATGTATAGATTATATAGAAAAAATGACTGCAGATGGGTGGACCATAAACATGTTGGTATCCAAACCAACATGAAATGTCAAACCTGTTTTTTGTGGGGGGTGGGGGAATAAAAAAAATGTATTTCAAACTGTTGCCTGATGAAAATTTTACCCAGCGTGTTAAGTGATAACAAGCTTTTGACTGGGAAGCTTGCTTGTAAATTATTATTTTTGTAAACATTTAATGAAGTACTGCTGAGGGGAAAGCTGTTATCATAACAGTTTTTCAAGGAGAACTAGATTGTATTTCTGTTAAGTTCTCAATTCTAAGCCAATTAGATGATAGGCAACCTGCACACAACATGCTTTGTACCTTATACTAGGGAGCTGATAGCCCTAGTAGTAGAATTATAAGCCTCTGTTCCTATAGCATTAAAGGTTTATATAAGTCTAAATCTTATATTGTGGCCAAGGCTCATAAATTGGGTTGTCATAGTCCCAAGATTATCTGCCTTTCAGGTATCTAAAAAATAAGTTTTGTTGCCACAGTGGTGGGTATCGTGCAGTATTTATCATGCTTTTATTACAGTAATTTACTAAATTATCATGGTGTTCATGACAGACATTTTGTATCAGTCAGACTCTGTTGATATTATTCCATCTATCAGACTTTAACTCAATGTTAATATTTCACTGCAGATAACAGCAAAGCATTTGATTGGTTAATGCTAAGGCCGGCACAATTAATCGGATAATTGATAAATTGATCGATACATTCCAAAACAATGATTATCATTACAGATTTGCTAATAATTGATCATTTGATTGCTGTGTCTGTTACTTTACCATATTTACCCTTAGTATTCAGACATCTCTCATTTATGACTTACCATTATAATCGTTTCATTACAGAACCATGTTAGTTAACCATTTTGACGCAAATGACCCTCATGGGTTGATGCGTCTTTAAACCTGAACTCATCATCATTCAGACATCTCAGCTCCTCACCATACTTTATCTAAAATTTAAACAAGTACAGTGTACTACCTACAGTTGTGTCTAAAATAGCTGGATGAGTGGCAAACAGTGTAGACCCTGACGAGACGCCGCATTTGCGGCGTCTCGTCTGGGTCTACACTGTTTGCTCAGGCCTGTCAGGCCTGTCTGACCAAATACACACAATAAAGTAAAACATATGGTGAGTCATGCTCAGACAGGTAAAATTATGACCAAATCTTCAGTGATTACTAATTGATTATCGATCACAATGGCAGGACTGATTATCGATTAGCTTTTCAGCTCTGATTAGCCAGCCTTAGTTAACACTTAGCATGCTGGGTAAAAATCAAATTGAAGATATTTTTCTTATTTTTACCTGAAAATAGGATCTGACACTTCTTGTGAATTGTCTCCTAAGGAGACTATTTTGAATCAAATCCTATATTTTCTAGGAAAAGTTAGAAAAAATATTTCAAAATGTTGTATACAAAATAATAACTACACATACAAATGCCAAGAGATAAAATAACTGCATTGTGTTTTCCAGGTGCCTTTCAAGATCTAAACCAAGCAATAGAGTTATGTAATGGTAGAGGTAAAGTGGCATGTCAAGCATACACCCAGAGGGGACTTATAAAACGACTAGAGGGTAAGTATTGCTGTCAGAGTATTCACATAACGAAAACATACCTGTATAATTTTGTCCCCCTTAAACCCCACTTTTATATAGTAAAACTGGGGTTTACAGGGGTGTTCATTACTTTTCTTAATTTGCTAAAACATAGATTGTGGGTACTCGTTAGAACTGCCTCGTCGAGGCAGTTCAAATGAGTACCCACAATCTATGGTTTGAGCAAAATATGAAAAATATCAGAATTTTATTTATTTGAAAATTTTTCTTTTTTTGGTTGTAAAATTTTCAATATATTTGAATAGGCGTGTTTTCGTAATGAAGTTAAGTCATGGGACTGTATTGTTTGGGTATACACTGTTTACTCTGGAATTTCTATCAGAATAATAAAATGCTAGCAGGTCTGATATTACCAGGGGCAAAGTATTAGTGAAACAAGTTTACACTGCTGTGAGGCAGTGCCGAGTGGTAGAGCTTCCACTTTGCCTGCATGAGATTGCAGGTTGGATCCTTGCAGAGTCTTCCAGAGACTTTAACAGATGGTAGTAGCTGCTCTTTCACTTGGCACCCAGCATTAAGAATGTAGCTTAGCCAATAGCTATAGCTAGGAATCAGAATATGTAGCAATAGCTATAGCTGGGACTCAGAATATGTAGCAATAGCTATAGCTGGGAATCAGAATATGTAGCAATAGCTATAGCTGGGAATCAGAATATGTAGCAATAGCTATAGCTAGGAATCAGAATATGTAGCAATAGCTATAGCTGGGAATCAGAATATGTAGCAATAGCTATAGCTGGGAATCAGGAATCAGAATATGTAGCAATAGCTATAGCTGGGAATCAGAATATGTAGCAATAGCTATAGCTGGGAATCAGAATTGGTTGGTGTAGTGCCAGTATAATGTGACCAGGTGGAATATCATGTCATGTGTCTAGGAGTGTTATATTTCACTGTGGCAGCACCCTGCCACATTCAACTACTTTCACTATATTGATTGTGTTGGGGTTTAACAAAATGCCAACCCTTGTGGGTCATTTTATGTCGTCTCCAAGAGAAAGGGAGAAAAGAGATAGAAGATATAGTAAGGGAGATTAAAGAGAGGGACAGGGAAGAAAGAGGAACAGGAATGAAAGGGAAAAAAACAAATAAAAACATTCCCCTCTACCCTTACCTGCTAAAGGATAGCAAGTCTTGCCCAACTGTAAGCCAGTATCAGTTTGACACCCAGGTGACTAAGATACACCAGGGCGTCCAACTGATATTGGCTTACAGTTGGGCAAACTTTCACTATATAACTGGAAGATTATTAACCCTGGTCCTGCTGAACCCAGATATGCTCTGCCTCTGCAAACAGTGTTGATCTGGATCTGCACTGTTTGTCATTAGGTATGTGAATTTGTATCAAAAACCTGGATCAAATATTAGCTGATTAGCTGAAAATTAGAAGTGGGTGTGGCATCTTGATTTATTCAGCAGGACAATGGCTAATAGCCATGCCAAACCTGTCAGTGGCTGATTTACATTCTGGGCCCAGTTGTTCAAAGCTAACGACGTCGTTAGTTAACGATTCGTTAAAATTTACATCGAGTGATACGCAAATATGCTGAAATTTTTTGCTGTAAAAATGTGAGTAGCTTTTGCAGTGCAAAAGCTACTCACATTTTTTCAGCAAAAAATATCAGAATATATTGTATATTGAAGCCGCTAAAACAGTTAACGAAATGACCCTTAACGAACTCGTTAAGCTAACGATGCTTTGAACAACTGGGCCCTGGGCTATAACATCAGTGGCATATGATGGGGCAGCCTGTACAGGGTCTACCTTATTTGCTATTCACCAAGTATTTGGTGGAATAAATGCACAAGAAAAGCCAACAAATTTTAAGCAAAACATAGGGCAAAAATATAGTATTTAGGACATTTGTGTATTGCCATACTTATGCTTAACCCTTTTCATACTGATGCCACACCTGCTTCTAATTGTCAGCCAATCAAATCACACAAATTGATTGCGATTGTTGATATTAATTCTCATACTTAATGACAAATGGTGAAAATCCAGATCAGTTAGCTTCTGAAGAGAAGATCTGGATCTACACTGTTTGCAAAGGCTGGGAATTTCCAGGTTCAGCAGGACCAGGGTTAAATTTCGACCAGTACATTGTGTACCTAGTAATGTGTCTAAATATATGGACAGAATAGTAAACACACCCTGATCCGGTTGCTTTGTTGGCTCTGAATCTATACTGTTTGATAGAACCTGTCTGGCTAAATGTTTAGGGTAAGTATAGTAAACTGTGCTTGGCCAATAAATCTAGAATCGAGTTCAGGTTCTGCTGAAAGGGAACGCAATGCTGAAACAGTCATACTCATGTATGGAATCCACATCCGGGTTTCCTTAGTATGCCATTCAGTCAGCACTTTTTAAGGGAGCTGATACACTTTCAAGGAAGATAACTGTCAGAATGGTTTTAGCCGCCTTTCTGATAAGGGTCTTCCCTTGGGAGCAAATTCTTTCCTTTTAGAGTAGACCCCTTTTCAATGGGGAGACAAAAAACAGTGCAACAGATTAGACCTGCTTTCAGAAGGGACTGAGCATGTATTTAAACAAACAGTAAGTCACAAAAGTTGTCTACCTTGGCAGGAATGGCAAAAACAATCTATCATGTGTAGTCAGTCCCCTTAAAGCACATCACAAGTGGTCAGATGGACTTATTCAGTTGTTAGATTAAGTGCTGTAAGAAGTTAAGGTTAGGGTTGGAAATTAGTGAAACTTTCATAGTCAATCATCAGTTTTGTAAAATCAGCTGATCATCGACTAATAGAGTAGACCCCTTTGTATGAAATATTTTTCATTTCTATTTTAGTCCCCTCCCGCGACATCTAGAAAATATCAGCCGGCCTCGGTGGCTCAGTTGGATGTGCCGTCCAACTGGAGACCAGGAGGTTGCGGGTTCAACCCCCGCTGAGGTCGGCAACATTCTTTCGTGGAGATTGATCATGAAATATTTTCTACGGTCATTCTCTCCCTTCCGCTGATTCAAGAAGGGCAGTTGTCAGTTTCTGGCGAAAGAATGTGCACAATATTGGTTAACCGCTTAGAGGACTAAGCCTGCCCAGTAAACGTGTGATTAGGTAAACTGACCGCGCTCGACATGACCCCATTGGGTTGACTGGGCCGTAAAACCTCAACACAAACAAATCTAGAAAATATCATTCATGCCTTTTTAGCCCTTTTCCAGGTACTTATTTCAGGCTATTTTTACTTTATTCACCACAAATCTAAAATGGCCAACTAGACAGATTAGTTTTTCTTGTTTACAACTTATCTATTGAAATTAAAAGTGAGAAAAATACATTACTGAGAAAAAGAATGATTTAGTCGTCTATGAAAATTCTTTTCAGTCTTCAGTCACAAGAGGCAAAATGACTGATGATTGATTATAATCGATCATCAGAATAACACTACTGAAGGGTGTCTGAATTTTTAGAGCATTTATGGTCATTTTTCTATATAATCTATACAGTTTGCCAACAACCTTCCAGTTTTATTACATCCAAAACCATATAATATTAAAGAATGTTGTAAAAACAGTGAATCCTCGTTACAATGGCAGCATTTGTTCTCAAAGATGTTGCCATTAAAATGAATTTGCTGTTGTATAGAACACTTAATGAGTAGACTGATATGTAAGAAAGGTCTTGTTTTGTTCTTATTTCCTCATAGAACATATGTTTTGAATCATCGGCCACTTGCATTATAAGCTGATGGTCGACCACAAAAATCAAGCTGAGCTGAACAACTACTTATTGTATTATTAGGAGATGAAGATGGTGCTAAAGAGGACCTAAGAAATGCTGCTAATCTTGGAGGACAGTTTGCCAAACAGCTTCTAGTGACAATGAACCCTTATGCTGCTCTGTGTAACCAGATGCTTGCAGAAGTGATGAACAAACTCAGATCAGGAGAAGCGCCTGGTGAATAAGATTGTCAGTTTAATGTGTCAGTTTAATGCCTTAGAGCCATATGGGAGGAAAACTACCTACATCTGTATCTAAATAGTAAAGACAAAGCCCAGTCTATGCAGCCATAGGGGCAGTACAAAGTCTGCACTTTCACCTGCACAGTTTAGGGAGGATGTTTTTGAATGGGAGGCTATGTTTTTTGTGTTTGTATCCAGATAAGAAGGGTTATTACATGAATACTTTCCTTATTTCTCCACAAAAACATAGGTTGTGTGTACTCATTAGAAGTGCCTTGGTGAGGCAGGTACTCATTAGAAGGCCTTGGTGAGGCAGGTACTCATTAGAAGTGCCTTGGTGAGGCCTTTCTAATGAGTACCACAACATGTGTTTTTGTGGAGATATAAGAAAAATATCAGTACCTTTTGGTTAAAAAAAGCCTTATCATGAGCTATGCAACCATACATTGGAAATGGTTTGTTTTCTTTAATTTATATAACAGGGCCTGGTTATTATCTTGTAGTCGTAAGGACAATACAAATCCTTTACTGCTTGTGAACCTTGAAAGTACTTTGGGAATGACGTGTCATATGTACCCTAAGTACATGCATTCAGAGAGATAGGCTAGAGCAAACAGTGAAAACCGAGATAAAATGCAACAGAATGTGCATCTGTTCAGGATCTTTAGTGTTTACTACTCCTCCAGCAGTTATTAGAAACATCAGCAAGTGGTAAAATGGATTTTAACCCTTGTCCTGCTGAATAAATTAAGATGCCACACCCATTTCTAATTTTCATCCAATCAGATTATTTGATCCTTACTGTTGATAAAACTTTACATAGCTAATGGCAAACAGTGCAGATCTAGATCAGTTGGCTTCTTCAGAAGCCAACTGATCTCGATCTACACTGTTTGCAAAGGCAGGTATATCTGGGTTCAGCAGGACAAGGGTTAAAACCAAGTGTGATAAGAAGATAGAATGTCCCATTAGTTAGTGGAAATATGGCATTTCTTACAAAAAACGTTACAGAGAGCTACTGTTAAATCAGGGCTATTAGGATTAACTCTTGTCATGCTGAATAAATTTAGTAAGATGCTGCATCCACTTCTAATTGTCAGCCAATCAGATTGCTTGAACCAGGTTGGTAATACAAATTCACATACTGAATGACAAACAGTGTAGGTCCAGATCAGTTGGCTTCTGAAGAAGCCAACTGATCTGGATCTGCACTGTTTACAAAGGCAGGACATATCTGAGTTCAGCAGGATCAGGGTTAATATGGTAGCTATAGATAAAATGCTTTTTTTTTTCAACTAAAATATATCAAAATTATATGTTTAGGTACACATAAGAATGTTCTGTCCGAGGCAGTTCTGATGATTACTCACAACATGCACTTTCATGGAGAAATAAAGAAAATATTTATTTGACTATCCTCCATTCTTAGACTGAAGCTGAATAATAGGGTTATCACAAATTTCCCAAGACATTTGTTTCTATGGAAAGATAGAAAAATAATTCCTGTTTTATCACCTAAGTATCAATGTGTTTGGAGTAAGGGAAAGTTACAATATTTGTCATGTTTATGGATAGCAATAATCTCATAATTTATTAGCTTCTCAACACTCTCATTTTTTGGGGGAAAAGATACACTTTCAGGGGAGGTAACTGTCAGTTTGCCCCCACCCCTCACATTCAGGAAAGTGGTCTACTCCTTAAGGAAAGACTTTGCTCCATGTTGGAGTAAATTCTTTCCTTTTAGAGTAGACTCCTTTCATAAGATGCTTGGTCTGCAAGTAAGAAAATAGAAGGTCAGAAAAGTTCAAACTTTTAGTTGTCTCCCTGTAAACAGTAGTGGAAAATCAACCAAGAATATCCATTCCCCTTAAGTTGCATATTTGCAAGTGTTTTTTAGTTGTACCTACATGTATATATACTAATACTAAACAATAATACACAATTCTTAATACTCTGCTTCTATACCACCACCACTTGTTAAGGATAAAGTATTTGATGATGATTTTGGGATAATTTTCTCCGGTTCTACATAAAAAATATTTAATGGGTACTCATTAGAAGTGTCTTACTTCTAATGAGTATCCACAGTATATGTTTTCATGGAGAAATAAGAAAAAATATGCCAGAATTATAACTAAATACTCCTTCTTAACAAGTCTTCTGCACCACATTGAAAAAGCTTGAGATATACTGATTTACAATACTTAGATTGTCCACCCGTCCGTCTATTGGTCTGTAATTCTGTAAAACAATTAAAGGAAAACACATAAAATAATAAACATGCTAGAAAATAAAGAGCCCATTATAAAACTATATGCTTCGGTGGATGAAAACAAAATTGAAATTGGTTGGGAAATAAGAAATTCATTACGAAAACACACCTATTCAAATATATTGAAAATTTCGCCACTAAAAACTGAAAGTTTTCAGATAAAAATTCTGAATTTTTTTTTACTTATGTCTGCTCAAAACGTAGATTATGGGTACTCATTAGAACAGCCTCGGCAAGGCAGTTCTAACAAGTACCTTCAGTCTATGTTTTTGAGCAGAAATAAGAAATATAATGTATACCCCTGTAAACCCCAGTTTTACTATATAAAAGTGGCATGATTTCGATATGTATTGGGCTGTGAATGTTTTTAAAAATGCTGTAATGGAAGCCGCCATTCTTATGAATAAATGATGTCATAACCACCTAATTAAATATGCAAAACTTAAAAAATTATGTATGAAACGTGCATGTATTTTATTGCTTATACCTGTGTTCCTTTGCATATCAGTTAGCTCACATAAGCAGCCCATTTTCTGTCAACTGGTGGCTTTTATTTGCTGTCTAATGAAATATTCAATATGGTGGCACCCATACTTAGAAAATAGGGTTAGTCATTCCATACAGATTGTCTCCTGAGGAGATAATCTATGTGAAATGTTCAGGAGCACTGGTAATTTGTTGCAATTTGAATTTAAAGTATGTTCGAATGTATTTTATATATGCATGGTGTAATATTATGTTTAATCTCTCCAAGTAGAAAATGACCTTTTGACGTATATGACTTGAGGAGATCATGATCACTCTTTGCATCTGCAAGTCAGAACAAGGTTTATGTTGATCAGAACATAAAGCTTGGATCTTGAAGAACCTGTTAAACAGGCTCTTCAAGATCCAAGTATTATGTTCTAGTTTTAGCATAGAGTGCAAGCCACAATCACAACTGAGATTTGATTATGAAATATTTTCTACCATCATTCTCTCCCTTCCGCTGATTCAAGAAGGGCTGTTGTCAGTTTCTGGCAAAAGAATGTGCACAATACTGGTTAACCTCTTAGAGGACTCTGGCTCAGTAAATGTGTGGTTAGGTAAACTGACCATGCTGGACATGACCCCATTTGGTTTACTGGGCTGTAAAACCTCAACACAAACAAACAACTCTTGAGCTGCATAGTCTACACTGGTGGTCTATACCATAAGGTCAGTTTAACTTGCAGGGGCTGTATAATGATATCCCTTTTCACCCCTGGGTTTCTGACCGGGACATTCCCATCTTTCTTTTGGACATTACATTACTACAAATGAGAATGTCGGTCAAAAACCATAAACAGAATTGCAAACAATGTAGATTCTGATGAGATAGCCTTTTGCAAGATGTCTTTGATGACATCCAGATCTACATAATTTGTATTGATTTTAGCCCTTGCCATGCAGAATAACTCCGCCCACTTCTAATTTACAGCCAATCAGATCATTTGTTCTTGGTTTTTGATACATACAGAATGACAAACAGTGCAGATCTGAGTAAGCCAACGGATCTTGATGTACACTGTTTGCAAAGGTGGGGCATATCCAGGCTCAGCAGGAGTAGGGTTAGTTTTGATCTACAGGGTAGAAAAGGTATAATAATTATGTGTAATACATGTGTTTTTGTAATTCTGTTTAATCATTTAATATCATGTTTTGTTGACACTATTACTAAGCTATGTCTGATTTAAAATATTAAACTATGAAACCTAAGTATTTGAGTACTTGTTCGTTATTTCACAAAATTTGACAGTGGTTAGATGGAGAGGTCAAGTATATGAAAATTCTACAAAAAGCTAACCTTTACCACTCTCTGAACAAATTCAGCGGACAACAACCTGGTGATATATTTTCTTATTTTTCCCAGAAAATAGGATATGACATTTCGTGCAAATTGTCTCCATTGGAGACAATCTGCATGAAATGTCAAATCCTGTTTTCTGGGAAAAATAGTAAAAAATATTTCAAAATGTCATCTGCTGAAAATTTATCTGAGCGCTAAGCATTTTAGAATTTTAAAATGAGCAGATGGCAGATGAGCGATGATTGTCTTATTTTTCTTCAGGAAATAGGCTTTCAGTCTTTTGGTGCCTCGAGAGGGTTGTGGTTTATGATTGTGGCATTTCCTTGGTATCTTCACTCATATACTGGAACTTCTTTATAAGACAGTTCATTTATAAGACAGATCATTTATAAGACAGTTCATTAGTTCATTTATAAGACAGTTCATTTATGACAGTTCATTAGTTCATTTATAAGACAGTTCATTTTTTAAGACAGTTCATTAGTTCATTTACAAGACAGTTCATTTTTTTTTAAGACAGTTCATTTATAAGACAGTTCATTAGTTCATTTATAAGACAGTGCATTTATAAGACAGTTCATAAGTTCATTTATAAGACAGTTCATCATTTATAAGACAGTTTTCGTTTATAAGACAGTTTTCATTTATAAGACAGTTAATTAGTTCATTTATAAGCCAGTTCATTTTTTAAGACAGTTCATTTATAAGACAGTTCATTAGTTCATTTATAAGACAGTTCATTTATAAGACAGTTCATTAGATCATTTATAAGACAGTTCATTAGTTCATTTATAAGACAGTTCATCATTTATAAGACAGTTTTCATTTATAAGACAGTTCATTTATAAGACAGTTAATTAGTTCATTTATAAGACAGTTCATTTTTTAAGACAGTTAATTTATAAGACAGTTCATTAGTTCATTTATAAGATAGTTCATTTATAAGACAGTTTACATTTATAAGACAGTTCATTTATAAGACAGTTAATTAGTTCATTTATAAGACAGTTCATTTATAAGACAGTTCATTAGTTCATTTATAAGACAGTTTAAGATGTAAGAAGGTATAATGTCAGACCCTACAGATGTATCTAAACAAAACTGTATAGATTATGTAGAAAAATGACCATAGGTCTTTTTTCTATATAATCTTTACATTTTTGTTTGGATACTACATAGTTGTTTAGCTAACACGGTTTTTGCATTGGACCCCAGCAGAGGTTGTGGTGTATTTTGACAATGCATTCTGATTGTCTCTTCAATGACCATTAAAACACAAAGTATCCAATCCTGCTTTTTGGGAATGGTGAGAAACTAGAGCTGTCACATGCCTTTGAAACAGTGCTTAGAGCAGATAACCATGCTAAGGGCTTGGACCATACACTGCTACTCCTTATGCTGGTAATTTCTGTGAAAACTGGCACAGTGGCTCTTTGTGACAAAGAGATTGCAGGTTTAATCTCAGGCCAATTCATACCAAAGCCTTCAAAAATGGTACTGGCTGCTCTTTTACTTGGCACTCAGCATTAACCTTTGTCCTGCTGAACCTGGATATAACCTGCCTTTGCAAACAGTGTAGATCCAGATCACTTGGCTTCTGAGAAGCCAACTGATCTGGATCTGCACTGTTTGCCATTAAGTTGTGAATTTATAGCAACAATCTGGATCAAGTAATCTGATTGGCTGG
Source organism: Anodontia alba (assembly GCA_964016985.1). NCBI lineage: Eukaryota > Metazoa > Mollusca > Bivalvia > Lucinida > Lucinidae > Anodontia > Anodontia alba. The sequence goes on along the minus strand of OZ024836.1, from coordinate 8,972,230 downwards.
AAATTAGAAGTGGAGGTGCCTTCTTAATTTATTCAGCATGACAAAGGTTAAAAAAGTAGAGCTGGGAATCAGATCTGCTCAGCCTGGTTGGTTGGGTTGTAGTTTAATGGCCCAGTCAGGACTATTAAGGTCTTGTGGAGCCTATTGTCTGTATAATGTGACAGGGTGGAATAAGGTCGTGCCTGGGATGATATCTAGTGAGGCAGCACTGTAAAATGAGCATTGAGCTCCCTCCCACATCCAGGCACTATTACGATATGACTGAAAGATTACCGGCACAGTGGCTCAATGGTAGAGCGTCTGCTCTGTGACCAGGAGGTTGCGGGTTCAATCCCCGGTCAGGTCATACCAAAGATTTTTAAAATGGTACTTGCTGCTCTTTCGCTTGGCACTCAGCATTAAGAAAGTAGATCTAGAACTGGTCAGCTCAGTGTCAGTATAATGTGACTGGGTGGAATACCATGTCAAAGTGCTTGGGGCATGATATTTCATTGAGGCAGCACTCTAAAATGAGCATTGAGCTCCCTACTACATCCAGACACTGTTACGATATGACTGAAAGATTGTTGAAACCGAGGTAAAACCCAAAAAAGCAAACATTTCTGTGAAGCTTTTTGAAATTCAAAACATCACTGTAGAAGTAGTTTGCAATTGAAACTCAGGTAGTCAGACAGACAGAAAAACAAATCAACTGATGTAATGACCTGTTAGCTCTTCAGCTTCTGTTTGGAGATATATCCATTATGAAAACACGCTTTTTCAAATAAATTGAAAACTTCACCACCAGCAACTGAAAGTTTTCAGATAAAATTTCTGATATTTTGCATATTTCTGCTCAAAACATAGATTGTGGGTACTGGTCAATGCTATTTGCTCAGACATATTTGTCCAAATATTAATGGAAAATATGAACCACCTCGTGGAAAATTATACCTTCTAACATGTGCGCCCAATGAAGACTCAAATCAGCCTGCGCATATAAAACGTATGGAAAATGTGAGGTACAACCCGAGAAAAATACTTTCTGACGTGCCCCCAATGAAGACTTAGATCAGCCTGCACATCGGCGCAGTCTGATCAGTCTTCTTTGTCCACATGAAGAAACTTTTCATCTTTGGTTGTTCAAATGCGCTCAGTGAAAATTCTGATCTGACTGCAGGAATGTACAGGCTGATCTGAATCTTCGCTGGACGCACATGTCCAAAGGCTTGTATGGAGTAAACAAAATTTGAAATCTGATCATAGGATATTTTTAGGGTCCAAATCTGTAGCCCCGGTGAGAAGGTAGGTATTTCGATGTAAGAGTTATTTGCCTTTGGGTGTATCATTTCCCTTGAAGGAATTAAGATATTTATTAATTATGTTATCTTGTACAAAAAGTGTTAATTTCTCATTTGTAACACTCCTGACATGAAAATGTTTAACCCTTAAAACGCCAATCACAATTTCAACAGACATCATATGAAATGTCGTTTTGTTATTTTTCCGCAAAAAGTAAGTCTTGACATTTCATGTGAATTGTCTGGCAAGCAGACAAGTCCCGTGAAATGTCAAGACATTTTCTTTGAAAAATAAAAATTTAGAATGTCGTCTGCTAAAAATTTTGCTTGGTGCATTAAGGGTTAGTGGGTCAGGTAACCCCCCGCACCCCCGCGTCCGGCGCCAATCTATCAACAGGCCTGAGTCTCTCTTACACAATACAAGTCAAACCACCCAATGTTTGTAGCAAGTTTCAAAATCCGAGATCCGGTAGTTCCCGAGAAATCTTTGACGAAAAAAAGTATACAAACACACAAGCACACACACACATTGTTACGGAAAAGACAAAAACTGTATACCCCACTAGATGCTTCGTATACTGTGGGTATGATCAGAGATTTTAAATGCATGTCTGAAATCGTCCATGGTAAGGATAGAGTTTGAGTTTTGTCATCTGTCCAAAGTTGTCCTTGGCGTAGAAAATTTTTGCACTCGATTTGAGCCACCACAGCACAGAAATGTATACCACCTGGAAAAAAAAAAGAAAAAGAAATGGGTCACGTCAAGGAAAACATGCCTTCGAACATGCACAAAATGCGCATATTCAGATCATCCTGCGCATATTCAGATCACCCGAGCCTTTGCTCTATATTCATACATTCTCTAGTATCCGATGATTCTGTTAGTGGACAGTGAAGGTCCTGATCAGACTGCGCGAATGCGCAGGCTGATCTGGGGCTTCACTGTCTGCATATGCCCAAAGACAGGTTTTCGCACGACACGGCCCAAATAAGCCATGACCTGTGGACATCACAGAAACATACCTATATAATTTTGGCCCCCTTAAACCCCACTTTTATGTAGTGAAACTCGGGTTTACAGGGGTATACATTATTTTTCTTATTTCTGCTCAAAAACATAGATTGTGAGTACTCAATTGAACCACCTCTTTGAGGCGGTTCTAACGAGTACCCACAATCTATGTTTTTAGCAGAAATATGAAAAAATGTCAGAATCGTGTGAATCGCCTCATCGAGGCGGTTCTAACGAGTACCCACAATGTAAGTTTTGAGCAGAAATATGAAAAATATCAGAATTTTTCATTTTTTTTTTTTTTTTTTTTTGTGGTAAAATTTTCAGTATATTTGAATTGGCGTGTTTTCGTAATGAAATGTGCGCCACACGTATTCAAAGAACACAGAGAAGGTTCTGGTTAGACCATGAGTGCACAGGCTGGTCTGAGTCTTGGTTTGGCACACATATCTGAAGGTACGTCCTCTTACTTTGTAGGTCAAAGCACCACATTCCACACAAATTGACCTTATAAGGACCTGATCAGCATGCATGACTGCACAGTCTGGCCAGGATCTTTGCTTTTTACAAGTACAGTTTAACTTCAATAGCTCGAACATCTTTGGGACCATGGAAATGTGTTCTAGACATGGGTATTTCGAGCCACTGAGGGTTAATCATAGCGCAAGGTCAGGAGGCAAATTGGGATAACTTAGGGATGCTTTTTCGATCCTCTTTACAAAAAAGGTATGTTGAGTGTACTCATTAGAATTCCCTCGATGAGGTGATTTAGATGAGTGCGCACAAAATACATTTTAATTATAATATAATAAAAAAAAAATCCCTAAAATATCCCAAATATTTGTTTTCTTGCGCAATCGGAAGAACTTCCTTAAGAGTCAAGAACGAGTTCGACTGGCAGTCATGGTAAACAGGCCATCGATGTTCGAGTCGAAGTTTACTGTTGTTGGTTCAGCTGAAAATACTGTTCAGGCATAGCATATAGATCTTAAGTACTGGTACAGTCAGACCTGAACAAACAGTGTAGACCTAGATCAGATGCAACATACAACATCTGATCAAGGTCTACACTGCTTACCACACATCAAGATGGTGTCAGACAGATCAATATATAGCGCAATGGACTTGTTTAAATTTTAGGGCATGTATGATTTGTCGTTAAAGTGTCTCAATATTGAAGGGAATGGATAGACTTTCAGGTTAGACAATTATGTCAAAATTGTTTTGTCTCCCTTTTGAAAAGGGGTCCACTCTAACAGGAAAGAATTTTCTCCCTGTGGGAGAAAATTCTTTCCTTTTAGAGTAGACCCCTTTTCAGAAGGGCATTTGAGTGCAGGAAAGAAATCAGGAAGTTACACAAATTTTCTCCCTTGTGCAAAATGGCAGAAAATCTACAAAGCGTATTGTGTCCCCTTTAACCCTTATCATGCTGAATAAATAAAAATGCCACGCCCACTTCTAATTTTCAGCCAGTCAGATTAAATGATCAAGGTTTTTGATAGAAATTCACATATTTAATGACAAACAATGCAGATCCAGATTAGATGATTTCGTAGAAGCCAACTGATCTTGATCTACACTGTTTGCAAAAGCAGGGTACACCCTGGTTCAGCAGGACAAGGGTAATCGGTACAGATGGTATATCAGGTGAAACAGCACTTATCAAGCATGTTGACTTTATATCAGAAGACATAAGAAACACCTCTGGAAATTGAGGTCTGGTAAAGTGAGCCCTCCAAATTAAGACTGTTTAATATCTGACCAATGACGACCCGTATCAGTCTGCAAGTACACGCATCTGCGTTGTTGGCTATTATAAAGAGTGATCCTGGGCATTTCTACATGTATAAACGATTCTTGTGATCTTGTGGAATCGCAAGAAATAAATCCTCTTTATACTCTGTAATTGATTATTATTATACTCTGACTTGTTCTACTCATTTTTAAGGCAACTTACGAAGACTTCTGTCGTTTGTTTACACTTTTATTTTCTATTGTCAAAGCTTCATCTTTTGTTGTATTCTTTCGGGAAAACCTTGGAGTCGGGAGATTTTTATCAGCCTGAGCACGTGTCAGCGCCTGCATCCACAAACTGGAATAAGAATAACCCTTTAACCGTTAATCACAGTAACAGTATATGACATTTTAAACTTTTGTTTGGATGCGGAATTCAGCCCATGACTGTACGGCACTTTACTGCACAGAGCCTTTCAGTATCACCCTTCTATCGCCTCGATACGACTTAAATAATGTTGAAAGGGTCGTAAAATACCAACATCATCATGATCATCTCAGCAACAACATCTCACTAACTATCTTGGTCCTGCTTTAAGTAGATTTAACGACTGAATTGGTTCAATAATCAGCAAATACCAGCACTAGCTCTGACATCTCTGACACTTTAGCGTTTTGTTTTTATTTTGTACTTGTGCGTTCATTTTCCTTGTAGATGGTCAGCACTATGGGGCACCGTTTTACTATTTATTCCCTATTTAAAGATAGCCATAAATCGAATTACGGATATCCATAATTCGAATTAATTATATCATTTATTCAGCCCATTTATTGATATCACTAAATCGAATAATGGATATCCATAATTTAGCCCCATTTATGGATATCACTAATTCGAATTATGGATATCACTAATTCTAATTATGGGTATCCATAATTCGAATTATAGATATCAAATGGGCTGAATAAGTAATAACACTGATTCGAATTATTGATATTCATGATTCGAATTAGTGATATCAATAAATCGGGCTAAATTATTGCTATTCATAATTTGAATTAGTGATATCCATAATTCACCGCAAAGGCCTTTGGTTAAAACATTTCTCCATAAGTCACGTGACTGAGTTATCGCGTGATTTCAAGAAGGCGCAATGGCAGCATCATTCTAGTGCAAAAGAAGAAAAAACGATTATTTTCTATTTGCGTTCCACAAGATAACACGTGTATGTTAACTGTTGAGAAGCACATTCCATGGTATCTATCATTTGTTTGCAGTGTACACGCCTACTTGATCTTACATTGTTGTGTACCGCCGGTTACCCTAGACTCTTGGGTCATGGCGCTCTTAAGCATTATTTGACGTGTCATCAATTTCACAGGTAACCCCCCTGTATATTTGTATTGTTTAAGACAACATAGTCTGCTAGAACATCATTTTATATCATTTAATTTAAAAATTTTGGCATCAACTGTCTTCATAATATCATTAAATCGAATTACAGATATCCGATAATCTAAATGGTTTGTGGATGTCACTAATTCGTATAATGGATATCACTTATTCGAAAAAGTAATATCCGTAATTCGAATTAGTGCTATCCATAAATGGGCTGAATTAGTGTATTCATAATTCGATTTAGTGATGTTCATAAATCGATCGAATTATGAATATCACTAAATCGAATTATAGGATTATGGATATCTATTAATAGGGAATAATACTAAAACCGCGCCCCATAAAGCACTGCACACATCAAAGCACGGGGCGATGTTTTACGCCCTTCACACACGACTAAGCTGTCCACACACCCTAGTCTTTTTTCCGAAATTTTACGTTAAATTGGTCAATTTCTTTGTGATACTTGATATTCATAGACATGACCATGACCATTGTTTTAATCTTTTAGCAGTTTGATACGTTCATATTTGATACTGTACGTTTGTTGATCATAAATTCAGAATAAAATCTTATCAATAGAATACATGCAGTTTGCCTGCCCGCAATCATTTCTTTTGTGCTTGAGGTACAATGTATATGCATATGTTATTCGTACCTGAATGATTATGCGAAAAGCTGTTTAAAGTGCATGTTTAAGACTAGAGGAATGAAGTGAACACACACACACGCACGCACGCACACACACACACACACACACACACACACACACACAACGTACTCAGCACTGTCCAGGTCATGTGCACACAAGCTTAGCTTCCTATCTCCAGTAAAATAGAGTTCAATCAGGCAACCAGTGTCTACATCCTTGGGTGGCAACAGAGTCCTGCACTGCAAAGTAAAATACATCTACCGTAAATAGGCGACTCCAAGTAAAGCATGTAAATGTTTTTGATTGATTGAGTTGTGGTTTTACGGCCCAGTCAACCCATTAGGGTCATGTTGTGCGCGGCCAGTTTAACTTACCACACTTTTCCTGGACAGGCTTAGTCCTGTAAGCGATTAACCAGTACTTGTGCACATTCGTTCGCCAGAAACAGACAAATGTTCCTCTTGAATCAGCGGAAGGGAGAGAAAATAGTTCATGATCAATCTCCACGAAAGAATGATGCGAGACCCTGCGGGGATCGAAACCGAGGCGGTTCAAACGAGTATCCACAATCTACGTTTTTGAGCAGAGATAAGAAAAATAATGTATACCCCTGCAAACCCCAGTTTTACTATATAAAAGGGGTTTAAGGAGGTCAAAATTATAAAGGCATATTTTCGTGATGGAGGCTTGAGATTTACAAACCACCTTCAATCAGACCAACTTCTTCTGGAAATGGACCGCTCCAAAGGGTTGAGGTGGAAGAGTCCACTCGGCATAAAAGGGTTAAATCCTTCCAGAAATGGGTGTCACTTCTAGAGGAATGACTTTGAAATCAGAGGGAGAAAATTCTTTCCTTTATGAGTAGTCATCAATGGGACTGGAGATATATATGGTCCTGTCAGAGTTATGTTCCTTGAAAGCATCCATTGCCTTTCTACCTGACTCATTACAGGTTCCCTATCCAATTAAAGGGGTGTCTAGATTGTGTTGTAGTATTATCATTAATTATAGAAATGTCTGTATGTATTGCAAGTAGTGTAGACCCTGATCAGACCCCACGTTTTTCGACGTCTGATCTGGGTCTTCACTCTTTGACAATGTCTCTTTTATATGGGACGCTAGGCCTAACGGAGTTAATTAGTCTTTGATATACCTTAAGTGGTCCTTTTAACCGTCGTATGTAGAAATTTATAATGTCTTGACATTTACAATAAATGGCAGTTGGCTTAGAATACTCGGTGACTGTAAGAACATAGTCGTAAACGTGTTGTTTTCTTTTGAATGGAAAAATCAGGGCGAAGTCGGTTAATGTTTCCTGACCCATTTCGCCAACACACACACACACAGAGAGAGAGAGAGAGAGAGAGAGAGAGAGGCGCAAACGGAAACAAATGTTTCCAAAATTGGTCACCTTGTAGAGAAGATCAGAACAAATGTAGGTTTATCTTTGAAAATGCTAAATTAGTTTCAAAACATGTTTTCGAACTGATTTCAGAAACTGACTATATAACTCCTATCATTTCTTCTGGATCCGCCTAAAATATAAAACCCAGGCCCATTGAGGGTACCGTATTTGGCGCTGCCTCTATGTGACTCAGTTGCCTGGCAGCGTTAAAAATCTGTAAACTGTAAACTGGTACCGTATTTACCGTAGATATTTGATATATTTTGTAAATATGACTGGTTCCCGTGAAAATTATAATCTTATGACTATCAGAATATAAATTCAACGCATGCTTGGGAGAAGTGGATTTTGGATTTTCAAATATTGAGATTATAGTGGGTTTTTTTTTAATTATTATGAAATATGAACCTTTCTTTATTAAACATTTATTAGAATGTTTAAATTTTAACAGTACTGAGACTTTCTGTTAATGACATCACAAACACACAACACCATGCCTGAGCAAACAGTGTATGCCCAGATCATACGCTGCAGAACGAGGCATCTTATCAGGATCAACACTGCCACGTTAACATGTTTATACCTAGCGTCTAATGAAAGGATATTGGCAAACGGTGTAGACCCTGATCGGACGCCGCAAAATGCGGCGTCCGATCAGGGTCTACACTGTTTGCATTTCATACGGGGATTTCTAGAAAACATGGTAATAATAAAAACTAACCAGACATACTGCTATTGGAAACAGACCGGTCCAAAGAGTTATGGTAGAAGAGTCCACTCAGCTTAAATGGGTTAATTAGCAGTTTTCGGCCTAGCAACAGTACAAATGGACGTTCCCAATAAAGAGGGTAAACACGTACCTGACGACCAGATTTTATTGCCATACAGTCCTGTTTAACATCGAAAGTTTTCTGTGGCGTAGAACTTCGCTTGCTGCTGAAATATTTCAGACTTCCACCAAGACACACGACTAGCCAGGCTTTCTTCCATTTCTTCAGTAGTGGTTCTATAAACAAAAGAATAAATACACCACGTAAATCCTAAGTGACAGTCATGTGCATTTAAGTAAACTTTCTTCCGTCAGGATTTCAGTCTGTAATACTTTATTGGAATACAGAGCTATTTTAAGGTATAACTTTGTAACCGTTTCTGCTTGCTGTGAAAAATAAAAACAAAAAACAAAAACAAAAAACAACAACAAAAAAAAAAAACACACACACACACAAACACACGCACGCACGTGCGCGCACACACGCAAGCACAAACACCACCACCACTACCACCACCACCACCAACAACCAAAAAACAAAACAAAACAACACTAAAACACACACACACACACACACACAAAGACACAAAAAGTCAACGTTATTTTCAATAAACGTCTAAAAGATTGCCTTTGGAAACAAAGAACATACATGTATTACAGATAGAAAATGGAAGTCTCGGTTTTAGAGACTTAATCGCATTACCTAAACATAGCTCCGTCTTGTTAATCTTTTTTTTTTTTTTTTTTTTTTTTTTTTTTGTACCTTACTTACTCCAAATATCCAGACACCTTTCCGTCTTACGATATTTATCCTACATCTTTGAACAAATCCACTTCATTACATGCTGGCGAGTCTGAAAGTTCTGGATAATTGCCAAACAATGTAGACCCTGATCAGATGCTGCTTTCTGTGGCCTCTCATATGGGTCTAGACGGTTTGCTCAGACATGTCCATCCCATAATAATCAGACTCCTTACCTCGTTACGATATTTGTTCTTAAACCCATTGTTGTCGGAAGACCTGTAAAAGGGTAACTGGCAAACAGTGCAGACCCAGATCAGACGCCGCAGAACGCGGCGTCTGATCAGGGACTCCACTGTTTGCAAATAGTTTAGCCATTTTTCTGTAGGTAATATGTAAATCTCATAGCCGGACACCTAAAATTGAAATTGGACTCTTCCAATATATAGTGTGGGAGAGTCTATTTAGTATACAATGGGTTAAATTTGAACAAGTCCATTTCACCATCTGTTCTTGCGTCTGCATGAAATTCTTGATGAATGTCAAACAATGTAGACTCAGATCAGACGCCGCGTTCTGTGGCGTCTGACCTGGATCTACATAGTTTGCTCAGACCTGCCTGTCCGAATATTTAGGGTTAATACAGTAATCTCGTACTTTGTCTGAAAACCCATCCTGCCTTCAGGATAATAACATCATCATCTGAAGTCACTAGGGATGACGCCATATTCAAAATTCATCTCCAATCGCCATATATCCACTGGAATATTTTACACGCCATAACTGCCTTCAGTCTTCAATAACACCTGTAAGAGTTTTACCAGTATAGTTTACAAAAAAATCATATTGACGTTTAAAGAATTAAGCGATTAAGCAAGTACCGTATTTGCCTTAACTATTTGGACACCTTAGCTCCTTACAACATCCATAGTTCCAGATAAGAGGGCGTATTCAGTTAATATTTTTTCTTATTTCTCCACGAAAACATTTGTTGTGTGTACGCATTGGAAGCGACTCGACGAGGCGCTTCTAATGAATACCACAACATACGTTTTTGTGAAGAAATAACAAAAATAGCAATACTTTTTAAATGAAAAAAAAAAAGCCTTATCTGGAGCCATGAATGATACTTCTTATATAAGATTTGATCAAGCCTATTTTACTGTCAGAAGTTGTGTCAAAAAAACTGCTGCATTAGTGTTAGACATCCTCGAAAGCGTTCTGTGGCTTCTTATCTGGATCTACACTATTTGTTCAGGCATGGTTGTCCGAGTACTGAGCATGTATACGGTAGGGTATAGGACGCTTAGTGTAATAAATTAATCCACTGATTCAAATCGCATGTAAAACAGTGCTTTATACGTATATACGCGAAGAGAAGTTGCAAATGATCTGTTTGTTTGTTTGTGTTGAGGTTTTACGGCCCAGTCAACCCAGTGGGGTCATGTCGAGCGCGGTCAGTTTACCTAACCACACGTTTACTGGGCAGGCTTAGTCCTCTAAGCGGTTAACCAGTATTGTGCACATTCTTTCGCCAGAAACTGACAACTGCCCTTCTTGAATCAGCGGAAGGGAGAGAATGACCGTAGAAAATATTTCATGATCAATCTCCACGAAAGAATGTTGCCGACCTCGGCGGGGGTTGAACCCGCGACCTCCTGGTCTCCAGTCGGACGGCGCATCCAACTGAGCCATCGAGGCCGGCCAAATGATCTGTTTGTCAGAATCTGTGCTTTTCGCAAGCAGCAACACATTATACAGCAGTCAAAGATTCTATTTGAAGCGAACAGGGTTTCCCCTGGTCAGACAGCGTGGGTGCACAATTAAGCTGATATGGGAATCGCATTCTTTATATATGGCAGTTTTGTGTGACCCTTTTCTTTTACTTGAAATAAGTAAATATGTATGTGTATATACTGCTTTTACGAAGTACAAATACAAAGTGCAAATTTATTTATTAGGAAATCTATAAAGAACATGAATGCAAATAACGGCAAAGCAAAGTGAAATTAGCAAGTAAAACGAGAGAGAAAGAAAAAAATGAAAATCAATACTGAGCCATATAGATCTCACATAGCCCAATGTTGAAGTGCATAGGCCAAGGAGGGAGATAATCCCCCCGCCCTCCCCCAACCCACCCATGAAGGTATAATCTTTAACTCAAAACTCGGATGATTTGATTGGATCAGATATGCCAGATTTAGAATTCATTTAAATTTAGTTAAAACCAAGCTAAAAACAACAAAAACAAAAAATATTAAATATTAGATAAAGTAAAAGCGAAGCAATGAATGAATGAATGAATGAATGAATGAATGAATGAATGAATGAATGAATGAACGAACGAATGAATGAATGCATCACGAAAACATGCCTATATAATTTTGATCCCCTTAAACCCCACTTTTATAAAGTAAAACTGCGATTTATAGGGGTATACATAATTTTTCTTATTTTGCTAAGACTGTGGGTACGCGTTAGAATCGCCTCGTTTTGAGCAGAATTATGAAAAATATTAGAATTTTTTGTCTGAAAATTATCCTTTTTTGGTTGTAAAATTGCGCGTTTTCGTAATAAATGAATGAATGAATAAAAGAATGAATGAAAGTTTATTTTCATAGTGGGCCATTAAAGGGCATAACAGGACATATCAAACTACAATGATACAATGAAACATACAAAACATATCTACTGATTTAAAAATAACATGAAAGCTCGCATCATTTTATTGACAATGTTATTCTCTAGTAATCAACCCGTTCAGCACTACTCTGAGCATAGTGACTCTGAGTACTTTGAGTCTTCGTCTTCTTGATGTTGTATATTCTGCCTGTATATAAGCGCACGTGGTTGTCCGTTGATGGATGACCACTAAAAGTGTTCATCACAAAAACATGCCTATATAATTTTGACCCCCTTAAACCCCACTTTTATATAGTAAAACTGGGGTTTACAGGGGTATACATTATTTTTCTTATTTCTGCTCAAAACATAGATTGTGGGTATTCGTTAGAACCGCCTCTGCGAGGCGATTCTAACGCGTACCCACAATCTATGTTTTGAGCAGAAATATGAAAAATATTTGAATTTTTTGTCTGAAAATTTTCAATTTTTCGGCGATTAACTTTTCAGTATATTTGAATAGGCAGGCTTTCCGCGATAATGTTTTTTTTATATACGTTATTAGCAGGAGGGGTTGGAGGCTATATTGTCCTGTGAGTCGTCTCTAAGATGTTTATGCAGATGCAGTCGCTTTAAATGCAGCTTGTATCAGAAAGGTCTGGTTTTTTACTCTTCCGCCAGAATAATGTTAGTTTTATCGGGAATAATACTGGGAACGAAGCTTCTGCCGTCAGCCAGTAGCTGCACTATAATTTTTCTGTCTCTAATGTGTTCTGACCATATATGAAGTCCTAAAGTATGTTAAAGGTATCTTTTAAGCTCTGACTTCTAACAGAACCGAGGGCTGGACAACGTAGTAACATATGTTCTAGGTTTTCGTCTTCGAGACAACAGAGTGGACATATTGCCTCCTTGACACCGTCGATGTTGTTCTTCATCTTGTGAGACTGGAGTAGATACGTCTGTCAGGATACGCCCTTTTACTGTAGTCCGCATTACATCCGAGCTATTAGACTGGACAGAGTCCCAGACAGGATGCGTGCTTCCAATCTGAAGGCTTGGTAGATAGCATCTCTTCAACGTGGATATCCCCGGCAATCTCATGTAGCTGATGAGGCCTTCCCAGGGGGTGGAGTACATGTTCCCTTGTTTCCTTGGAAAAAAAATCGGCATTTTCCCTTGTTCTCCAAAATCAAAATCTTGATTTTCTATGTTCCCTGTTCCACAAAATTGCCTTTGTTCCCCTGTTCCCTTCAGTTTTAGACTTTTGTTCCCTTGTTCCACTGAAATAAATGGCCTTATTCCCCTGTTCCTCGAAACCCCTGGGAGGGCCTCGCTGATGTGTCCAGACCATCACGAAAACATACCTATATAATTTTGACCCCCTTAAACCCCACTTTTATATAGTAAAACTAGGGTTTACAGGGGTATATATTATTTTTTCTCATTTCTGCTCAAAAACATAGATTGTGGGTACTCGTTAGAACCGCCTCGTCGAGGCGGTTCTAACGAGTACCCACAATCTATGTTTTGTGCAGATATATGAAAAATATCAGAGTTTTTTTTATCTGATTTTTTTTTCATTTTTTGGTAAAATTTTCAGTATATTTAAATAGGCATTTTCGTAATGCTTTCTTAACTGCGTAGTTTGGGTACATTCGGTTCAGTTCTGTTATTCGGCCATTTCCGTATGTCCGGTTACGGAAGTGGTCGAACAGCTACAATTGTTTGTGTGTGAAAGCAGGAAGCAGGAAGCACAGACGTATACAATTAGGGTATTAATTTTTTAGCGCTCGTTAATTCTTAAAGAAATAATGTCATCATAAAGTCTCAGCACAGAAAGTAAGAAGAAAGGTAATATTACAAAACTTTACGATCGTTTTCTTTATTAAATATAATGGAAAAATAAATAGCACATTTTTTTCCAACTTTGCCTGAGACAGCAGTCAGGTAGTAGCTTACATTTAATTGAGACTATTGCTGCATTGAAATATAACGTTTGAAACCAGTAGTGGGTTTCATTAATTTTTTTTTGCTGCAGAATTTCGGACTCCAACGAGACTAGAAGATGATTTGTCAATCACTGCATGGGTATAGACTAAAACCTTAGTTTTCAATGCAACACCACACAAAAGGAAGTGTTCCTTAAATGTCTGCACAGACACTTGGGGTCAGAAGAGCAACGGCTGCTATTTGCTGGAAAGGTATCCACATGTCTGTGTATAGAAACCTTTCCAGCAGATATCAATTTTTCAAAAGTGTTTTTAATGGGAAAAAACAGGCTGACTTCGTATGGTGAATGAATGTCTATTATTATGTCACCAGTATACCATATTTACCCTATGTATTCGGACATCTCAACTCCTTACCATATCTGTTCTAAAAATTTGAACTAGTACAATTCACTACCCGATGTTGTGTCTAAAAATTGCTGGATGAGTGGCAAACAGTGTAGACCCAGATGAGACACCGCAGAATAGACCCAGATGAGACACCGCAGAATAGACCCAGATGAGACGCCGCATTCTGCGGTGTCTCATCTGGGTCTGTACTGTTTGCTCAGGCCTGTCTGTCCAAATACATATGGTAAATACAGTAACATATATTCTGTATGTTGTTCAATAATATAAAAATGCAAAGAGATCATATTCAGACCATATATGCTCTACTGCCCTGCAAGCATCTGTTGCATTGCAGTCTGAGGTTCTAGTCTCTGATGTAGATTAATTGCACTACAATCTGTAAGCGTAGCCTTGTCTTTATCCGCACAGGTCTGTATGGGTAGTAAGTATGCAGCAAGTATTTAGGGTACTCAAGGCCGGGTCATGTCCCAGTGGGCACATGATGCATTTACATAAATGCAGGTCATTAAATAATGCACCAGTCATTTGTATCCAAGGCCAACTCCCCACCCGCAGGGAATAGCGGGGACAACATCTTTCTATCCATCACAGCCCTACTAAAAACACGGCGCTGCACAGACAACTGGGTAGTAAAAGCCTAGTTCTTTTTCCCTCACCCCACAGAGACAAAAATAAAAATTGGATAAATATAAAATCTTACGTCCCCACTATTTTGGTGTGAAATCACAACCCAGATATTTGCCCAGCACTGTTGGGGCATTCAAAGGGTCATTGTTCTACACATTAGCCCAGCCATTCCCCACCCTTCCCCATATGTCGCAGGAAGATGGGTGTGTGGACAGTGGATGCAAATCACTGGTGCATTACTCCAGATTGGAGGAGTATCCACTAATTTTGATTATTTTTTCACAAAAAACGTTTGTAGTAGGTACTCATTAGAAGACCTTTTTGAGATGCTTCCAAGTAATCATCAGGAAAACACACCTATTCAAATATACTGAAAATTTTACCACCAAAAAAATGAAAATTTTCAGATAAAAATTCTGATATTTCTCCTATTTATGCTCAAAACATAGATTGTGGGTACTCGTTAGAACTGCCTAGGTGAGGCAGTTCTAATGAGTACCCACAATCTATGTTTTTGAGCAGAAATAAGAAAAATAATTATACCCCTGTAAACTCCAGTTTTACTATATAAAAGTGGGGTTTAAGGGGTCACATGATATAGGCATGTTTTATGATTCATGACCCTCAGTATATTTTCTTGGAGAAAATAGGTAAATATCCATACTTTGGTTGAATAAAACATCTTATCTGGAGGTTATAATTGAATTAATTGATCAGAGCACAGCATTTCTGTTAAGATGGCATGTGCACCCACAAAGACTCAGATCAGCTTAGGCTTATATCAGAGTCTTTGCATTACGAAAACACACCTATTCAAATATACTGAAAATTTTACCTAAAAAAAATGAAAATTTTCAGATAAAAAATTCTGATATTTGTCATATTTCTGCTCAAAACATAGATTGTGGGTACTTGTTAGAACCGCCTCAATGAGGCAGTTCTAACAAGTACCCATAATCTATGTTTTGAGCAGATATTAAAAAAAAATAATGTATACCCCTGTTAACCCCAGTTTTACTATATAAAAGTGGGGTTTAAGGGGGTCAAGTTTATATAGGCATGTTTTCGTGATGGCCTGGTGCACAAGTAATCTTGTAGAAAATGCTGCACCCTGGCTCAGTTGTCATTGTTGTAGGAACTGCAGTATACCAAGATTGGTGTCAGAATGGTTTAGATGATGAAATTATGAGATCAGAAGACTGACTCCTTCAAAGACATGCTTCCATGAAACAGAATGCCACAAGAAGCTATTGTCTGTTTACCAGACATCTCTGAACAGGTACATAGGCCTACTATTCTCATTCTTGTATTTATGTATTAATAAACCCTTGTTCTGCTGAACCCGGATATACCCTGCCTTTGCAAACAGTGTAGATCCAGATCAGTTGGCTTCTTCAGAAGCCAACTGATCTGGATCTGCGCTGTTTGTCATTCAGTATGTGAATTTATATCAATAATCTGGATCAAGTAATCTGATTGGCAGAAAATTAGAAGTGGGTGTGGCATCTTAATTTATTCAGCAGGACAAGGGTTAATGTATAGTGTGCTGGGTAAAATTTCATCAGGTTTCATTTTGAAATATTTTTCTTATTTTTCCCCCTTTCGCCGTGGTGACTCAATCAGATAAACATCCGACTGGTCATCACAAGGTTACAAGATCAACCCAGGGCTGGGATAGACCCCCAGCAGGTCCGGCAACATGCTTTCTATTGTGGAGATTGAGGTGTTTTCTACTGTCAGTCCCTTCTGCTGAGTCAAGAAGTGCAGTTGTCAGTTTCTGGCAAGGAATTGTTAAACTCCAACCGAACCAAGATAGCCACAACTAAGGAGGGAGGCAAGTACAGTCGAACCTCGTTATCTCGAACTCGCTTATTTCGAATTACCGCTTATCTTGAAGTGAAAATCTGGTCCCTGTTTTAACATGAAACTATGACAACAGGTAACAAAATAATGTGGAAAAGAGGAGAAATTGCTCCTAAGGAGCAATTTCTCCTCTTTTCCACATTATTTTTATATATATATTTCTAGCCGGCCTCGGTGGCTCAGTTGGATGCGCCGTCCGACTGGAGACCAGGAGGTCGCGGGTTCAACCCGCGCCGAGGTCGGCAACATTCTTTTGTGGAGATTGATCATGAAATATTTTCTACGGTCATTCTCTCCCTTCCGCTGATTCAAGAAGGGCAGTTGTCAGTTTCTGGCGAAAGAATGTGCACAATACTGGTTAACCGCTTAGAGGACTAAGCCTGCCCAGTAAACGTGTGGTTAGGTAAACTGACCGCGCTCGACATGACCCCATTGGGTTGACTGGGCCGTAAAACCTCAACACAAACAAATATATATTTCTAACTTCAGGAGTCAAATTACATAATCATTTGTTAAATGTGGTTGTTCAATTTATTGTTTTCCTCACTCTCTCAACTCTGATATGTCGAAGTACGGATATCTTGAAGTGTTTCAGTGAGTCCCTTGGAATTCGAGATAACGAGTGTAGACTGTATTTCTGTATCAGAGTTGTTTCCTTTGGAGATGTGTCCACTTCCTTTAATCATTTTACATTCTCTTGTTTTGCAGGTGTCTGATGGGAAAATAACCATAGATTTCCTGCTTCCAAATGGCATGTTTATACCAAAGACAGTTGACTTTGATATGCCACTGGACATGTTAAAGCAGGTAAGTTGTTTACTGAGGAGATTCCACTGAATACACACAAGATATGCTTTGATCCATTACGAAAACATGTCTATATATTCAAATATACTGAAAATTTCACCACCAAAAACGGAAAGTTTTCAGGTAAAATTTTTGATATTTTTCATATTTCTGCTCAAAACACAGATTGTGGGTACTTGTTTGAACTGCCTCGATGAGTCGGTTCTATTGAGTACCCACAGTATATTTTTGAGCAGAAATAAGAAAAAATAATGTATATCCCTGTAAACTCCAGTTTTACTGTGTAAATGTGGGGTTTAAGGGAGTCAAAATTATAAAGGCATGTTTTAGTGATGATAGCTCCAGATAAGGTGCTATTTTTCATCCAAAACAATTCATATTTTTCTTATTTCTCCACAAAAACAGATGTTGTGGTACTCATTTGAAGTGGTTGGCCGAGACACTTCTAATAACAATCTACAACATATACCCTGTTTGATGTAATTACTGCACACACTCCTATAAGCCCACAGTCAAGCAATTGCATAGTCTTCAGATTACAGTCAGTGTACTTTTTATCTACTTCTTTATAAAGGCATATGTTGTTGGTACTCATTTGAATTGCAGTGACTTGTAGATGCAATTCAAAAAAGAACCCACAACATATGTTTTGTAAAGAAAATCAGAAAAAATTGCTTAAACATCATCAAATAAGTCCTTTACTGAATTTTTTTAATGTGTACCATCAGTAGGTAGATACATACTAGTATTTTACCACAAGTTTTCCCAGTAATTTTGAAAAATCTAAGCACACTGTGCAGTAATTAGGTCAAATATGGTATGTTTTTTGTAAAGAAAATTTAATAATAAAACTATTTACCGGATACCCTCTCTTATCTTGAGCTATGTTTGATGCAGAAATAACTAATAATTTCTGAATACCCCTTTCATGTGGAACTATGTAGTAAGTGCACAGTTTCCAGTTGCAGGCTTCAGACTGTGAACTGTATAATATGTCATTACAAAAATAAGCCTATTCAAATATACAGAAAATTTCACCTCCAAAAACTGAAAATTTTCAGATGAAAAACTGATATTTTTCTTATAGCTGCTCAAAAACATAGATTGTGGGTACTCATTAGAACTGCCTCCTTATATTTTTCTTATTTCTGCTCAAAACATGTTTTTGAGTAGAAATAAGAAAAATAATATATACCTCTGTAAACCCCAATTTTACTATATAAAAATGGGTCAAAATTATATAGGCATGTTTCCAGAAAGTTAAAAGGTAACTGTCTCAACCTAGTTCTAGTCAATACCAATGTATATTTCAAATTTGATTGAAATCATTCAATTCATTTTCAAGCTATTAAACAAAAACTCAGTTGGGATGTCAATCAAGGCCCATAATGGTGTTGAAAACAAACGTGATTGAATTATTTTCAGCCCAACATAGATCTAGTCAGTATTAATTTGTATATAAAATTTGATCAAAATCCATTAATTTGTTCTCAAAGTATGAATGGAAATGAAATTCTGACATCAGCCAAGGGCCATCCATAACTCTGTTGAGAGTTAACAAAATTTCTCCATTTACAAATCTAAACCACTCTTTCTCAATATCGATGCCTATACAAAGTTTAAAGAAAATTCATAAAAAAAAAACAAAACAAAAATAAACAAAAAAACAACTGGATTCTGAGAGCAGAAATGGTGCTGATGGAAGGAGGCCACTGACATCACTGCATTTAACCATTACAACATTGGAATGTAGGTGTAATCATGTCCGATTTTGGTATTTTTCGTTGGATTCGACGCCATTTAGAGAGAAATGTTTGACAAAATGGGTAGAAAAAATCATTGAATTCATTATGAAAACACGCCTGTTCAAATATATAGGAAATTTCACCTCCAAAACCTGAAAATTTTCAGACAAAAATTTTCTGAATTTTTTTCAAATTTCTGCTCAAAACATAGATTGTGGGTACTTGTTAGAACAGCTGCGCCGAGGGGGCTCTAACGAGTACCCACAATCTATGTCTTTGAGCAGAAATAAGAAAAATAATGTATACCCCTGTAAACCCCAGTTTTACTATATAAAAGTGGGGCTTAAGGGGGTCAAACTTATATAGGCAGGTTTTTGTGATGTTAGGACATTTACCGTAAATATATGCATGTGGCTTTGGATCATTTTCCCAGGCAGTTATGACCTTTTTCGCTTAGACAATAATTTACTGAAAAAGAAATATGGCATCAGCTCCTCCAACACTATTTGTGCCAGTTTTTTTTTTAATTATTTTTGCATAGTACTCTTATTTTTTGAAGTGTGTGTGTGTGGGTGTGGGTGGGTCAGTGGGTGACTCTGTGTGTGTATGCATGTGTGTTTTGCCAGTGTGACTTATGCTTCTTGTTAAATTTTCAGGTGGTTTGGAATGATGCCAGGAAGCTTCCTTTGTTTGAAAGACTCAAGGGACATGACTCTTACTACTTTGAGTATCTGAACAGAAATGGAGAAAGGGTAATATTTTTAGATTGTTTTCCCTAAGATCACACAGTGTCTTTCATAGAAAGACCTTGAAAATATAAATTGTTTTCTTTATTTTATTATTCATAAAAGTATTTCTTAAAAAATTTAAGAAATCAGGGCCCAGTCATTAGCTAACATATCATTAAAACTTTGATAATTTAATATGGCATATATGCTAATATTTTTGCTGATAAATGTTAGTAGTTTTTGCATCACGTTTTTTTCAGCAAAAATACCTGTACTTACTAGAACAATTAACATTTTGACCACTAATGAGCTCGTTAAGCTAACAATGCTTTGAACAACAACTGGGCCCTGTATTTAAAGGGACTGGATACACTTGGATGATTTTCGGTTATTAGTTACAAGGGAGAAAACTTTTGTTACTTCCAGTTTGCTTTGCTGTGTACCAAGTCCCTTCTCAAAGGGGTCTACTCTAAAAGGACAGAATTCACATCCAACCAAGAAGGGAGCAAACACAGTTTTGGCAAAGTTGTCTCCCTTGAAAGTGTA
This sequence comes from Anodontia alba, assembly GCA_964016985.1. Lineage (NCBI taxonomy): Eukaryota > Metazoa > Mollusca > Bivalvia > Lucinida > Lucinidae > Anodontia > Anodontia alba. Next base: position 8,951,936 of record OZ024836.1, on the reverse strand, counting down.
TCCAGTCCCCTTAACCCTTGTCATGCTGAATAAATTAAAGTGCCACACCCACTTCTAATTTCCAGCCAATCAGATTCCTTGATCCAAGTTTTTGATAGAAATTCACCTTTTTAATGACAAACAGTGCAGATCTAGATCAGTTGGCTTCTTCAGAAGGCAACTGATCTGGATCTACACTGTTTGCTAAGACAGGGCATTTCATGTCTAGCAAGAGAAGGGTTAAAGAAAAAAAGTAACTTAGATGAGAAATAAAATCTGACACCAGTCTACCAAAAACGGTAAGACAAAAAATCTACCAGGGTTGTCAGTTTACCTTGCAGAGTTTTTATTTCTTGGTTTTCAATGTTTGAAGTTCTTGATTGGTGAAATAGCCATGATACAGTTTCAGTAAGCATGTGGACATGCATTTCATGTTGTGCAATAGTTATGCTGTTCTAAAAAAAACAAAAAAAAAAAATATATATATATGTAAGGATAAAAGAAAAAAAAACATATTATTTTGCATATATGTCTTTATTTCTTTGTACTTTCCAGTCAATAGTGAAAAAATAGTTTTTCATCACGAAAACATCCCTTTATAATTTTGACCCCCTTAAACCCCTTTTTTTATCCGTAAAACTCGGGTTTATATGGGTATACATTAATTTTCTTTTTCTGCTCAAAAAAAACATGGATGGTGGATCGAGGCAATTCTAACGAGTACACACATTCTATGTTTTGAGCAGAAATATTAATTATATCAGAATTTTTTATCTGAAAGTTTTCATTTTTTGGTGGTAAATTTTTCAATATATTTGAATAGGCATGTTTTCGTAATGTTGGCACCTTCTAATGTTGTATTATTGTTAGATGCCATTTAGGGCAAGTCTGGACGTGGTAAGGAGTTATGGTGTCCAATTATTTAGTGTAAATAAGGTAGCCAGGGAGATGTTTGGTCATAGACACCAGCATGGACAGTCCTTGAAAGCAAAATTGGGCCGTGCCATGCAAAAATGTGTCGGGCATATGTGGGCAGTGAAGATCTGGATTGGCCTGCACAACCACGCTGTCTGATCAGTGCCTTCACTGTCTGCTAACAGAATCATTGGATACTACTGAATTTATGAATGGAAAGGAAAGGCTCTGATGTTATTTTGTGCATGCACATAGTAATCTGAATCTGAGCGTGTTCGAAGGCACTTTTTCACTTGATACAGCCCAGTTAACACATGTACATTAACCCATTGTAGACTGAATGAACTCCCCACACTTTGTATTGGAAGAGTCTAATTTTCATTTTAGGTATGTCAGGCTGTGTGAGTTAGGTATTCCTAGAGAAAAATGGTTGAACTATTTGCAAACAGTGGAGACCCAGATCAGACGCCGCTTTCTGTGGCATCTGATCTGTGTCTGCACTGTTTGCCAATTACCCTTTTAGAGGTCTCAGGACTACAATGGGTTAACACATTCAATTTGCCTTCGTATGTTTCAGGTACCTGTAGCATTATTAAAACATCACAACATAGTAACAAGGAAGAGTAATTGATTCCCCTTGTGCCAGGCCATGAGTTAACATATCTTTGGACATATGCAAACAGCAAAAGCCCAGATCAGCCTGCGCATCCATATAGTCCGATCAGGGCCTTCACTGTCCACTTACACAATCATTAGATACTGTAGAACATAACCAAATATAGCAAAATTTCCTGATCATAGTATATATTTCAGCTGGCTAATCTGGATTGTTACTGTGTGCATTTACCCCAAAGATACCCTTTCTCATGTCGGGGCTCACATGATGTAGCTAACAAGTTAGAGGGTGGATATCGCTCATACCTCCAGATAAGAGGGGATATCCACATAATATTTTTCTTATTTCTCCATGAAAACATATGTTGTGGGTACTCATTAGAAGCGCCTCACTGAGGCGCTTCTAATGAGTACCCACAACGTATGTTTTAGTGGAGAAATAAGAAAAATGTCAGTACCTTTTTGTCAAAATATGCCTTATCTGGAGTTATGTTACTGTTATAGAAAGTAGGACATTGTAAGCTATCAAATATTGCAGGAGGAAGTTAATGATGAAAGTTTACGTCTCAGTGAAATTCGACCGATTGGCAAGTTTCTAAAGGTCCACGAGAGAAAGATGATAGAAAAACACAAAACTGTGGACAGACAAATAACAACACTTTTAGGCAGCAGAAGTAAGTCTTGCCATTTTTATACCTCTCCCCCCCGCCCCCCGCACCCTACCCCATACTGTCTTTCTGGTGGGTATACTGTTTTCACATTGTATGTCTATCTAACCATCCATCAATTACATTTTGGTTTCTGTGTGGGGATATCTAATAATCTAAATAATCTAATAAGCACTGCTTATTGACACTTCTTGCTTTTCCTCATTTCTCTATGAAAACCATATTTTCTCGGATTTAATACATCATTTATTTTAATTCATTGCCATAGTCTCAAAATAAATTAGCTTGAGAAATCAGTTAAATATATCTATGCCTAATCCAAGTGGCCTAATTGGTAGACCACCTGCCATTGAAATTAAGAGGTTTAAGGTTTGATCGAGCTTGGTCAAATCTAAGACTTCTAAAAATTGTTACTAGCTTTTCTTTTACTTAGCCCTCAGTCCTAATCCTTTCAGCTTAGGAGACCAAATAAGATACCTGGGCAAACAATGTAGATCCTGATGAGACAGCTTTTGATGAGCTGTCTCATCAGGATCTATACTGTTTGCCATTTTTTTTTGGACTTAAACCCTTTTTTACACCAATGGACATGTCCAAATTTAAGGACGAAACTCAGGGGTGATAGGATTAAGAAAAGCTATAACTGGCAGCACAATTATCAGTAAAATGTGACTGGTCATGTCAGTACAATACTGCAGTGAGACAGTTCTACAAAAGGGCATATCAGTTCTTATCCTCACATACAGAAATTCTCATGACATGATGGGAAATTTGGTGACAGTGATGATACCCCATGCCCTGCTGCCCATTACGAAAACATGCCTATTCAAATATACAGAACATTTTACCACCAAAATCTAAAAGAAAAATCAGATAAAAAGTCTGATATTTTTTATATTTCTGCTCAAAACATAGATTGTGGGTACTCGTTAGAACTGCCTCTAACGAGTACCCACAATCTATGTTTTTGAGCAGAAATAGGAAAAATATTGTATACCCCTGTAAACTCCAGTTTTACAAATAAAAGTGGGGTTTAAGGGGCTCAACATTATATATGTAGGTATGTTTTCATGATGCTAAATTAAGATGCCACATCCACTTCTAATTTTCAGTCAATCCAATTATTTGATCCAGGTTGTTGATACAAATTCATCTACTGAATGACAAACAGTACAGATCCAGATCAGTTGGCTTTTTCAGAAGCCAACTGATCTGGATCTACACTGTTTGCAAATGCAGGGCATATCCAGGACCAGCAGGACCAGGTTTAAATTTGTCCAATTTGCTAAGACTGTAGCTTCATTTCAGGTTTGTTAGAAATAAACTCCACACCAAGAGCAGAAGTGGATGATTTTAGGAAAAAGATGCAGCAATTTGCACAGTTGAAGAGTCCAGACAGAAATGTGAGTTTAAAATAAAGAGACATAGAGAATGTTTTGTCCATGTTGAAATATGAAAAATATTTACCTGATACCCCTTCTTATCTAGACGTATGCAATCATTAGATACTATAGCATAGGTCTAGATAAGGGAGGGTATACGGTAAATAATTTTCTTATTTCTCCACAAAAATATATGTTGTGGGTACTCATTAGAAGCGCCTCGCTGAGGCGCTTCCAATGAGTACCCACAACATATGTTTTTGTGGAGAAATAAGAAAAATATCAATACTTTTGGATTGAAAAAAAAAGCGCCTTAACTAGTGCTATGCTATAGAACATAACAAAGTATAGCAAAGTTTCTGATAACACTACATACACTGTATTTCTGCTGGCTGATCTGGGTCTTTTCTGTTTGCGTTTAACCTAAAGACAACTTTTCTCCTGTCACAACTGAGTTGTATTCTAGTATTCCTCTAGGGTCATCCCACTCTCATTACGAAAGCATGCCTATTCAAATATATGGAAAATTTCACCTCCAAAAACTGAGAATTTTCAGATAAAAAAAACACTGATATTTTTCATATTTCTGCTCAAAACATAGATTGTGGGTACTCGTTAGAACCGCCTCAGTGAGGTGGTTCTAAAGAGTACCCACAATCTATGTTTTTGAGCAAAAATAAGAAAAATAATGTATACCCCTGTAAAATCCAGTTTTACTATATAAAAGTGGGATTTAAGGGGGTCAAAATTATATAGGCATGTTTTCGTGATGCTGACAAATGATTGCAAGAGATTTCCTTAGTTTCTCTTTTTCATGGAGAAATAAGGAAATGGATACTCTTGAGGATTTGGCTTCTGCAGACAGGAATTTATAATAGTTACTTAATACTTGATTCATTTTAAAAATGGGGGCTACTCCTAAAGGAAACAATTTGCTGGAAGCTAATCTTTCCTTTAATCATAATCCTTTAGTGGGGAGGGAGGTGAAATATTTTCATATGAGAGTTATTTCCCTTTGGGGAGAACAAATTCATTAGAGGAGTACATAGAGGAGTACAAATTCCCCTTAAATTAAAACAAAAGTCAATTGATTTATGATATATAGAGTGCTGATTTCAACCCGTATTTTTTATTACTGAAGGTTAACCTGCGTTTTTTTTTTCTCCAGAATTTCCTCACAATGTTTACAACCAAGTATCCGCTCCAGCTGAGGAGTTCCACCCAGTTACCACAACAGCTTGAGAAGAAGCTCAGAGATGGCTACCTTATACTGTCAGTGGCAATCAAAGAAGCAGAGGTTATTTCAGAATTATTCTTTCTCTTTTATTGCTTTACTTCTATTTTGTGTTTCTATACATTTTTGTATACAGTATTTGACGGAATTACCACCCTGTGCATTTCTTAGGTTGTTCAAAATTACTGGGAAAACTTGTGGTAAAATATGTATGTATCTACTATTAAGGGTACACTTAAAAAAAAAAAAAAAATCAGTAAAGGACTTTTTGGATGATGTTCATTTGATTTGTTTTCTGATTTTCTTTATAAAAGCATATGTTGTGGGCACTCATTTGAATTGCATCGACAAGTCTATGCAATTCAAATGGGTACCCACAGCATGTGCCTTTATAAAGAAGTACACAAAAAGTACTCTAGCTGTAATCTGAAGACTACGGAATTGCTTGGCTTGTTTCTATAGGGGTATGTGTGGTAATAAGGATGAATATAGTATTTTTTTGCATATGTCACGTCAAATGGAAAAGAGCCTATAGTACAATCATAGCTACAGATAAGGGTAGGTATCTGGCAAATATCTTTCTTATTTCTCAAGTAAAACATTATTTGTGTTGTGGATACATATTTGAAGTGCCTCAGTGAAGAAAACTCAATATTTTTGTAGAAAAAATGCCTTTTATGGTGCTATGTATATCCATTATGAAAACATGCCTATTCAAATATATAGAAAATTTCACCTCCAACAACTGAAAATTTTCAGATAAAAAACTCTGGTATTTTTCATATTTCTGCTTAAAACATAGATTGTGGGTACGCAAAAGCCTATCTGTCCCAATACTTAGGGTTATTAAGGTATAAAGAATTGCCAAATGAGTGGCATTTCCTGCCACATCTGATCTCATTCACTTCAGGGAAATGTGGTGAAAAGAGATTAAGATAGGTAAATTGTATTAAAACAATGTCCTGGTTAAATGAAATGCATATCAGAGGAATTGTTAAGGAGGAGCATTTGATGATAATTCTGGGATAATTTTCTCCAGTTCTCCAAAAAACATGTGGGTACTCATTAGAAGTGCCTCAATGAGGCACTTCTAATGAGTACACACAGCATATGATTTTATGGAGAAATAAGAAAAATTATCCGAAAATTAACCCTAAATACTCCACCTTAACAACTCTTCTGGCATATACATACACTACAGCCTCTTTATAACATAGTTTGTTATAACACATTTTTGGATATAACATGGTTCAAAGATGGATCCCAAAAATGTATAGATTATATTGAAAAATGACCATAAATGGTCATTTTTCAATATAATCTATACATTTTTGTTTGGATATAACACGGTTGTTTAACTTGTGTTATAAAGAGGTTGTGGTGTATGTGCATTTTGATTTCTTTTGTTTTTTCCAGACCAAATTTTTCATCCAATCACATGCATTAGATAGTCCTGAGAATGTCGTAGATGCTGCTCTGCGTAAGTGGCATAATCACTCGGTTCGAAATTATGACTACATCCTGAAAGTAGTTGGACAAGAGCACTATCTCTACGGGAAGGCACCTTTACACCAATTTAAGGTAGGTGTAGAGAACAGTTAAGGAGGAGTATTTGATGACATTACGAAAACACGCCTATTCATATACATGTATGTTGAAAATTTCACCTCCAGAAACTGAAAATTTTCAGATAAAAAAAAACTGATATTTTTCAAATTTCTGCTCAAAACATAGATTGTGGGTGCTCGTTAGAACCACCTCTCTGAGGCGGTTCTAACGAGTACCCACAATCTATGTTTTTGAGCAGAAGTAAGAAAAATAATGTATACCCCTGTAAACCCCAGTTTTACTTTATAAAAGTGGGATTTAAGAGGGTCAAAACTATATAGGAATGTTTTCGTGATGATAACTTTTCTCTATTTTTTTGTGAAAACATATTGTGGGTACTCATTAGAAGTGCATCTGTGCTTCTAAAGTTTGCCCTCAACATAAGTTTTTATTGAGAAATAAGAAAAAAATATTCCGAAATTATTACCAAATGCTTCTCCTTAAAATGTTCTCTGGGTTTGTGGCAGTTGTTTTTCCATGCATCATGGAAGTTACCAAGGGAACTCCTTTCTACCATGATGCAAACTTAGGGCTCAGTTTTCATTGGTGTAATGCTTGCACTAAAGTTAGGTGGTGTTTAATAAGGCTGGCACAATTACGGATAATCGATTAATTGATCGATAAATTCCACAAAAATGATTACCATTACTGATTTGCTAATAATCGATCATTTGATTTCTGTGTTTGTTACTTTAACATATTTACCCTTAGTATTCAGGCCAGCTGATTAGCCAGCCTTAGTGTTTAACCCCTCTGTGAAGAGATAAATGGTGGCACCACTCTTTCATAAACCATTTCTCTTACTCTGCTTTTTTCCCCATGATACAATCTGTGATACAATCTATGTGCTAAATTCCATTGGACCTGCATAATAAATGATGCTAACAAACCATTCTAACATACATGACCTTCAAGGGTTTACACATTGCGTAATCTAACCAGGTTGATTTTGATGCATGCAATTTGCATAAGATATTTTTTTCCCCTGCCCTTAACATATGTACAAACAGTTAAAGCTCCATATCTACTGTCCTTTCGACATCTCTTGGAAAGACGTTTTTTGCTAGGTGTTTTATCTTAAATGAAAATATTTTGTTCTGATTGACTATATCTTATCAGAAACCATTTGTCTTTTCGGTTTCTGTGTTTTGTTCTCAAATATGTACCCTAAAGTTAAATTTATCGCCAAAAGTTGGTCTGACCTATGCAATTTCTATAATATTGTGATTTTTTGAAATTTTTGTCTTAGGAAATATTTTTTATTTTTCTTTGCTGAATTTGAATTATTGATGTTTCACAACAATATTGTGAAAATTTCAGAAAAATTGAACAAGCAGAACTTGTTGAAAATCTGCCTCCAAGTTACCTACCCTACAAATTTCTGCATAATTTTCATTCATTTTTACTATGGGAAAAAAGAGAAAATATTGGATTTTTTAAAAACCACTGACTAGAATAAAACTTTTTGCACATAGGTAGTTACGACAAATGGTTTTGCATTAAATCATGACAAAAGTTTGCAAATTTACTTCTTCTGTTTAAAGCGCCGAGCAAAAAACGACTTTCTGAAAGATGTCGAAAGCACAGTAATTGAACATCTTCTCAATAGACACATCCAGGTAGCCAAGCAGTGCTCCTGACTTCGGTTCACCATGTTTCCAGTTTGAATCTGTCTAGAGGCAGAATTCAACTTATGACTGTATAGTGCTTCATCACACAGACCATTCCATCATCACCCCTTCATCATCTTGAAATGACTTAAATAATATTGAAAGAGATGAAAAACAACAAATCCTCACCTTCTTCTCAGTATGATGGGGGATTTTTGCTTTTTGCCTGTATTCAGGCTTCCTCCTGGGCCCAGTTGTTCAAAACTTACGATGTCGTTAGTTAACGTATCGTTAAAACTTTGATCATTAAATATGGCATATATGCTAATATTTTTGCTGAAAAAATGTGAGTAGCTACTCACATTTTTCAGCAAAAATACCTGTGAATTAGATATAATTGTACTTACTAGAACAGTTAATATTTTGACCACTAACGAGCTCGTTAAGCTAACGTTGCTTTGATCAACTCGGCCCAGATGAATAAAAAAGAACAGGCTATCTAAATATATGTGCTGGCTTGTCCTCTGTTTACTGTTTGCTTATGAGCTGAGACTTCTTTTGTGTGGAGCAATTCATGTTGATTCTTGTCTTGTTGGAGCCCTTTCCGCTGATTCAAGAAGGGCAGTTGTCAGTTACTGGCAAAAGTATGTGCTCAAGTACTGGCTAACCACTTAGAGGACTAAGCCTGCCCAGGAAAAGTATTAGCAGATGAACTGACTGGCTTGATATGACCTTAATGGGTTGACTGGGCTGTAAAACTCCAACTCAAACAAACAGATCTCAGCATCGTTGGCCATTCATCAGTGTAGTTAACCTTGGAGGAGTAAGCTTGCCCAGGAATAGTGTGAGTAGGTTAACTGACTGGTGTCGGCCTTGGTGGCTCAGTTGGATGCGCCGTCCGACTGGAGACCAGGAGGTCCCGGGTTCAACCCCCGCTGAGGTCGGCAACATTCTTTCGCGGAGATTGATCTTGAAATATTTTCTACGGTCATTCTCTCCCTTCGGCTGATTCAAGAAGGGCAGTTGTCAGTTTCTGGCGAAAGAATGGGCACAATACTGGTTAACTGCTTAGAGGACTAAGCCTGCCCAGTAAACGTGTGGCTAGGTAAACTGACTGCACTCGACATGATCCCACTGGGTTGACTGGGCTGTAAAACCTCAACACAAACAAATTAACTGACTGGCTTGACATGACCTGAGCAGTGTTGACTGGGCTGTAAAACTCCAACTCAGACAAACAAATCTCAGCATCACTGGCCATTCCTCATTGTACTGGTAGTTAACCACTTAGAGGACTAAGCCAGCTAGGAGAAGTGTGAGCAGGTTAATTGACTAGCTTGACATGACCTGAACAGTGTTGACAGGGCTGTAAAACTCCAAATTAAACAAAAATGAGCTGCAGCATGTGAGAAAATGTATCTTTGGATATGTGTGCCAAGCAAAGACTCACATCAGTCTGCACACTGCACAGTCTGATCAGAACATTGGCTGTCTGCCTGTTGAAGACTTGGATCCTAGAATATCTACATCAAAGATTCTTATCAGAATGTGTGCATATGCTGGCTAATCAGAATCTTTACTCTACACACTCAAACATACAGTCAACCCTCCTTATACTGACATTCGATATAATGACAAATTTCATTAATACGACAATTAGAAGGGAATGATTTCTTAGCTCAAGATGAGGTAGATAATTAGAGATATTTAGGAATATTGTAATTAATACTCCAAGAAACATACGTTGTAGATATTTGTTAGAATTGCCTCACTGAGGCAATTCTAACAAATATCCACAACATATGCTTCTTAGAGTAAATAAGGGGAAAAGACTTTTTATCATTTGTAATACTGGTATATTTTGGGATTCTGTATAGCTGCAGATTCTTTTTAACGGCAAAATCTTAGGGGACAAATTCTGTCTTTATACTGAGGGTCCTCTGTATTTTCCTATTGTTCATAAACAGCGAGATATCTTATTTTCTCCAATATTACAGGATTTTGCAGTTAAATTTTCCATCTGTATCAGTGCTTGTTAAATAAGAAACATTGTTTCTGTATTGTTTGTAAAATAATATAGTTTTGTAGGACTGATATTGATTTATTTTTCTGTCTGGTGTTCTGGGCCCAGTTGTTCAAAGAATTGTTAGCTTAACAAGCTTGTTAGTGGTCAAAATGTTAACTGTTCTAGTAAGTACAATATCTACCCAAAATTCACAGTTATCTTTGCTGAAAAAATGTGAAGAGCTTTTGCAAATGCAAAAGCTAGTCACAGTTTTTTAGCAAAAATATTAGCATATATGCCATATTAAATGGTCAAAGTTTTAATGATACGCTAACTAACAATATCGGTAGTTTCGAACAACTGAGCCCAGGGCAGTAAGACTTTATAGTACATGTAATTACATCTTCATTTCAGTATGTGTACAGTTGCTTGCAGAGAAATATTGCTCCTGAGTTCTGGTTGGTTAACAAGAAGTCAGTTCTTGAAGTAGGTAGGTATTTCATAATTCCTTGGGCTCATTAAGCCCATTCTGGTATCTTGGAACATTGAGTTCAGCTTAACCCTTCTCTTGCTGAGCACGACATGCCCTGTTTTAGCAAACAGTGTAGATCCAGATCAGTTGGCTTCTGAAGAAGCCAACTGATCTGGATCTGCACTGTTTGTCATTAAATATGTGAATTTCTATCAAAAACCCGGATCAAGTAATCTGATTGGCTGGAAATTAGAAGTGGGCGTGGCATCTTAATTTATTCAGCATGACAAGGGTTAAGCTGCTGTATGGGAGTATATACAGCTCTGCAAACTATTACTGTCATATGAAGGGTCTCACTAAAACCAAGACTGATTTTCATTCTTTTATGTTTGCTTTGTTTCGAAGAGCAATCTTTATAGATTTAGTTATTAGCTCACCTGAGCTTGAAGGGCTCATGGTGAGCTATTGTGGTCAGTCAATGTCCGTCGCGCGTCATGCGTTGTCTGTCGTGTGGCGTCAGCAATTGCTTTAAAAGCCTACTCTTCCTACACCCTTGGGCCAATTGACTTTGTACTTGGTAGGAAGCATCGGGGTGACTTGTAGATCAAAAATAGCTAAAATCGTTCCGATCGGAAATCCAAGATGGCCGCCATGGCCACCATCTTGAAAATCTATTTTTCGCTTCTTCTGAACCGAAAGGCCAATTGACTCCAAACTTGCTAGGAAGCATTGGGGTGACTTGTAGATCAAAAATAGCTAAAATCATTCCGATCAGAAATCCAAGATGGCCGCCGTGGCAGCCATCTTGAAAATCTATTTTTTGCTTCTTCTCCTAAACCGAAAAGCCAATAGACTCCAAACATGGTAGGAAGCATTGAGGTGGCTTTTAGATCAAAAATAGCTAATATCGTTCCGATAGGAAATCCAAGATGGCCGCCAGATGGCCGCCAGGGCGGCCATCTTGAAAATCTGTTTTTTGCTTCTTCTCCTGAACCAAACGGCCAATTGACTCCAAACTTGCTAGGAAGCATCGGGATGACTTGTAGATCAAAAATAGCTAAAATTGTGCCGATTGTAAATCCAAGAATCCCGCCATTCTGGTCCTAAATTTGATCAAGTCCACTTAACTACCTGTTGTTGTGTCTACAAACTGTTAGATGAGTGGCAAACAGTGTAGACATTGACCAGACATTGCAGAACACTGTATATGATGTAGGTACACCATTTGCTCAGGCACATTTGTCTGAGTACTTATGTTAACACAGTGTAGTGGATTTTGCTGGGCCCAGTTGTTTAAAACAAATGATGTCCGTAGTTAACATATCGTCAAAACTCTGATCATTAAATATGGCATACCGGTATATGCCAGTATTTTTGCTGAAAAAAAATGTGAGTATCTTTTGCATGTGCAAAAGCTACTCACATTTCTTCAGCAAAAATACGCGGGCCCCCGTAGCCTAGTGGATAAGAGAGTTGACTCTTAATCCATTAGGTTTCTCACTGCTGTGGTTCGAGCCTCGCTTGGGTCATATGTGGGAAAGCCAAGTTCTGCTTTCGGATGGTCAGGTGGTTTTTCTCCGGGTTCTCCGGTTTTCGCCCACCTTCGATGAACGATCGGCTCGATATAAGTGAAATATTCTTGAAAGGGCCGTAAAACCCAAATCATAAAAAAAAAAAAAAAAAAAAAAAAAAAAAATCAGCAAAAATACCTATAAGTTAACATTTTGACCACTAACAAGCTCGTTAAGCTAATGATGCCTTGAACAACTGGGCCCTAGTTGCTTTGTTTTGCTTTCATATGTGGCATGTGTGTTGTCTGTCATAGTTTGTTTGCTCTAAGTGTCATTCATAGGCTATAATCTGTGTTTATGGCTTTTCCTGGTCTTACGACACGATAGTCGCAACACTGGAATGAAGCATAGCTGAAAAAAATCTCACGCCTGCCGTGGGAATCGAATCCGGTCCTCCCGGTTAAAAATCCAATGCTCTAACCACTGAGCCAAAGAGTCGAGTCCCTGACGCAGTTGTCAGAGATTGAATATATACTTAGAAGCTATGCGTAATCTGCCAAGGCAGATAATCGAAGGTAGGAGTGCTCGGTCGTAACACTCCCCCTTTTCAAGGAAGTCATCATTTATGATGACGTGAAGCCATTTTCGGCGTATAAAGTCCTATCTCGGACGAGCCCCCATCTTACGACATGATAGTCGCAACACAGGAATGAAGCATAGCTGAAAAAAATTTCATGCCTGCCGTGGGAATCGAACCCAGTCCTCCCAGTTAAAAATCCAATGCTCTAACCACTGAGCCAAAGAGTCGAGTCCCTGACACAGTTGTCAGAGATTGAATATATACTTAGAAGCTATGCGTAATCTGCCAAGGCAGATAATCGAAGGTAGGAGTGCTCGGTCTTAACACTGGACATCTTACTATTTTTAAGGAAACTGCAGTCTCTTTTATGTTCCTTTTCAGAGAATCCACGCCCCCTTCCCAGGATGAGACCTTCACAGTATGCATCAGTAAAACATAAAGATGTGCTAGTCTGGGAGATTGATGACAATTTTGAACTGACTGTCAAAGCAATACACAATATTGAGATCACCTCAGAGCAAGTGAAAGACAATATTGATAAAGTAGGTATTTCTGCAATGGTGCAATATTGATAAAATAGGTATTTCTGTGAAGGGCAATATTGGTAAAGTAGGTATTTCTGTGAAGGATAATATTGACAAAGTAGGTACTTCTGTGCTGGTACAATATTGATACAGTATGTATTTCTGTGATGGTACAATATTGATAAATTAGGTATTTCTGTGGTGGTACAATTTTGATAAAGTATATGTTTCTGTGATGATACAATATTGATAAAGTAATTATTTCTCTGATGGTACAATATTGATACAGTAGGTATTTATGTGATGGTACAATGTTGATACAGTAGGCATTCTTAGGACAATATTGATAAAGTAGATATTTTTATGATGCTACGATAAAGTGATATTTATGTGATGTTACAATACTGATAAAGTAAGTATTTATGTGATGGTACAATATGAATAAAGTTAAATGTCATCATTGTACATAATGTTGTGATAATTGAAGACGTAAATTATGGTATTATCAAAAAAGGGATTTTTTTGAGACTTGTTATACATGATACAGAGATTCTCTTAACCAGATGATTGTAATGTGATGCTAGAGCATGTCTCGAGGATAGGAGACTTAATATTCTCCTTTTAAAGTTACATATTAAAGTTTTTAAGAAATATTTCTTCTGAATGCTGAGATTGTTTTATTTCCACAGACTAGTTTGCTTACCTGGAGTTCTGTATATTTTCAGGTGAAGCTGTTTGTTGGTCTTTACCATGGCAGTGAGGTACTAGGAGACGTGAGAACAACCAATGAACTACCAGTTATTGGGGGCAACTGTAATGTTGATGAACAGTTGACCTTTGACCTCCCAGTGGCTGATGTGCAACTAGCTAGTCGACTTTGCTTTACCTTACATGGAAGGATGAAAGGGGCAAAGGTATTTGAGCATTACCAAGAGAAAAAGGGGTTTTCGGGGGGAGCTGAAGACTTTGACGGCATTTTGTTTTATCCCCACCACCCATGAGACTGAATTTACTGTTAGCTCTACTACCCACAAGATCAAATTATCAGCAAACCCTATCACCCATATAACTCAATATCTTCCAGACTTCCCCCACGCTCCCCCCTCTACCCATAAGATCAAACTTACTGTTAGCCACACTACCCACAAGATCAAATTATTAGCAAACCCTACCACCCACATAACTCAATATCTTCCAGACTGCCCCCACCCCTCCCCCTCCACCCATAAGATCAAACCTACTTTTAGCCACACTACCCCCAAGATCAAATTATCAGCAAACCCTACCACCCGCATAACTCAATTTCTTCCAGACCCACCCTATAACTCAATTTCTATCAAACCCACCACCCCACCTCCCCCCCCCACCCCCCCCCCCCACCCCCCCCCCCCCCGCAACCCCCTTCTCCACCCATAGGATAGATATAGTTTTTATAGAACCCCGGCCAACAGGAACAAATAGCTCTGCAGAGAACCATTACACACAATAATAAACAACTCTGTAGCTAATGATTTAAGAAAAAGCTGGAGATATGCAGTCTTGTTCCCATCTTGCATCCAATGAGTAGCTAGAGAAATCTGATTCATTGGAATTTTCATTGCTCAGCCACTCAGGCTGGTTATTTGTTGCATTTTCCATTATTTTTCAGTGGTCAAAACCACTTAAAAAACAGCACAAGTGAATTTCTATCTTTTTCCAAAAGTGAAAGTAGAATTTCCAATTCCATTTGTAACAAGTATTTTCAATGGCTGAAAACATGCAGAGCTAGAAATTTGCGTATTCGCAAACCAGTGAAATGCCACGACTTAACGACACTCAGGATATCAATAATTAAAGGCTCCATATTCCTCAAAAAGAGTCATTTTGTATCCAAGAAAGGTTTGATGAATTGATATATAGAATTAATAGGATCATAAAATGTGGCATCTGACAGCCTGGAATATTTCAGTTTGTCTCTCGTTTTTGAACTGGATCAAAAATGAAATGATTTTTTTTCATACCTCTGAATTAATGTTGGCAACATTAATTCAGTGATAGGATAAAAACCCATTTCATTTCAAGAACGAGAGACTAACTGAAGTTTTACAGGCTGTCAGGTGCCACATTTTCTGATTGTATCAGTACCATATATCAGTTTATCAAACCTTTCTTGAAAATAAAATGTCTATTTTTGAGGAATTTGGAGCCTTAAAAAATGCGCTGCATTAGTGTGGCTCAAGGGCTCAGGGAGTTAAATAAAGAAAGCATGCTCTGCAGCAACTGCCATTTTCAACTGTTCCTGGGGAAGCTTAACTGCAGAAATCACAGACAAGTTCAGTTCTCTGTAAGATGCAGATTTCCGTATTGGTACCCAGTTTACCTTTCACTTTCTGTTAATCAAGTGCACCTCATTAGACACTTCCTTCCATTTCAATATTTTTTATCTACTACAAGAAGACCATAACATTATTTCTTCATTCCTTTGGGTTATGCCAAAAGGACAACAATTCAAAGAACTGAATTTTTGAAAACAACCACCTACAGACAGGATTATACTTTTATGAAACCCTGCCACCCACAGGATACAAATACAACCAACCCCCCTACCCTTACAAAAACATAGTGCTTGCCATCAACCCATGCCCCCACCCCACACCCCTCCTCTCCCACCCCCTCCCCCCCTTCCCCCGAATAATTTTGCTAGGTTAACCTTGAGCCAAAATATGGCAGTGTTTTGATTATGTCTCCACAAAAACATACATTGTGGGTAGAGTGAGAGGCTGCAGATTTATAGAGTTTTGCTTGTATTTTGAGTGTATTTTTCTTGCCAGTCAGAGTTGGCATTTCATCAGTTGTTTTCAGCCAGCTCTAATTTATTTTAGTAATCTAAAATTAGATTTTACTTAGGTACTCGGCTCAGAATCCAACACATTCTTCAGGGGCAAATGGGGCAGTTTAAGTGCACAACAGTTTGCAGATTTGTTCACCACTGTATTTACATGAAAAAAAAAAAAAAATCAATATGGACAAACATTATCACAAACATAAAACAATCAATTTCATTCAAATAGGGAAAAAGTTCAGGGCCCAGTTGTTCAAAGCGTCGTTAGCTTAACGAGCTCGTTAAGGGTCATTTCGTTAACTGTTTTAGCGGATTCAATATACCATATGCTGAAATTTTTTGCTGAAAAAATGTGAGTAGCTTTTGCACTGCAAAAGCTACTCACATTTTTTCAGCAAAAAGTTTCAGCATATTTGCGTATCACTCGATTAAAATTTTAACGAATCGTTAACTAACGACATCGTTAGTTTTGAACAACTGGGCCCTGGTTATCTGTAAAGAGAAAGTCAGTATTTATGGCATATCAAAGTAGGTGGTACTAGTGGGTTACCATAAACCTTTGTAAGCGAATGATTCATAAGATAAGATAAGATAATTTTATTTCAGGAACATAGGCCTACTGGCCCTTGAGTTCTACAGGTGTACATATACAATGTAGCTAAGTGTGTACATAAAGTACAGAAATGGCAAACAATATGGCATTTTCCATTTTGTGAATAGTGATTTTAGGCATATTCATATTTAATGACAACAATCCGGCTTAGAAAAATAAAAAAAAAATTAAGTGTTTGTGATATTGTGCACAAATGTAACGATAGGAAGAGTATTTACATGGACCAAGAAGCAGAGGTCTTATAATTGTAAGTGTACGAATCTTCAACCTGTATGAATCTGCAACCTATTCTAATAAGTAACCATGGCAAATGGGGTGGTTGGGTGTGGCGAAGGTGTCGTGTATCTTATGTCACCAGGGCGTCCAACTGATATTGGCTTACAGTTGGGCAAGCTAGGTCTGCTATCCTTGTAGCACGTAAGAGTAGAGGGGGAATGTTTTTATTTCTTCTGATTCTTCCCTTTCATTCTTGTTACTCTTTCGTCCCTGGCCCTCTCTTTTATCTCCTCTACTTCTCTTTTCTATCGCTTTTCTCGCTTTCTCTGGGAGACAACACAAAATGACCCACAAGGGTTGACCTGTCATTAAACCCCAACACAATAAAAAAAACCAAAAAAACACAGCAAACGTTTTTATGGAGAAATAAGAAAAATGGTTAGACATTTCTAATGTGTACCCCTACATATTTTTTTGTGGAGAAATAAGAAAAATATTTATCTGGATATTTCTCTAATCTGGAGCTGTGGGGTCAAAATTACAAAATATTTTTCTGGGCCCAGTTGTTCAAAGTATTGTTAGCTTAACGAGCTTGTTAGTGGTCAAAATTTTAATTTTTCTAGTAAGTACAATATCTTATTCACAGGTATTTTTGCTGAAACAAAAATGCAAGTAGCTTTTGCAAAAGCTACTCACATTTTTTTTTCAGCAAAAATATTAGCATATATGCCAGATTTAATGATCAAAGTTTTAACAATATGTTAACTAACGACAGCGTTAGTTTTAAACTGCTGGTCCCTGACTGTTGACTCTATCAAGGGTTTGAGATTATATTTGGGTCACTCCGTGCAAAAATGTGTGTTTGGGCATATGCAGACAGTGAATACCCAGATCAGCCTAGTCTGATCAGGGCCTTTGCTGTCTGCTGACAGAATCATTGGACACTACAGAATGTATGAATGGAGAGCAAAGGCCTGAATAATAATTTGCATATGTGCAGGATGATCTGAATCTGGGCATTTTGCACATGCTTGAAGGCACTTTTTCACTTGAGGCAACCCATTTGTGATTCTTATTTCAGAGTCTCAATCCCATTGCGTGGGTGAACATTCCAGTATTTGATTTCCGATCTCGTCTACTCATGGGAGAGCATAAACTGCCAATGTGGCCTGTAACAGCTGAACTACAGCTCTGGGAGACTGGCTGTTATCCATTAGGTAAGCAGGAGAATATCACACTTTTTGTTAAGTGTTCAGGTGACTGAGCTGATAGCATTCCTTACTTCAGATCATGAGACTTGTTCAAAGTATAGTGCAAGTATGGTAAGGAGTTATGGTGTCCAAATATTTAGGATAAATATGGTATAGATTGCATCATACATTTGCAGAGAGCAAGGCCCTATTCAGACTTCAGCCACAGTCTAAACAATATTTTCATGTTTTGTCTGTAGATTCCACAATATTTAGGCTACCTTACAGTAAATGTCCTAATATTTCGAACACTTTACTCGGTACCTTTTTTTTTTGCTCAAATTTTGCTTTTTATGTCCCCCACCATGGGGGTGGATATATTGTTTTCAGTGCGGATCCCGTTGGCGTAGCCTCTGGTCTGCCCTCTATCTCCTTAATGAATGGATGGATATGGGCCAAACTTACACAAATTTATCATTTGGTGGGGGAAAATGCTGATTAGGTGTTGATGACCTTGACCCCATTTTCAAGGTCACACGAGGACTTAGAGTGTTGGAAAAAGCTGAAAAATTGCTTGTCTGCACCCTATCTCCTGAAGGAACAAATGGATTTTGACCATACCTGCACATCTAGATTGCTGGGACATGTAAAAGAACTGATTAGATTTTGGTGGCCTTGACCCAATTTTCAAGGTCACATGATGCCTTAGATGGTTGGAAAATGGCTTGTCTGCACCCTAGCTTCTGAATGAATAGATGGATTTTTACCAAACGTGTACATCTATATTGATGAGACTTGGGAAAAAACTGATTAGATTTTGGTGAACTTGGCCCCATTTTCAAGGTCACTGGAGGGCTCAGATTGTTGGAAAATGGCTTGTCTGCACCCTATCTCCAGAATGAATGGATGGACTTTGACTAAACTTGTACATCTATATTGCTGTGACATGGAAAAGAACTGATTAGATTTTGATGACCTTGACCCCATTTTCAAGGTCACACAATGGCTAAGATTGTAAGAAAACGGCTTGTCTGCACCCTATCTCATGAAGGAATGGATGGATTTTGACCAAACCTGCACAACTATATTGCTGTGACATGGAAAAGAACTGGTTAGATTTTGGTGACCTTGACCCCATTTTCAAGGTCATAGGAGGGCTCAGATTTTTGGAAAATAACTTTTCTGCACCCTATCTCCAGAATGAATGGATGGATTTTACCAAACTTGTACAGCTATATTGTTGAGACAGGGACAAGAACTGATTAGATTTTTGTGACCTTGACCCTTTTTTCAAGGTCACAGGGGGCTCAGATTGTTGGAAAATGGCTTCTCTGCACCCTATCTCCAAAATGAACAGATGGATTTTGACTAAACTTGTTGTTGTGGTATGGAAAAGAACTGATTAGAGTTTGGTTACATTGACCCCATTTTCAAGGTCACACAAGGGCTTAGATTGTTGAAAAATGGCTTGTCTGCACCCTTTCTCATGAAGGAATTCATGGATTTTGACCAAACTTGCAGAACTGTATTGTTGTGACATGAATTTTGGTGACCTTGACCCCATTTTCAAGGTCACAGGAGGACTCAGATTATTGGAAAATGGCTTTTCTGCACCCTATCTCCCGAATGAATGGATGGATTTTGACCAAACTTGTACAGCTATATTGCTGAGACAGGGACAAGAACTGATTAGATTTTGGTGAACTTGACTCTATTTTCAAGGCCACACTAATGCTTAGATTTTGCAAAATGGCCCCCATCGACCACACACATGCAAAACAAAACCCACAAATTATAGATACAACCTTTTTCAACAATAGGTCTGCTCAGACCGGTGGGGGACATATGTTTTTCTCTGAAAATACTGTTTTAATTATACAGTTAATTCTCAAAATACTTAGTGGAATGGCAAACAGTGTAGGCACTGATCATACTGCTCCTACAGGAGCAGTCTGATCTGGGTCGTCACTGTTTGCATGTCATTTTTTATTATATACCTATGA
Source organism: Anodontia alba (assembly GCA_964016985.1). Lineage (NCBI taxonomy): Eukaryota > Metazoa > Mollusca > Bivalvia > Lucinida > Lucinidae > Anodontia > Anodontia alba. Next base: position 8,931,990 of record OZ024836.1, on the reverse strand, counting down.
AAAATACCACTGCCTACTATCAAATTTAAGACACAAAAAATTCAACTTTCTGTATCACGCCAGTAGTTTTCTGATTCTGTATCACTATCCTTGCTTACACAGGTACCCTGGTTTTGCAATGACATTACCAAAACCCATTTTATGCAATTGAACCATAACATCAGCCACTAATGAGGTCAGTATTCGAAGGGTAATGTTTTGGCATACTATGAGTAAAATTATGATCAAAAATGAGAGATAAGGTATGTGATAAAAACATCATTATTGCAGTAACTTGATCTGGTGTACTGTATTACATCTCATGGATGAGCAGATATCATGGGCTCACACTTGATGCTTCCCATCTCATGTCATCAGCTCATCCACCGTCCCCCAGATCAAATTACTTCAGTAATAATGTGTATTTGTTGGTAACTGGTTATTTACCTAATTTTAGGACATTTACCATATTTACCCTAAATATTCAAATACTTTAACTCCTTACCATAGTTACCCAAGAATTTAAAACTGTATCAACATTGTCCATCAAGACAGTCAGGAGAAATAAATATTTATAAACTTAATCTTTAACAATTTATGTGTGAAAAATCTCACTGTGACATTAACCTGAAAGTCATTGAGGTGTAGAGTAGTGGTAGTGGGTAGCTGACACTGGAGAATAGATTCTGAAAGGAATGATTTCTTGGACAAGTTTAACAGTCTTAGGATCAACAATATACATGCAGTTGTTTGTTAAACAAAGTTTTTTTATACTCCATTCCCCAAGTTTGCAGGGGGTATACTGTTTTCATGCTGTCCATCCATGTGTCCATCTCTCTGTCCATCTGTTATGTTTTGGTCCTTGGGTGGTATCAAAGCACTGCTTTTTGGCAATTTCTTGTTTTTAACAGTCATCCTATTTCAGCGTTTCCTTTTCTTTCATGTGTTTAATACTGGAAAACAACAAAACTTAAATATTAGTTATAAACATAGCTCAATAATGTTGAAATTTGAACAAATTTATAACAAAATCATTGTAAAATTTAGATACCAGCAGGTAAAAATGAGATTGGATTTTACACTATTAATCTGGGCCCAGTTGTTCAAAGCGTTAATTTAACGAGCTCGTTAAGGGTCATTTCGTTAACTGTTTTAGCGGATTCAATATTCGCACTGCAAAAGCTACTCGCATTTTTTTCAGCAAAAATTTTCAGCATATTTGCATATCACTCAATGTAAATTTTAATGAATCGTTAACTAACGACATCATTAGCTTTGAACAACTGGGCCCTGGCTTTCAATGAAACTTGGCTTTTCTTGTGCATCTTCATGGCTGTAGGTATAGAGTTTGTTTTGATCATTTACAGAGAAATAATTCACCAGTGTTCTAAGGCTATCACATGAAAAATGAGTGAATGAGAGTTAAGTTTTTTCTTTCACAAGAAAGCCTCAGAGCATGTGTAAAATATTTCCCAGTAATCAGTCAAAACACTCTAATGAGCTGTTTATTACATTTAGACACCGTTTTGCTATTGAATTGCTAAATTCAGCCTTTTAAATTTCCTTTTAAAAGGTTTCAACCGAATGCATGAATTTCTGAAAGCATGGCTTTGTTTCCAGCATTGATTGCCATTTTGTTGTTGCTTTAGTAGAAAAAACATCATGTAAATGAGATGTATACATGTTAAATTGTATTGAAAGAACAACTAAATTGTTACGGAAATCAATTTTAATGAAAGTATTCAAAGGCCTTCCTTAAAAATCTGAATTTGACAGATAAAGAGGTATTTTAATATTCACAGATCTGTTGCATTTTTCACCTAGCATGATGTATTGTTATTGTTGTCAGTGACATCAGCAATATTGCACATGATGATATTTACAAATTGGAAATGAAGATATGAAATAATTACTCTGTGAAATTACCAGTTTCACTGAGAAGTCTCAGTAAATTGCTGTTGAAAACATAGTAAAAGGCCTTTTTATTATAAAAAACAAATATTGTTATTTTTCTTTTTTTTTTCTTCACAAAAACATTTTTATGACTGCTCATCAGAATTCATAGTTCCAGATAAGAGGGGTATCCATATACAAGTAAATATTTTTCTTATTTCTACATGAAAACATTTGTTATGGTAGTCATTAGAAGCACCTTGCTGAAGCACTTCTAAAGCATACCCATGATACAATGTTTGTATTTGTGTAGAAGTAAGCAAAATGTTAATATTGTTTTTTTAGGGAAAAAAGAGATTTATCTGGAGCTGTGAGAATTGCCTTACCACAAAATACATTTTCAAGGAAAAAAGTTAGAAAAAAATGTTATCTAGATATCCACTGTGAAACTTGTGTAAGAGAGCCATCTTTGAGACTGACTGAGTAGTGGTTGATGTGAAAAAGTGGCTGTCTTATAAAGGTACATGTCATGTAACTGCTAGCAAAATTACATGACATGCACCTTTATAAGACAGTCACCTTTCCACATCAACCACTAAAGTCAGTGTCAAAGGTGGCTTTTATACACAGGTTTCACTGCACTTATCTAGAGCTATGAATCCTGTTGCAGCTGACAGATTGACATTACTGTTTTTCAGGCACTGTTTCCCTGAATCCTCACAACACTATAACATTAACTGTGTATTTTTCTGACTACAACAGAACACCTCCACTAATATACCCACAAGATGATGAGGTACACACTTTTATCTTGTTACATACATATTTTTACAATAGCCCATCTTGGTCACTCAGTCAGATGTGCATATTACTGGTGATCAGGAGGTAGCAGGTTTGATCCCTACCAGGCCCAGAAACATTCATTTGTGGAGATTGATCATGAAATATTTTTTGCAGTCACTCTCTCCCTTCTGCTGATTCAAGAAGGGCAGCTGTCAGTTTCCTGCAAAAGAATGTGCACTAGTACCAGTTATTGGTTAACCTGGTAGAGGACTCAGCCTGCCCATGAACAGTGTGAGGTAAATTGACTGACTCAACGTCACGATAATAGTTTTGACTGGGCCAACTTATATAGATCTGCACTGATTGCCATTCAGTATGTCAGTTTATATCAACAATTTTGAACAAGTGATCTGATTTGCTGAAAATTTGAAGTGGGTTTGGTTCTTAATTTATTCAGCATGGCAATGGTTAACAAGATCTGTATAGGCCATGCCATGCAAAAAGCCAGCCTCTGTGGCTCTGTTGCACTTCTAATGAGTAGCACAGTGTATGTTTTCGTGAAAAAATAGGAAAAATATTAGTAGTTTTCGGTTGGAAGAAATGCCTTGTCTGGAGTTATGTTGCATATGATACATAGATACATGTAGTTTAGTGACAAATATTCCTGTAAGCAGAACTAGCAGATGCACATAATTGGCCTAATCATGGCTCTACAATATATGTACACAATTTCATATGTGTGAACCCATATAGTGCTGGTCATTACTGCAGCAGAGGACATTTTGTTTATTTATTTATTTATTTTTTGTAATTTTCAAAGAAAAAAAAAGACATGACTTTACAAAAAAAAACAAAACAACAAAACAAAAAAACTTCGAATCGCATAAAGGCTCCCAAGTATGAATTCATAATGACCTGTTTTGGGCAAAACTGGGAGTATTCAAGTCATTTGTCTGATCTGTTTGTGTGTATGACAGAACTATATTTTCTTTATAACCATGTCTAGAGCGATGCTGCGAATTTGTCTGGGGAGTTTCGGAATCATTTTATTATAATAATAAATAAAACAAATAAAAAAAAAAAAAAAGACATGACATCTCATGTGAATTAATTTTAATTATTTTTTTTTACAATTTTCAAAGAAAATAAAGCTTGACATTTCATGCGCCTATCAGATGAATCACACCAAATGCTAAGTCTTTTTTTCTTGGGAAAATTATAAAAAAAATATTAAAAGTGTTGTCTGCTACAATTTTGCTCTGCGCTTTAAGGGTAAAGATGGGTTTTGAAGCGTGCACACAATGTATAATAGTAAAATCTCTTTATAATTACAGATTACGAAATGTGCAGCTGACTATATTCGACAGGAGGCACCAGGAGCCGCAGGCTCATTGGTAAGTACAATAGTAAATACACAGAAACCTCTTTATAAGAGGGTTCATAGCTCTTGATAAGGCACTTTTTTCAGCCAAAAGATTTCTGTATTTTTCTTATTTCTTGACAAAAACATATGTTGTGGGTACTCATTAGAAGCGCCTCGTAGAGGCGCTTCTAATGAGTACCCACAACATATGTTTTTGTCGAGAAATAAGAAAACTATATACCTGATACCCACTCTTATCTAGACCTATGGGATTCATTAAAAGATGGTTTTAGACATAAGACGGGTTAAAAGTGGACCCCATAAATATTGTAGTCAAACAAAAGTGTATAGATTATATAGAAAAATGACCATTTATGGGCATTTTTGTACACAATGAATACAATTGTTTGAGATACATCACATTGTTTAGCTAACAAGGTATTTCTTTTGATCCCACTGAGAGTGTAAGATGGTTTGGGATATAAGATGGTTTAAAAAATGGACTCCTTAAGTGTTGTTTACCAAAAAAAAAAATGTATTGTTTATGTAGATCTGAATAGCTTTCTTATCTGGAGCCATGTTTACAAAAAGCAGCAGCTTGTTACACCCCCGCAAACTGTGTTTGTGGATTGGAGGTGGGGTAAACTGTTTTCACATCCATCCTTATGCCAGTCCAGTTGTTGTTTACTTTGTCATTACCCTGCAGGGAGTATCTAATAAGCACTGCTTATTGACACTTCTTGTTTTTATACCCCACCACACAATAGTGGCAGGGCATTATGGTATCACGTTGGCTGTCTGTCCGTCTGTCTGTCGTACGTCCATCCGTATTTTCATTTCCAGACGATAACTTGAATAAATATCAATGGATTTTCACCAAACTTGGTGTGTGCATTGATATTGTGGAGATCCGGTTTGGGATTTTTAATGAGCAAATTTTGTCAGTTTTTGACAGAGTTATGTGCCCGTGTTATATCAGTATTTTCCTTTCTGGATGATAACTTTAGTAAATATCAATGGATTTTTACCAAATGGTCTGTGCATTGATATTGTGGAGACCTGGTTTGGGATTGCTGATGGGAAAATTTCGTCAGGTTTTGACAGAGTCGTCTGCCTGCGACATGATAATGGCAGGGTATTATCATTTCACGTTTGATTTATAGGATTGGCATGCACCAAAGAGAGAACTAGAACAACTGAAAGATATTATTGATAAACAAGCCTTACCAGACTGTCTTCATGAGAATGATAAGGAGTTGGTTTGGATGATGAGATATGAGTGTCGGGATAGGTATCCTGATTCATCACTTTCTCTTGTACTCAAGTCAGTTAAATGGAACAATCATATTGATGTTGCAAAGGTCAGTTCAGTAAAACCATTACTTTCTACCATATCTAATCAAAATCAGATAAAAACTAAGGAAGTTAACCCATTTGCGCCGAATGGACTCTTCCTCCTTCACTCTGCAGATTAGTCCATTTCCAATATAAGGGATGCCTGTTTAGTTTTATTATTACCATGTTTTATCGAAATTCATGTTTTTAATGCAAACAGTGAAGACCCTGATCAGATCCACATTCTGCAGTGTCTGATCTGATTCTACACTGTTTGCCAGTGTCCCTTTTATGGGACGCTAGACTTAAATGGGTTTAAGACCTTAAAGGATTTCAAAACCATTGTCTACTTTATGTTTATGATGAGGTTCTAAACATTTCAAAATATTAAATAAAATCTTCTTTCTGATAGGAATTAATGTGGTGTGCAAGCAAAATCCATAAATGCCTAGAGAGGAAACTATATATATACAAATCTAAAGGTAGAATATTTTTGCAAATCTTATTTATTTAGGTTTTGCATACTTAATGAAGGCTCTGTGAAGTCATAAAGCCTCATTAAATATTCGAAATCTCAGCACCCATTGAAGCAGTTTTGACATTTCCAAAACATGCCTGTTCTGAAATATAATGAAAATTTTACAACCAAAAAATGAAAATTTTCAGATAAAAAATTCTGATATTCTTCACACTTCTGCTATAAGGAATAAGAAAAATAATGTATACCCCTGTAAACCCCAGGTTTACTACATTGTATATAAAAGTGGGGTTTAAGGGGAGTCAAAATTATATAGGCATAATTTCGTGATGGATATTTTCAGACTTTGATAATTTATTGATTTTTCATCCAGGCCTGAGCAATCCGTGGAGACTCAGATCAGGTGCCACATAATTTGACATCTGACGATCTTCACTGTTTGCTACTCATCCATTTGGTTTTAGATGTATCAACAGATAGCAAAATGGACTTGCTGAACATTTAGGATAAGTATGTTGAGGAATTAAGGTGTCCAAAATCATACTTGCAGAAAGACAGGCATGAGCAGACAGTATAAACCCAGATCAGATGTAGCAGAATTTCGCATCTGATCAAGGTCTGCACTGTTTACAACTCCAGCTGTCTTTTAAACACCACCAGGTAGCAAATTAGACTTATTTAAAGTCTGATCTGGCTCTGCAGTCATTGCATATTTCCTTTTGTCAGAACCTTTGGTTTGAGGGCATATACAATAATTAAAGTTAATATACCCAATTAACACAAATGAACCTCATGGCTTTGTGCGTAGTTAAACCTGAACTCATCTTTATCAGTATGTTATCTTGAAAAACTACCCAGTATGAATTTTTACATTACTGATATGACTATCAAGGTTTGTACATGCAACTTGTGCATACAAAGCAAGTGAGCAGCTAGTAAATAAAGTATAGAGAAGATTCATAGCAGAGCAGCAAACTAATGAGAAACTGCTCTGCAGAGCAGTGATGTAAGCAGAGTAAGAGAAGCTGCTTTTTAGAGCTGTATTGTAAGCAAAGTAAGAGAATATGCTCTGCAGAGAAGCAATGTAAGCAAAGCAAGGAGAAGATGCTAAGCAGTGCTTCTCTGTAGCAAAGTAAGGAAAAGCTGCTCTGTAAAGCAGCAAAGTAAGCAAAGCAAGAAGAAGCTGCTATGCAATGCTTCAATTTAACAAAGTAAGGAAAAGTTGCTGTGCAGAGCATCATTTAAAGCAAAGCAAGTAGAAGCTACTCTGCAGGGCAGCAAAGCAATTCAAGTAAGAAGAAACTGCTCTGCAGAGCAGCAGTGTGAGGAATGTAAAGAGAAAGAAACTACTGTGCAGAGCAGCATTGTGAGCTACGTAAGGAGAAGCTGCTCTGCAGAGCAACATTCTAAGCAAAGTAAGAAGCTGCTCTGAGAGCAGCAGTGTAAGAAAAGTATGGAAAAGCTGCTCTGCAGATCAGCAAAGTAAACAAAGGAAGGAGAAGCTGCTTTGCATAGCAAAGTAAGGAGAAATTGTTCTGGAGAGCAGCAATGTAAGAAAAGTAAGGAAAGCTGCTCTACAGAGCAGCAAAGTAAACAAAATTAGGAGACTCTGCAGAGTGTCATTGTAAGCAAAGTAAGGAGAAGCAATTCTGCAGAGCAGCAAAGTAAATAAGTAAAGGAGAAGCTACTTTGCAGAGCAGCAAAGGAAGATAAGGATAAAATTCTTTGAATTTATGTAATAGATGCAGGTGTTACTAGCAACTTGGAAAGAAAAGATGCCAGTAGATCAGGCTTTAGAACTGTTGGACTTCAACTTCCCAGATAAAAATGTACGGAAGTATGCAGTGGACTGTTTACAAGAACTAAGGTATGATATGTGATGCAAAAAGGAACTTTACAGCATAGCTTCAGATAAGGCTAGTTTTCCAACTAAAAGGTACAGGACCCAGTTGTTCAAAGCATCGTTAGCTTAACCATCTCATTAGTGGTCAAAATGTTAACTGTTCTAGTAAGTACAATATCTAATTTACAGGTATTTTTGCTGAAAAAATGTGAGTAGCTTTTGCATAAGCAAAAGCTACTCACATTTTTTCAGCAAAAATATTAGCGTATATGCCATATTTAATGATCAAAGTTTTAACAATATTTTTACTAACGACATTGTTAGTTTTGAACAAATGGGTCCAGTTTTTTTCTTATTTCTCTACAAAAATGTATATTATGGTACTCATTAGAAGCACCTTGTCAAGGCACTTCTAATGAGTACTCACAGCTATTTTTTTGCTGAGAAATAAGAAAAGTATTACATAGATACCCCCTATTATCTGGAGCCCTGTTAAAGGGAATAAATACACATTAAAAGGAAATTACTCTGTCATGGAAATATATTTGTTCCCTTCTCATTGGGGGCTACTCTTAAAGAAAAGAATTTGATGCCTCTAGGAGCAAATTCTTTTCTTTAAGAGTAGCTCCCAGTTTTAATTGTTTGAAATTCTAAAGTTGGCAACTCTGTCTGCAGAAGTTGTTTCTTTTTGCAAAATGGCAACAAAATCTTTCAAGTTTATCCATTCAGCTTAATTTATAAACAGCCAGCACAGACCTGGAACAGCATATGTAGAAACTGTGCATATATGCAGGTTAATCAAGGCCTTAATAATTTTCTTGAAGAAAGTCAGGATATGCCAGAATATTGTGAAAAAGAAAGACTTGATCAGTCTGTGTTAGCTTTTGTAGAGGACTTGTTAAAGATGATTATTTGATGATGATTTTAGAATAATTTTCCTTTAAACCAGAAGGCATAGCTCTAGTTAAGGCGCTTTTTTTAATTCAAAAGTGTTGATATTTTTCTTATTTCTCCACAAAAACATATGTTGAGGTACTCATTAGAAGTGGCTCAGTGAGGCACTTCTAATGAGTACCCACAACAAATGTTTTTGTGGAGAAATAAGAAAAATATTAACTTGATCACTACTCTTATCTAGGCCTATGAGAAGGGTATAGATAAGAAACTTTTATTTAGATGGCATGACAATATATAACAAAAACTTAAGCTCTGAAGAGCTTTTGACCATCTGTAACATGCATGCAAACTACAAGGTTAGATATGATAATACTATGACTTATAATGTACAAGAATTTTACATATATATTCTGAAAAAAAGAATGACTATTACTTTCTTTAAAACATCACAGTTATTATCTATTAAGAGATTAAGACAAATTACATATCCAAAAGCAGATATTAAATATGATAATTTCTATTAAACGAAAAGAAATAAAATAAAAACAGAGACATTACTTAGACAAAACATAATCAGAAGAAAGCCAGCACAAATGCATCTAAGTGATAAAACAACTTCACTCCAAGTAAGTAAGTCATACATCCTGTGCCAGTAGTGGAACCAACAAACTACCTGGCTATAAGTGCTAGTGCCACCACTGACCCACTTGTAATACCATATAAAAACAAAACAAAATAAAGCTGAACAACAGAAAGTTGAAACAACAAAACACATCAAGAGTTAGATAAGCACCAGGGCTCAGTTGTTCGAAACTTCCGATATTGTTAGTTAACTTATCGTTAAAACCTTGATCATTAAATATGGCATATATGCTAATATTTTTGCTGAAAAAATGTGAGTAGCTTTCAGCAAAAATACCTGTGAATTAGATATTGTACAGGTCAGTCCCTTTATTACGCGCTGGTCGGGATGCACAAATCCAGACCGCGATATAGGCGAAGCGCGTAGTAAGTTCGGAGCCGACTGATCAGACTTTATAAATGTTGACATTTGTATGGGACACACGTGTATACATGTTTGGAGGGATTTATGAATGAAAACAACGATATTTCATGTGTTATTTATATAAATAAATGAATGAGTACTAACGTTGTATGTTTTGTGTTTTTTACACCCTCTGATGTACTTTTTCTGCAATATATACACTAAATACTTTATTTACGTTTCCATTTTGTGGCTCGATCCGCCATATTTGCCGGTGTTGTAATACAGACGGTGTTGAAGTGTGGTGTAAGTCACATAAAAAGTCCGGTATCAATACCGGTCCCCGCGAGCATGGCAAATTATTTTAGTCCAGTAAAAGAAATCTTTTTAATAAAACAGCAGAAATTGTTAAGTTTTTTAATCTTTCTGCTTGTATTGAATAGAACGAAAGCTCAAAGAAAAAAAAAAAAATGACTAAACCAAAGCATTTGATTCCAACAAACTGCCATGTTCAATGGCCTCAAGTTTTTCTTTAACCGTGAAGGCTTTTCGTTTTCTTCTTTGGTTTTCCATTTTAATCAGTGTTGATTTGATAGCAGAATGAACTTTTTCAAGACAACAATGAGTGCCGGACAAATTTCACAGTTACACGCTCTACTACCTCACCGCGTGTGCAGTAATCGACGTCCAGGGATCTGCGTCGCTGATTGGATGAATATCTAATTAGGTCGGCAAGGCGGCCATATCAAACTGGAAAATTCAGTGTCTTTCAAGTATTTACAAATTAATTATGGATAACTGCGGTCATTTTCCCATTCTTTAGATGCGGGATAAGCCATTTCTTGATAGATATGTTTGTATCATTTAAAAGTTAAATGAAGTTTTAATTAGCACAAGTCTGTCTTCTTAAAATAAACATCAAAAGGTCAATTACGGTCATTACGCACGTACACAAACAAAAATACAACAGAGACAATACATTGATTAGCTTTATTCTTTCAAAATCATTTTTTATTTGCTATTATGACATGTACAACAGCAGTAAATAATTTCTTTTTCTGCAGATTGAATCTCTGAAAAACAAAAAACACATTTTGTTATTTTGACCCAGAGGATGGGGAAACTGGGACCCTTCGAAAAAATTTTGGGAGGCATGACGTCCCCGCGTTATATCCGTATTCGCGCACTAACGATGCGAGTACTAACGGGACTGACCTGTACTTACTAGAACAGTTAACATTTTCACCCCTAAGGAACTCGTTAAGCTAATGATACTTTGAACAACTGGGCCGAGGAGTTCTTGCAGAGCAACTTCTCTGTGGAGAATTATGAGGTGTCTGGTTACTATCAGGCCCTTTGCAGTTAGAAGAAGAGCTGGGACTGGTCACACTGTTGTCAATATAATGTTACTTGTGGTACTAGTATGTCAGTATATGGTGGTTGGGGGGGGGGGAGGGGTGGGGTGTGGCACTGTAACATTGCAGTAAAGCGTCACTATAAGATGGCATGATCAGTTCCTGGCATCACATCCATTCACTATCATGAAAGAGTATTGATAATGATGTTAACCTCAGCTCAAACAAACAAATGGCATTGTCAGTTTTGTTTAAACTTTGTTCACTTGCTGTTAAAGTTTAAAGGTAAGTTTTATACCCACCCCCATTCTCCCATATATTTGAAAGGGACTATTGAAGTAGGCCCATTCAGACTGTGTGTCCATTTTTCAAAAGATTTTGTAATCATTCCTGTGCTGTCAACTGGTTCTTGCTAAATTTTCATATAACTTCACAGAAATGATCACATGAGGAGTACTTTATATGATGGTCAGTCCATTCATCCGTCTGAATTTGTGATGTGAACTGGTTCTTATATTTTTGTTAGATTTTCATATAACTTCACAAAATGGTCACATGCTGTGTATGACAGTCAGTTCATTCATCTGTATGAATTTGTGATATCAATGGGTTCTTAAATTTTTGCTAGATTCTCATACGACTTCACAGAATTGGTCACATGATGAGTATGTAGGTATGATATAATTTTTTCATTGCTTGTTTATCTGCCATTTGCTGCTGAATTTGTCTGTCAAAGTTTGTGACAAAACTACTGTCCCCCCACCTCAAGGGAGAGGAACACTTTGTTTTTTGGTGCAAATCCTGTTGGCCGTGGCATTATTGCTGGAGTTGGCATCAGTGTCAGTATTAGAGTCAGCATCATACTTTCTTATCTGCACAATATCTTGTGAACCAGTGTTGGATTCCTACCAAATATTCATCTGTATATAATTGGGAATGACAAAGAACTGATTAGATTTTGGTGAGCTTGACCTAATTTTCAAGATCACAGCAGTAGAAAAACTGAACAATCACATTGAGGGGACATCTGTTTTCTCTGAAAACACTATTATTAGTGTTTATTATGTTTGGCCATGTTTAGTTTCTTTCTGTAGTGAAGTTGTAACCCTTTGTTGAAAAATGTCACATTTAATCTTCTCTTACTGGAACATTGCTGGTTGACTATATAATAATTGAACATATGCTGAGGCATTATTGGACTTTAGCCTTTTATCGTTTAAACTGCTTTTATCATTTAAACTGCTTTTTCATTAATAATAATTTATATGTTTCTGCTTGTTTTGACCAATTAGTTTTGATCTGTTTCAGTGATGATGAACTCTCCCTGTACCTACTTCAACTTGTCCAAGCCCTGAAATATGAGACATACTTGTATTGTCCTCTAGCAGAGTACCTCATGGAAAGAGCATTGAAAAATCAACATATAGGCCATCAGCTGTTCTGGCTACTTAAGTAAGTATTCTTACAGAGAGAATGCTTGGAGACAGACAGCTTAACCCTGGTCCTGCTGAACCAGGATTTGTAAACAGTGTAGATCCAGATCAGTTGGCATAAGAATGCAATCTGTATCTGCACTGTTTATCATAAAATATTTGAATTTGCATCAACAACCTGGATTAAGTAATCTGATTTGCTGAACGTTTGAAGTGGGCATGGCATCTTAATTTATTCAGCAAGGCAAGAGTTAAGAACAAGGAAAGGGCATTAACCCTTGTCCTGCTAAACCCAGATATACCCTGCCTTTGCAAACAGTTTAGATCCAGATCAGTTGGCATCTAAGAAGTGCAGATCCAGATCAGTAGGCTTCTAAGAAACCAACTGATCTGGATCTGCACTGTTTGCCATTCAGTATGTGAATTTATATCAGCAATCTGGATCAAGTAATCTGATTGGCTGAAAATTTGAAAAGGGCGTGGCTTTATTTATTCAGCAGGACAATGGTTAAAAATCAACATATTGGCTATCAGCTATTTTGGCTATTTAAGTTGGTATTATAGTCTTCTAAAGCATAGTCAGTAGCATATCTGACTACAAATCCAGGGGTAGCAAGTTTTAATCCCAACTCGGCCACATAACTTTTGTGGAGATTGATTGTGAAATCCTTTCGAGGGTCATTCTACCCTGTTCTTTGATCCTGGAAGGGCAATTGTCAGTTACTGGTGAAAATAAGTGCATAAAGTACAGGGCCCAGTTGTTCAAAACTAACGATGTCGTTAGTTAACGATTCGTTAAAATTTACATCGAATGATACGCAAATATTCTGAAATTTTTTCCTGAAAAAATGTGAGTAGCTTTTGCATTGCAAAAAGCTACTCACATTTTTTCAGCAAAAAATATCAGAATATTGTATATTGAATCCGCTAAAACAGTTAACGAAATGACTCTTAACGAGCTCGTTAAGCTAACGACGCTTTGAACAACTGGGCCCTGGTTAACTGCTTAGAGCACTAAGCCTGCCTGGGAAAAGTGTAAAAAAGTAGGCATAGAAAACACACCTATATAATTTTGACCCCCTTAAACCCCACTTTTATATAGTAAAACTGGGGTTTACATGGGTATACTTTTTTTCTGTTAGCGTATATGCCAAATTTAATGGTCAAAGTTTTAATGATATGTTAACTAACGACATTGTTAGTTTTGAACAACTGGGCCCAGCTCGTTATAAGACAGTTTCAGGTATAAGACTGTTAAAAGGTGGACCCCAGAAGTGTTGTAGCCAAATAATAATATATAGATTATATACAAAAATGACCATTTATTGTCATATTTTCTTAGATAATCTGTATATTTTAGTTTAGATACTATACCTGGAGGATCTTACACGAGCGGTCATTTTTGTATGAAATGTAAGAAATGAGACTGGCGAGTTTCATAAATTTTATATGGAATGGCCAAGAGTGTAAGATTCTGTTTATCGTATGACCATTTTAAAGTGGATTTTATCACCTCTAAGGTTGATGATTGCTCAACAGAAAATGCATGGTTGACATGGAGGTCGTCATGATGTTACTCGTTCCTGTTAAAGTGTTAAGTAACATGTGGTCATACAGTTTTTATGTAATGATGTTATGCCACTAAACATGAAGAAAACATGCCTATTCAAATATATTGAAAATTTCACCACCAAAAACTGAAAGTTTTCACATAAAAATTCTGATATTTTCACATTTTTGCTCAAAACATAGATTGTGGGTACTTGTTAGAACTGTTTTGGTGAGTCTTGGTTCTAACCAATACCCACAGTCTATTGTTTTTAAGCAGAAATAAGAAAAATAATGTATACCCCTGTAAACCACTGTTTTACTATATAAAAGTGGGGTTTAAGGGTTGAAATTATATAGGTATGTTTTCATGTTGTAACAGTGTCATCATATGATAAAATTGTTTAGCTAACACCATTTATGCTTTGGATCTCAGCATTAGTATTATAAAGAGATTGTGGTGTATTTAGTTGTGAAAGGTCAGTGTATTTTCTCTGGGTACTCTGACTGGTGCCTTTATTTAGCAAGATTTTACTCCAAGAAATAAAGATAAGGGCCTACTACGTGTTGAAATTTAAAGATAAAGACCAAAATCTCATAACATTTGTGTTTTTAGAAAGAAAGATCAATTTAATGATTGCTGATTAAAGGGCCATATTTGTTGTTTTTTTTTTTTTTTTTTTTTTTCATTAGTGATTAAGTCACATTCTTCTCTCTTCCACTCTGTGAAACCTCTCAGCATAAATGAAATATTGTTGATAGGACAATTAAACTTGATCTCAGACAAACAAATAGCCCTTATTTTCATAGAAAAATAAATAATAAAAATGTTATATTGGCCGCATCATGTGAAGATGTGTCTTCAGGCATAGGCCTAGAATAGAATGCTCATCCACACAGTTTGATCAAGACATTCGCTGTCTGTTAACAGATCATTTGACATGAAAGATAATGTAGTCTGCTACTAATATCTGAGTAAAATCTCCAGGTAGAAATGTTGTCCAAATTTTGACCTCATGTTTCTCAGCTCTTACAGAGCAATTACATAATTGTTTATGTCTTACAGGTCAGAGTTACATAATTTCTCAACTCTTACAGGTCAGAGTTACATAATTACTCTACTCTTACAGTTACATTATTTTTCTACTCTTACAGGTCAGAGTTACATATTTTTTTCTACTCTTACAGGTCAGAGTTTAATAATTTCTCTACTCTTACAGGTCAGAGTTACATATTTTTTTCGACTCTTACAGGTCAGAGTTAAATAATTTCTCTACTCTTACAGGTCAGAGTTAAATAATTTCACTACTCTTACAGGTCAGAGTTACAGAGTTAAATAATTTCTCTACTCTTACAGGTCAGAGTTAAATAATTTCTCTACTCTTACAGGTCAGAGTTAAATAATTACTCTACTCCTACAGGTCAGAGTTACATAATTTCTCAACTTTTACAGGCAAAGAGTTACATTATTTCTTAACTGTTACAGGTCAGATTACATAATTTCTCTTCTCTTACAGGTCAGAATTAAATAATTTCTCAACTCTTATAGGTTAGAGCTACATTATTTCTCAATGCTTACAGGTCAGAGTTACATAATCCTACTGTGACTGTTCGATATGGTCTGATACTGGAATCCTACCTCAAGGCCAACTCAGAACACATGCATGTACTGTACAAGCAGTTTGAAGGTTTGAACAAACTCAATGGTGTTAGCCAGCTGGTGAAAGCAGAGAAAATATTTGATAAGGTATAGTAACAATTTGTTTCTAGAGGGAACAATGAATTAGTGCTTTGAATTGGCCAGAATTTCAAAGTTGATTATTGAATTGTAAAATCAACTGACCATTAACCAATAGTTGACTTGTAGAAAAGATGATCATTCTTATTTTAGCTGTCTTCCTCATAGCTCTAGATAAAAGGGAATATCACCATATTTTTTTTCTTATTTCTCCATGAAAATATATGTTGTAGGTACTCTTTAGAAGAGCCTCAGTTTTGAAATGCTGACTGATTCCCAACACTACTATGTAACAGTTCAGATACAAAATCTTTTGATCAAGCTCAGACATGCTGAATTACATTGTACAATTATGTGCCTTAATGTTTAACTAAACAGCGTAGAAAACCAGTCTGGATTTTGTGGGACCAGTCGGGATAGTCGGGATAGCGTTCTGATTTGTTTGTGTACTTTTCATTGGTTTTCAACAACCAATGACAACAACCAATGACAAGTGTAATAACTTGTTGAAAAATTCTCGCCATTGTACAGTTTTCCCTTTGTTCTCATACCGGCGCAGTGAAGGAGGAAAGTCACTTCAATGATGATATCTTGAAATTGTTTTTCACCCACCCACTGCCTCCCTGGTTAATTCAAATCTATGTCCTGTTCTTACACATACAGGGAGATTAGCTGTTTTTTTAGGTTAAAGGATATATTAAAACTGTCAAATAATATGTCTTTCAACGACTACTTAAATTATGGGTATGGCGGTGTTTTTTGTTTAAGTGTACGCCTACCATAACTTCATTATAGAATTCAAACAGACAACCATGTATAATTTACTGAAGTTTTATCTGCATGGAGTATACTGAAATATCCTGAGGCAATTCAGCAGCAGTGGAACTTTGTATCGATTGATTTTCAGTACAGGAAACAACTTGATTTCTGGCCATTTTATTGATGAGTAAATGCTGGTAATTCACTCACAAACTGATTAAAATCCTAAGGTTTTCATGTTAAATTTGTGAATGATCAGCCTGCATTTACATATAGATAAAATCCAGAAAAAAAAGTCATTTCTTATAATTCCAAGTAGGTCATATATTACATAGAACAAATAGGAGAAAATCACACATTTTAGAAATTTACACAAAGAAAGGTACCTATTCGTTGGGCTTATTGAAGTACCAGTCCAATTTTGCAATTGCTCTTGGCCTATCAAATTGCACTAAATAATTGTAAGTCTGTTAAATTGGAGTTATAGTAGAATAATGATTAAATTACATGAGTTGTGTTGTGAGAAGACAGTCTTGAATTTATTTAATTTTAATTTACAGAAAGCTACTTCTAGGTGACTATTAGGTATAATGTGCCTGTGAGATTGTAAAGAATGTAATGTAGTATTAATGTGGTAAACATATCTTGAAACAGTCTTTTTTTTTGTATTTTCTCTTTTCTCAGGTCTCCAGATAAGATAACTGAAAATATTGATATTTTTCTTTCTCTACAAGAACATATGTTGTGGGCACTCATTAGGGTTACCTCAGTGAGAGTATTTTTAAGAGTACCAACAATGTATGTTGCATGGAGAAATAAGAAAATAGGGCAAAAACATATGTTGTGGGTACTTGGTAGAAGCGGCTTACTGAGGCGCTTCATTGAGTACCCACAGTGTATCTTTTTGTAAGTAAATAAGACAAATATAAATATTTTTCGAATGAAAAAGATATCTTACCTGGAGCTATTAATCTTGTTGGTGTGTTATCATTGAAGAGGATAGTAGAATTTTATATAGTTGACTTAGTTTTATCTTTTAACCCTTCTCTTGCTAAACATGACATGCCCTGTCTTAACAAACAGTGTAGCTCCAGATCAGTTGGCTTCTGAAGAAGCCAACTGATCTGGATCTGCACTGTTTGTCATTAAGTATGTGAATATCTATCAAAAATCTGGATCAAGTAATCTGATTGGCTGGAAATTAGAAGTGGGCATGGCATCTAAATTTGTTTAGCACGACAAGGGTTAATTTGTACTTATATGGTGTATTAGTTGATAATTCAGTCATAGCTCAAGATAATAAAGGGTATCCATATATTTTCTTATTTTCCGAGGAAAACATAAGTTGTTGGTATTCATTAGAAGCACCTTGGTAAGGTGTTTTTAATGCATACCCACAGCATATGTTTTCGTGGAGAAATAAGAAAAATTTCAGTATTTTTCAGCTAAAGAAAAGTGTTTCATCTGGAGATATGTGTAATGTAACTGAAAAATACAAAAAAAAAAAAAAAAAGAAAAAGAAAAAATAGATAAATAAAAACTAGATAAATAAAACAGCCTGGTGATCTATTCTGACTGGTTTTGGACATACACAGCCTTAGATATTTCCAGTACCAGTATTTGTGCACAAGCGGCTTTGGTGTACAAGCTACAAGTCCTAGGTGGGCTGTATTAACCCAAGACTTGGCCTGGGGCCAATCCAAGCCTCGGGCAAATACAGCCAGCCTCAGACCTGTAACTTGGCCAGTACGAAATTACTTGATTAATGACATTATAGTACAAACAGATCTGGGCCCAGTTGTTCAAAACTAACGATGTCGTTAGTTAATTTATCGTTAAAATTTTGATCATTAATTATGGCATATATGCTAATATTTTTGCTTGAAAAATGTGAGTAGCTTTTGCATACTCACATTTTTTCAGCAAAAATACCAGTGAATTAGATATTGTACTTACTAGAAAAGTTAACATTTTGACCACTTATGAGCTCGTTAAGCTAACAACGCTTTGAACAACTGGGCCCAGATTGACAAGTTGGGTTTTTTAACAAATTTGTATGTTTGCATGCTGCATTATTGTTGTTTCTAAACATTATACATTTTAGCTGTATTGGTTTGTATATTTGGAAAAGAGGGGTGGATGGAGAGGGATGTGCTATTATTCATTTAATTTGTGACATACAGAAATTCTTCAGTAGAAATTTTATTTACAAAACAATTACAATCACAGTCGGTTCTGACAGATTCATAATTATGCCCCAAATTTTGTAGTTGAGGGAGCTTATTGGTTTGGGCCTATCTGTCTGTCTGCCCTTTACACTTGCATTCGGTCAGGAATGGTTGGATCTAGGATCCTGAAATTTTATATATAGCATCAACATGAAAAATAGGAGACCCGTCCTATTTGTTTTTTTCCGTTGGGGTTCTCCTTGCAGAGTTATTCCCCTTCTCATACTTAGGCATTTGACAACAGATGGTGGGTACCTTTTGTGGGCAACTCCTCATACAGTTTTATACAGAACAGTTTTATACAGATGAACTTACTTGCAAGCTCTTTGTCATGGTCTATAGATGTGCATGTGGTCTTGGCATTATCGTCCTTTTAATTTTTGTCACTTTTTTTTTACTTCGACAGGGGACTATGGTTTTGGCATTATTGTCAGTTTAATTTTTGTCTCTTTTTTCAACAATTAAAGTGCATTACCACTGGTACCTTGTGTGTGAAACTCCTCCTACAGTTTTATACCGTTCAATTTGAAACTTTGCAGGCCCTTTTGTCATGATCTGTAGATGTACATGTGGATTTGGCATTATCTTCAATTTATGATTTATGTGGCCATTTCTGTCAATCTATCCGTTACAATTTTCATATGGTCTGGGATGGTTAGAGGTAGGATCCTGAAATTTTATATATAGTATCAGCATGAAAAATAAGCAGAACCACATTTTTTCTTTTTTCCCTAGAGGTTCTCCTTGCACAAATATTCCCCTTTTGTGCAAATTTTCATACAGTTTTATCCTGATAAATTTGAAACTTTGCAGGCTTTTTTATCATTTTCTGTAGATGTGCAGTGGTGTTTGCATTATCGTCAATTTGATTTTTGCTACTTTTTTTCACCTTCTGAACTTAGCCTTTTTGGGGACTTAAATACTACTGAGAGCTAGGATCCAGGGCCCAGTTGTTCAAAGTGTCGTTAGCTTAACGACATCGTTAAGGGTCATTTCGTTAACTGTTTTAGCTGATCCAATACACAATATTCTGATATTTTTTGCTGAAAAAATGTGAGTAGCTTTTGCACTGCAAAAGCTACTCACATTTCTTCAGCAAAAAATTTCAGCATATTTGCGTATCACTTGATGTAAATTTTAACGAATCGTTAACTAACGATGTCGTTAGCTTTGAACAACTGGGCCCTGAAATTTTATATATGGCATCAGCATGAAAAATAAGCAGACCCATATTTTTTTCATTTTTCCGTTGGGGTTCTCCTTGCACAATTATCCCCCTTTTTTTAGGCATTTGACTACAGGCGGTGGATACCTTGTGTGTGCAACTCCTCCTACAGTATTATATTTATCACCTTGAAACTTTGCAGGCTCTTTTTTCATCAATTTGATTTTTGTCACATGTTTTTATTTTTTTGAACAGCCATTTTTGATGCTTAATATTACAGTCAGTGCATGTTTAAGGGAAAGCACAAAGTTTTGGGCATAGTATTTTACAAACACATTTTCTGGTTTTCCGCTTTGTCAGTTAAAATATTTCATACAGATGCAGAATTTAAGTAAAACCATAACGGCAGGTGATTTTAACTTTCTTGTAAAGGTTTTTTTTTTTTTTTTTTTTTTTTTGAAAACAATATACAGTTGAACTTCGATGTCGAACCCCTTTGGGACCATGAACATTCGTTCGAGACAGCGGTAGTTCGAGCCTCGGAAGGTTACTATTATTGCCACACCAGGAGGCATAATGGAGATAATTGTGGGATATCTTTTCAGTGTTCTATATTTTAAATATATGTTGTGTGTACTCATTAGAATTGCCTCATAGAGGCAATTCTAATGAGTGCACACAGCATACATTTACAAGATAAAAGAAGAAAATCTCCCTGAATTATCCGTATATCGTATTTGGAGGAAATCCCTGTGGACTCATGAACGTGTTCGACTCATCCATGGAAAAAAGCCATCGGGGTTCGAGCCATTGACGTTCTGCTGTACTTATTATTCTGTACAATACACAAAGTACAATAGACAATAAAAATCAAACAATTAACAGTTCAATGAAAGTGATGTAAAAATTAATCAAAAGACATGTTTAGACTTCTTATATATAGTTTTTCTTGGGAAAATAAGAAAAATAAAAAGTCATGATTTAATATATGAATTTGGTCAGTGAAAGGCCAAGTTGTTTAGTGCAGTTTGTTTTTAGCAGCTAATGCCTTCCTATGATTTCTCTGATTACCATGTTTACCCTAAACATTGGGATACCTTCACTACTTACCATTCTTGCCATAACATAAAAAAAAATCCATTTTTACTACTTATCTATATGTCTAAAAATTGCTAGATAAGTGCCAAACAGTGCAAATCCTGATCAGATGCCACATTCTGTGGCATCTGATCTGGGTTTACATTGTTTGCTCAGGCATGTCTGTTGCAATATTTAGGGTTACTACAATATTTGAGGCTCCATAGTGCAGTCGTTAGCATGTCGGAGTGCAGAACTTGGGATCACAAGTTCAAACCCCAGCTTGGTGACATGACTTTGGTGCAGATTCTTCTCCTTCTGCTATTCTTCACCTTCTGCTGATTCAAGAAGGGCAGTTGTCAGTTACTGGTACATGTACAAATATGGGCACAAGTACTTTCTTTACCACATAGAGGACTAAGCCTGACCAGAAAAAAAGTGTAAGTTAACTGAACAGCTCAACATGTCCTTAACAATGTTGACTGGGCCGTAAAACTGCAAATAGACCAAACAGATGTGGAGACTGATTTGGGCCATTGCTGTCAAGTAGAAGCATCCACATGGCTGAGAGGTGAGGGCTTCTGATTTTGGATCAAAAGGTCCCTATTTTGAGTCCCTCTATAGATAGAATTCAGCTCATGACTGTATGGTACTTTAGGGGGTGGTTGGGTGTGGCAAAGGTGTCATGTATCTTACGTCACCTGGGCGTCCAATAGATATTGGCTTACAGTTGGACAAGGCCTGCTATCCTTGTAGCAGGTAATGGTAGAGCGGGAATGATTTCGGCAACATTCTTTCGTGGAGATTGATCATGAAATATTTTCTACGGTCATTCTCTCCCTTCCGCTGATTCAAGAAGGGCAGTTGTCAGTTTCTGGCGAAAGAATATGCACAATACTGGTTAACCGCTTAGAGGACTAAGCCTGCCCAGTAAACGTGTGGTTAGGTAAACTGACCGCGCTCGACATGACCCCATTGGGTTGACTGGGCCGTAAAACCTCAACAAACAAACAATTTTATTTCTTCTGTTTCTTCACTTTCATTCCTGTTTGTCTTTCTTCCTTGTCCCTCTCTTTCATTTCTACTACTATCTCTTCTGTCTCTTTTCTCCCTTTCTCTGGAAGATGACACAAAATGACCCTCAAGGGTTGACGTGTTGGTAAACCCCAACACAATCAATCAATCAATGTATGGTGCTTGCACAGAGCCTTTCATTATCATTTCATAGTCTCGCTATGGCTGAAATAATGTTGAAAGGGATGTAAAACACCAAACTCTCATCATCATCATCATCATATTTCAATTTTATTTCAGAAAACCAAAGACAATGCCAAAGAACATATGCACACGGTTTTAAAACAGAGAGCTTACAAAGAGAAACTGGCTTATCTCCACAGTCCATTGTCTCCCCTCTTCAAACTTGGAGAACTGAAGTAAGTTTTTTTTAACCCTTCTCTAGTTGAACACAACATGCCCCATCTTAGCAAACAGTGGAGATCCAGATCAGTTGGCTTCTGAAGAAGCCAACTGATCTGGATCTGCACTGTTTGTCATTAAATATGTGAATTTGTATCAAAAATCCAGATCAAATAATCTGATTGGCTGGAAATAAGAAGTGGGTGTGGCATCTTATTTTATTCAGCATAACAAGGGTTAAGTCATATTGCCAGAAAGCCAGCATTTTCCTATCTGTGTAGACAGCCCTCCTTATACTGACACTGGATACAATAAAAAAGCTCCTTATAATGACAATTTGACTGTCATGAAACTTTTGCTTAAGAGGTAAGAATTAGTCACAAATTATGCAAGAGTATTGTATTTAACCCTTGTCCTGCTGCACCCGGATATATCCTGCATTTGCAAACAGTGTAGATCCAGATCAGTTGGCTTCTGCCAACTGATCTGGATCTGCACTGCTTGCCTTTAAGTATATGAATTTATATCAACAATCTGGATCAAGTAATTTGATTGGCTGAAAATTAGAAATGCGCGTGGCATCTTAATTTTTTCAGCATGACAAGGGTTAAAACTTTAAAGAAACATATATTTTGGGTATTTTTTAGAATTGCCTCAGTGAGGCAATTCTAACAAATATCCAAACATATGTTCTATGAAGAAATAGGAACATACAAGACCTTTCTTACATATCAGTCTGTTCATTAAGTATACTGTACAACAGCAAATTCATTTTAATGGCAACGTGGGAACAAATGCTGTCATTTTATTGAGGATTCACTGTACAACAGTCTCGTCATTGTCTCAAAAGTACGTTTGAGGAGACAGAATGACTGGGTCCGACAATATTCTTCCATGGAGATTGGTCATGAAATCTTTTCTATTATCGTTTCTCCCTTCCACTGATTCAAGAAGGGCAGTTGTCAATTTCTGGTGAAAGAATGTGCACAAGTACTGGTTAACCACTTAGAGGACAAAGCCAGTGCAGGAAAAAGTGTGGTTAGATAAAGTAACCAGCTCGACATTGCCTTAATAGTGTTGACTGGGCCGTTAATCTTCAAACAAACCAACATTTAGTTGATTTTTTGCCATTTCTGCCAAGGAAGACAACTTTTTATGACTTGCTGTTTGCTTCTTTGCATGAAAAGCTCCCTCTGGAAAGTTGTCTATCCTTTAAGGAAAGAATTAACTTCTGAAGGGGGGGCTAATCTATAAGGAAAGAATTTGCTTTAGAAGGGGGTCTACTCTATGAGGAAAGAATTAGCATCAGATGTGGGTCTTCTCTATAATGAAAGAATTTGCTTCTGAAGGGGGATCTACTCTATTAAGAAAGAATCTGCTTCGGAAGGGGGATCTACTCTATTAAGAAAGAATCTGCTTTGGAAGGGGGTCTACTCTATTAAGAAAGAATCAGCTTCTGAAGGGGGTCTACTCTATAAGGAAAAACATTTGCTCCCTCTGCTTCCTTCAGAAGGGGACAAAAACAATTTTGACAGTTGTCTGCCTAGAAAGTGTATCGATTCCTCTTGACTCAGTTTAGTTACTACAGCTGCTGCTCTATACGAAGACAAACATAGGCTGATCTGAGTCTACACTCTGCTCATAGACTTTTGTGGCCTCAGGTGCTTAGGTTACTATCATGATATACCATTATGGTCCTTTTCTAATGATCCAATCTGTTGTAGCCACTACATTTCTTAAGCATTTTCTTGGCTTGAACGACCATTATACGACGACCCTTCCATGTAGTTTCAATGTAATATTACCTCTTTTAAGTAAGCAACCCTCCAACAAGACCAGCTAAAGGAGCAATACCAGAAGTGTCTTTTATTGTTTGCACCAGCGTACTGAGAAACTCAATTCTATTATTAGTTTAGATTATAGAAATCCTCAGGTCTGAAAATAGTAGGAGGTGTATTTTTCCAATAATAGCCGAGACTGGTTTACATATCTGATAAAATTATACCATTGGATAAGTATTACTATTAGTAAATGATAGTGACCCAGTCCAGAAATCATTCTTGGCGAATCAAATTTTAAACAAATTAACAAAAAAGAAAAATGCTTTTAAGTGTTTAAGTACCAAGAGGCCAGCAGCTGCTTTATATTGTATAAAAGGATAGACAACAACAACAAGGGACAACCAAACCTTGTAAAATTTTGACATTAGAATAGAAAAGAGAATACATGTCTTAAAGGATCTTGATAATGGGAAATCATGTAGGCAGGCAGCGGAGGAACTAGATGTAGGAAGAATACAAATTCAGTATATATGAAAATACCTTGATCTTGAATTCCAGTCTGAGGAGGCTATCTGTCATGAGATACTACTTTTGGTACACATTAACCTCTTTATAACATGGTTTGTTAAAGCAAGGTTTTGGATACAACACGGTTCAGTGATGGACCCCAGAAATGTATAGATTATATAGAAAAACGACCATAAATGGTCATTTTTCTATATAATCTATACATTTTTATTTGGATATAACACGGTTGTATAACTAACACTGTTTATGCTTTGGACCTCAACAACAGTGTTATAAAGAGGTTGTGGTGTACTTTTCCAAAGGTGGTCTCACAAGACAGGTTGGACTGTATTCGTTTATTTCAGTCACAGTCATCTGACTACAATGAAACCTGTGTAAGAGAGCCACCTTCAAGACTGACTTTAAATAGTGGTAGATGTGCAAAAAGTTGTCTGTCTTATAAAGATACATGTCATGTAATTTTGCTAGCAAAATTACGTGACATGTACCTTTATAAGACGGCCACCTTTCCACATCATCCACTAAAATCAATATCAAAGGTGGCTTTCTTACACAGGTTTTACTGTAGTTGTTTCTTTTCTGACTTAGAAACTAGAGCAGCTATGCAGTTAATTTTAGAATGACTGTACTATACATGTACCATAGTATGATTCAAATGTTAACCAGTCACAATAACAGGAGACAACAGTCTAATTTTTTTTTTTCTGAGAAAATAAGACTTGACATTTCAGGTGAATTGTGCCAGCCTCTGTGGTTCAGTCAGATGCACATTTGACTGGTGATCATGAGGCCGCGAGTTTGATCCCCGCCAGGTCAGACAACGTTCTTTTGTGGAGATTGATCATGAAATATTTTCTAGGGTCATTCTCTCCCTTCCACAGATTCAAGGAGGGCAGTTGTCAGTTTCTGACGAAAGAATGTGCACAAATACTAGTTAACCACTTAGAGAACTAAGCCTGCCCAGGAAAAGAGTGGTTAGGTAAACTGACTGACTGGACATGACCCTAGTGGGTTGACTGGGCCATAAAATCTCAAAATCAATCAATTCATGTGAATTGACAGCTTAGCTGACAGTTCACATGAAATGTTAAGCCTTAGTTTTCTCTGAAGGAAAAATAACAGGTTAGAATGTCATCTGCTACAGCTTTGAATGACACTTTTATGGTTAGGCAAATTTACTGTCCATCATTTCAGTGTGAGCAAATGCCGGTTCATGGATTCCAAAAAGCGCCCCCTGTACCTAGTCTGGGATAATGCAGATAAAGATGGACCAGAAATCCACATCATTTACAAAAATGGAGATGGTAAGCCAACTGATCTAGATCAACACTGTTTGTCATTAAGTATGTGAATTTATATCAACAACTTTGATCAAGTATTGGTCAAAATTTAGAAGTGGGTATGGCATCTTAATTTAATCAGCATGGCAAGGGTTAATAAGGATCATTTATTTTGTGATATTTGCTAGAGTGCATACTAATAAAACAATACATGTAGTAGACTTAGCAGCATTTTAAAATTTTTAACCACATTTGCCTATATATTTTGATCATTTGAATTTTAACATCTGAAAGGTTATGAGGCTAGAGCATTTGTTACTTTCAGCACAAGAAGCATCTAGGGTGGCTGAGTAATTAGCGCTCAGGGCCGGGTTGTTCAAAACGTCGTTCGCTTAACGAGCTCGTTAAGGGTCATTTCGTTAACTGTTTTAGCAGATTCAATACACAATATTCTGATATTTTTTGCTGAAAAAATGTGAGTAGCTTTTGCACTGCAAAAGCTACTCACATTTTTTCAGCAAAAAATTTCAGCATATTTGCGTCTCACTCAATTAAAATTTTAACGAATCGTTAACTAACGACATCGTTAGTTTTGAACAACTGGGCCCTGGACTTAGGACATGAGATCCTTGTTCAAATCCCATTGGAGGCAGAATTCAGATCATGACTACATTGTACTTCACTGCACAGAGCCTTTCACAGTTACCTGTCCATTGTCTTTATATGACTTAAATAATTTTGAAAGGGGCGTAAAACACCAAATAATCTTTATCATTAACTTTAGACACATTTGCGGTTTGATTCATGAAGCAGTTTGTTGACATTGATATTTATATTTTCAGATTTACGCCAAGATATGTTGACACTTCAATTATTACAAGTAATGGACAGTATTTGGCAAGCGGAGGGTCTTGATCTCAGGTGAGTCAGTCAGCTGAACTTAACATAGACAGTAATAAGTAGGCTGTAGTCAATCATCTCAGTTCTACATAACTCCAGATATCCTGTGGGCCCCTGTAGCCTAGTGGATAGGAGAGTTGATTTTTAATCAATTAGATTTCTCACTGCTGTGATTTGAGCCTTGCTTGGGTCACACATGGGAAAGCCAAGTTCTGCTTGCGGATGGTCAGGTGGTTTTCCCTGAGTTCTCCGGTTTTCGTCCACCTTTGATGAACGAATGGCTCGATATAAGTGAAATATTCTTGAAAGGGCCATAAAACCCAAATAAAAAAACAAAACAAAAAAAACCTCCAGATATCCAGATAACATTTTTTTTTATTTTTCCATGAAAACGTGTTGTGGGTACTCATTTGAAGCTCCATGCTGAGGCCTTTCTTATGATTACCACAGCATATGTTTTCCTGTAGAATTTGGAAAACTAGCAGTTCTTTTTGGCTGAAAAAAATGCCTTATCTGGAACTGTGAGTCTGTCTCTACAAGTCTCTCAGTTATCAGACACTCTGTTCTAAGTAATGGACAGTATTTGACAGCCAGAGGATCTTCATAACAGTAGAATCTAAGTCAGCAGACTATTACATGGTCAGTATTTGGTAGGCTGTAGTCCATCATGTCAGTTCTACTTCTCTAGATAAGAGGGGAATATCCATATAATTGTTTTCTTATTTCATCATTTGTGTTGCGTGCCCCCATAGCCTAGTGGATAAGAGAGTTGACTCTTAATCCATTAGGTTTCTCACCGCTGTGGTTCGAGCCTCGCTCGGGTCATATGTGGGAAAGCCAAGTTCTGCTTACGGATGGTCAGGTGGTTTTTCTCCGGGTTCTCCGGTTTTGGCCCACCTTCGAAGAACGATCGGCTCGATAGAAGTGAAATATTCTTGAAAAGGCCGTAAAACCCAAATCAAAAAAAAAAAAAAAAAAAAAAAAAAAAAAAATTCATCATTTGTGCAACTGATCTGAATCTTTGCTTGGTACATGTCATAAATCACATTATGTCAAGTTGCAGCTCATTATTGTTTGTTTGTGTTGAGGTTTTACGGCCCAGTCAACCCAATGGGGTCATGTCGAGCATGGTCAGTTTACCTAACCACACATTTACTGGGCAGGCTTAGTCCTCTAAGCGGTTAACCAGTATTGTGCACATTCTTTCGCCAGAAACTGACAACTGCTTTTCTTGAATCAGCAGAAGGGAGAGAATGACAGTAGAAAATATTTCATGATCAATATCACGAAAGAATGTTGCCGACCTCGGCGGGGATTGAACCCGCGACCTCCTGGTCTCCAGTCAGACGGCGCATCCATCTGAGCCATCTAGGCCGGCCTGTACCTCATTAATGAGACATAGATCCAGATAAGTGGGGTTATCCAGATATTTTTATTATCTCTCCACAAAATACATGTATATTGTGGTACTCATTAGAAACACCTTGGTACCCACAATATAAGGAATAAGAAAAATTCAGTAATTTTCAGTTGAAGAAAGAACCTTATCTGGAGCTATGTATGGGACCTGTGGGTCTTCTCACAGGTTCTTTGAATGGGCCTTACTTCTGCTTTCAGATTGAATGCGTATGGGTGTGTCGCTTCTGGTTTTGAGCAAGGTATGATTGAAGTTGTACGGCATGCTTCAACTATCGCCAATATACAGAAAATTGCAAAAAGTGCTTTTGATAAGAAAACATTGTTTGATTGGCTGAAAGAAAAGAACCGAACAGAAAAAGAGTAAGTGTGATATTCCTTTGAAAATCCAGATAAGTATGCTTTTTATTTCTCCATAAAAGCATGCTATAGCTACTCCTTAAAAGTACTTGGCCAAGGAACTTCTAATGAACACAACATGTTTTCATGCCAAAATAAGGAAAATGTTAACCCTAGTCTTGCTGAACCTGTCTTTCCAAACAGTGTAGAGCCAGATCAGATGGCTTCTGAAGAAGCCATCTGATCTGGATCTGCACTGTTTGCCATAAAGTATGTGAATTTGCATCAGCAACCTGAATCATGTCATCTGATTGGCTGAAAACTGGAAGTGGGCGTGGCATCTTAATTTATTCAGCATGACAAGGGTTAATACTTTTTAGTTGAATAGAAATGCCTATCGAAAGCTGTGTTATGATAAACACAGTGTCTATGCATCAGCGCTTATATATTTGCTATATACACCATATTTTACCATACACACTGGAATCAAACTCCACTGAAAATTTTGGAATACAAAAATCCTTGTGCATTGCTGCTATTAACCCATTTAAGCCTAGTGTCACCTAAAAGAGACACAGCCAAACATTGTAGACCCAGATTAGATGTGACAGTCTTTTTTGGTCTACAATGTTTGCTTAAAAGATATAGTAATTTCTGTAAACTTGATAAAAATAAAACACACCAGACACCCCTAACATGAAAAATTGGCTCTTTCAATTAAGAAAGATAGAAGAGTCCACTCAGCATGAAAGGATTAAAGGAATGGGTAGAATTTTAAAGGAAATAGCTGAGATATTGAAATGCATGCCTTGCTTCTCTTTGGGAGCCACTCTTAAAAGAAAAAAGAAAGAATTTATTCTATTAAGGAGCCAATTCTTCCTTTTAACCCTGGTCCTTCTGAAACCCGATATGCCCAGTCTTTGCAACCTTCTGAAGAAGCCAAGTGATCTGGATCTAAACTGTTTGTCATAATGTCTCCCCCGACAGGGATGGAGGCATATTGTTTTTGCCTGGGTTGTCTGTCCTTCTCTGTCCATCCGTCTGTCTGTCCATCACGCAGTCCTGTCCACTCTATAACTTGAAAACCGTTCAAGATATTCTCATGAAACTTCATGGATATACAAAGCATCATCGGATGACATGCAGACCACAAGAACTCTAACTCTTGTCTATACATTTTTGGAGTGATTCCCCTTCGAAATTAGAGAGTTGTCATTTCGTATCCACTCTATAACTTAAAAACCCTTCAAGATATTTTTATGAAACTTCCTAGAAATATAAAACATCATCAAAGGATGTGCAGAACACAAGAACCGTAACTCTTGTCTATACAGTTTTGTAGTTATTTCCCTTTGAAATTTGACAATGGTCTGTTTGTGTCTGCTCTATAACTTGAAAACCCTTCAAGACATTTTCTTGAAACTTCATTGAAACATAAAGCCTCATCAGACAAAGTGCACAACACTAGAACCATAACTCTTGTCTATAGTGTTGTAGTTATTCCCCTTTGAAATTTGACAATAGTCATTTTGTGTCCGCTCTATAACTTGAAAACCCTTCAAGATATTTTTATGAAACTTCATAGAAATATAAAGCATCACCAGACGATATGCACAACACAAGAACCATAACTCGTGTCTATAGTATACATTTTTGTAGTTATTCCCCTATGAAATTCGACAATGGTGTATGGGCTTGCAATGCTGATAAACAATTAGTATGGGTAAACTTTCTATATGTGAGTAACAGGGGGGGGTGGGGGGAGACATGTTTTTTAGTTAAAAACAGCTCAAGTTAATTATGTGAATTGGACCAAGTTATCTGATTGGCTGATTAGAAGTTGGCATGACATTTTAATTTATTCAAATCCTTTATATGTACTCATTCATTCTGTGGCTTCTGATCTGGGTCTGCACTGTTTGCGAGATACTCTTTTTAGGGTCTCCAGATAAAAATAGATTAATTCTGTTTGTGAATCATCCTTTTTCAGTATAATGGAGTTTTCAGACATGGAAAAAGTCCACTTAAGATATTTATGGATGTAAAGAATAAACTCAACATCTAAATGTGTGCTATCTCCTTGGTTTGTTTCATTGCCATAATATGAGTATAAAATGTACCCTCTGACATGTATGCCCAACAAGGACTGAAATCAGCCTGCTCATCTGCCTGTGCAGATTGATCAGAGTCCTCTTTGTCTGTGTGAAGAAACTTTGCATCCTTGGCGATCCAGAATGTGCCTAGTGAAGATTCTGATCAGACTGCGCGAATGCGCAGGCTGATCAGAATCTTTGCTGGGTGCACATGTCAGAAGGTACGTTTTCTGACATTGTGGCTTATTTCTTTGCATCATAAAAACAGGCCTATATAATTTTGACCCCCTTAAATCCCACTTTTATATAGTAAAACTGGTGTTTACAGGGGTATACA
The DNA here is from genome assembly GCA_964016985.1 of Anodontia alba. Lineage (NCBI taxonomy): Eukaryota > Metazoa > Mollusca > Bivalvia > Lucinida > Lucinidae > Anodontia > Anodontia alba. The sequence goes on along the minus strand of OZ024836.1, from coordinate 8,901,041 downwards.
TTATTTTTCTTATTTCTGCTCTAAACATAGATTATGGGTACTTGTTAGAACTGCCTCATTGAGGGGGTTCTAACAAGTACCCACAATCTATGTTTTAAGCAGAAACGTGAAAATTTTGTTTGTGTTTGTGTTGAGGTTTTACGGCCCAGTCAACCCAGTGGGGTCATGTGGAGCACGGTCAGTTTACCTAACCACACGTTTACTGGGCAGGCTTTGTCCTCTAAGCGGTTAACCAGTCCTCTAAGCTGTTAACCTATTGTGCACCTTCTTTCGCCAGAAACTGACAACTGCCCTTCTTGAATCAGCGGAATGGAGAGAATGACCGTAGAAAATATTTCATGATCAATCTCCTCGAAAAAATGTTGCCGACTTTGAACCCACAACCTCCTGGTCTCCAGTCGGACGGCGCATCCAACTGAGCCACCAAGGCCGGCTGAAACGGGAAAAATATTAGAATTTTTTATCTGAAAATTTTCATTTTTTAGTGGTAAAATTTTCAGTATATTTGAATAGGCATGTTTTCGTAATGGCCAACCTAAGAGTGTTCTTTACTTTAACTCCTAGGCTGGATCAAGCAGTAGAAGAATTTACAATGTCATGTGCAGGATATGCAGTAGCTACATACATTCTTGGTATTGGAGACAGACACAATGATAATATCATGTTGAAAGAAACAGGACAGGTAAGTATATTCTCATGATATCCCCTACAAACAATGTTTTGTAGGGGAGGGTGTATTGTTTTCCATTAGTCTGTGACATTGTTTAGGTTGCAGTGGGGTGTAGGGGGATCTTATGAGTCATGCTTCATGGCTTATTGACATTTTTTCATTTCTCTAGTGCACTAGGGCGGTAAATGTATTCATTTTGATTATTTTTATTTATTTATTTTTGTTATTATTTGTTTTTTGTTATTATTTGTTTTTGTGATAAAGTATTACTGTATTTAACCTTAATATTGGAATGTCTTAACTCTTTACCGTACTTGTCCTAAAACTTCAACAAGTCCATTTTACTTGCTGTGGCTGTTCCTGAATAAAAACTGCTGAATGAGTGGCAAGTTGTCTAGACTCTGATGAGACTCTGCATTCTTTTCTTTTATGATATACCCTATTCCACCTAATTACCACATTGTGGGCTTAGGCTATTAAAAATTACTGGGAAAACTTGTAGTAAAATATGTAGCCACCTACTAAATGCAGGTTTTAGAAACAAGCTCAGTAAATGACTTACTTAATGGTGTTAATGTAATGTTGTTGCACTCTTATTTTTAGATTTTCTATGAAAGTATATGTTGAGGGTACTCATTTGAATTGTACTGATGTAATTCAAATGGGTACCAACAACATATGCCTTTATAAAGCAGTAGATAAACAGTATATCGGCAGTAATCTGAAGACTATGGAATTGCTTGACTGTGCACTTATAGTGGTATGTGCGTTAATTAGGTCAAATAGAGTAATATTATTTATTTAATCTCAAAGCTCAAAGCCTTTTGAAATAGTTTCTTTATTTTCCCAGAAAATAGGCTTTGACATTTTATGCAGATTTTCTCCCAAGGAAAAAGATTGCACAAATATTAGTTTCGTTTTTTATTCAGCAAAATGTATATCTTAAAGGGAAAGGCAATGTAGAAAGAAAGTGTGTCTGTCAGGACAGAACTTTCAAAGCCAAAAATTTACATATAAGTTTGATCAAAATCAACCAGTGAATAAGAAAGTTATTGGAGTTTAAATATTTGAAAACCAGCTGTCATGGAAGGCACCATTTTTAGGCTTTATGACATCACAAAGCCCTAATTAAATATGCATAAGTAAAATAAACAGCATACAGATAGATATTTTGTCTTAATTTTTCTGATTGTTTTTTCTAAAGTAGAAAGCAACTTATTTTCTAAAAACAAATGTTTGGTTATAAAAATAATGCAAAATTATAGTGTGTAAAAATTATTAAAATCTCATTGAATATTAAAGATGGTGGCACCAATGTCGGCCAAATCCTCCAAACAATAATAATTTTGTTGTTTCTTGATCAATTTTGGTAAAACTTGTATCAATTTTTACGGTTTGTTAAGCTCTTCGTTGTGAAATATATTTTATATTAGGGTTGCATTCCCTTATAGCAGCAAGCAAATACTGCATGAGCTAATGCATAATATATATAGTTCAGGGCCCAGTTATTCAAAGCATCATTAGCTTAACTAGCTTGTTAATGGTCAAAATGTTTACTGTTCTAGTAAGTACCATATCTTATCCACAGGTATTTTTGCTGAAGAAATGTGAGTAGCTTTTGCAAATGCAAAACTTACTCACATTTTATCAGCAAAAATATTAGTGTATATGCCATATTAATGATCAAAGTTTTAACAAAATGTTAACTAACGACATCGTTAGCTTTGAACAACTGGGGTGAGATATATAAAACATTTGATCCTGCAGCTTTTATTTATCATTTGTACCTCCACACAAGTTACTGGATGGTGTATGGCCAAAGATAAGATCAGATCAGCGATTGTATTGAAATGTTTTCAATTATCTTGTGAAAAGAGTGTAAAGTGCATTCTAATGCTCTCGCATATGTAACGCGACGTCTGATTGGATAACGTCAACAATTTGCGACGGTATATTCTGCGATATACTGTCGCAAATCCGACGTCATCACGTAACGTCGCTTCTCACTGGCTGGCTTTTGGTTTTATGCAGCTCACAGCACTTGTCGTTTTGTGCAAATAGTACATTATTTCAATAAAAAAATGAATAAATGCATTAGAATGGGGATAACTGCATCAAATTTGTCATTTGGGGAGGTAAATCGGTGGTTTTACGGTCGCAAATTACGTTTTACGGCTCCGCTGACGCGTCGCCGTAAAACGAAATTTCCGACCGTAAAACCGCCGATTTACCTCCCCAAATGACAAATTTGAATGCAGTTATCCCCTAATTTGTTACCTGAAAAGTTATACAAAAGTATAGCTCATGCACAAAACAAATCTTTCTTTGCTTGCAAACAGATGGTGCACGGATGGAAATCTATTTGAATTTTTCTGTTTTCAGTTATTCCATATTGATTTTGGACACTTCCTTGGTAATTTCAAGTCTAAGTTTGGATTGAAGAGAGAAAGAGCCCCATTTGTACTGACATCTCATTTTGTGTATGTAATTACCAAAGGAGGAAAAGATGAAGATAACTACAAAAGGTAAGTCTTTCCTTTTAAGACTCTTGAGGTATCTGCCCAACATTTACATTATTTTGTACCTTTAACAGGATCATAATGTTATCACAAATACATTAGTCTCTATAATATTGTTATGAGGGCTCATAAAACGGATAAAATTAATCCAAATTGGTTTGGCCCAATGCAGTTTTTTTCTCAGCAAGCCTATTGAAATTGGTGGTCAGCTTCAATATCTTCCTCATTGAACTGGCAGTGTTTTCCATGCCAAGAAATTCCATACTGATCAGTATTTTCTATACAAAGAAATTCATTGCAGTTACCAAATTTATCCTGAATATTTTGACACTTGAATTCCTTATCATACATCACTGCAGTTACTAAATTCATCCTGAATATTTTGACACTTGAATTCCTTATCATACATCATCGCAGTTACCAAATTTATCCTGAATATTTTGATACTTGATTTCCTTGTCATACATATCCTAATATTTAAATGTGCATAATTTCTTTTTAATTGTCACCTCTGGAGTGAAAGTTTTGTACCTGTCAAAGTATCTTTGTAACTAATTTTGTTTTTGTATAGAGGTTTTTGTATCAAGTTCCGGAATAAAGAGGGTTGATTGTATCTGTTACTTATGTTCATCTATAATGTAAGAATCCTTTATTTTATAGCTCCAGATAAGAGGGGGTATCCACATAATATTTTTCTTATTTCTCCATGAACACACAGGTTGTGGGTACTCATTAGATGACCTCATGTGCTTCTAATGAATACCTACAACATATGTTTTTGTAGAGAAATAAGAAAAAAATTTCAGTCAACCCTTAAACTGCCAATCACAACAATTGTCGTCTGCTTGTGATTCTAAAAGTCATTTTTGCAAACAGTGTGGACCCAGATCAGACTGCTCTTAGAGGAGCAGTCTGATCAGGGTCCACACTGTTTACCTGTATGCATAAAATAGGTTTGAAAAGTTTGCAAGAATATTTAGCAGACAACATAAATAGATGACATTTTCAGATGCATTTTTACTTGGTGTTTTAAGGGTTAAAAAGTCAACTTATCTGGAGCTGCGAGGGTGAGCCAATAAGTAACCAGCCTAACTTATTTCCAGTTGAGATCCACCTCTTCTTTTTTGATGTAATTGCCCTCTAGTGTGATGCACTTGGACCAACGGTGTTCAAATGCCATCAGCCCAGAACTGAAAAAGTCAGGGTCCTTTCCATTGAACCACTCCTCAACTGCCGTCACGACTTCTTCATCAGACCGGAAATGAAGTCCACGGATATCCTTTTTCAAGTTTGGGAATAGGAAGAAGTCACTGGGAGCTAGGTCAGGTGAATAGGCAGGATGTGGTATTAATTCATACCCGTTTCGCTCTACAGCATCCATTGCAACTTTGCAAGTGTGGACTCTCACGTTGTCCTGTTTCAGCAAAACACCGTTAGAGAGTTTACCTGGGCGTTTTTCACGGATGGCGGTTCTCAGCTGGTCTAACAAGTTTGCATAGTACACTCCAGTTATTGTACTTCTCTTGGGTAAAAAGTCCAACATAATAACGCCTTTGGCGTCCCAAAATACTGTAGCCATCACCTTGCCAGCAGATGGTTGCATCTTGAACTTCTTTGGCCTAGGGGACCCAGGCTCACTGATGACTCTGAGCTTTATGCTCTGGTTCATAATAATGAACTCAAGTCTCATCTGCAGTCACCAGATGCAAAATTAAGGGGTTTGGGGACCCAGCGGGCTGTTAGCTTGCGCATACCTAAACGATCATGTAAGATTGTTGAAACGCTACCATGTGAAATGCCTAATGCCTGCGTTATTTCTTCCACCTGAATTCGCCTCTCAGAGTATACCAGATCCCAAACTTCCTTACACATTTCTTTGTCGGTGGCATCCAGTGGGCGTCCCGACTTGGCTTCTTCTTCTAAAGACGTTCTACCGCATTTGAATTCCCCTACCCAGAATTTAACCTGAGCATAAGATGGTGCAGAAGACCCATAAACATTGGCTAACTCGCCGTGTATTTCCTTGCCTGTTTTACCTTTTAAATACAAGTACCGAATTACAGCACGGTACTCAACTTTAGATGAAAAGCATGCCTTTGCATCACTAGCCATGTTTGACATTCAGTATCATATAAAAAAAAAAATGACTCGATACGTGTGCAATTTTGTACCTATGTATAAAACATGTATTGAAACAAAGCTTGAAAATCGTGACCATCTCGGCCCATTGGAAATGGGATAGGCTGGTTATTATTGACATGCGCTTGTATGCTTGTATGGTTTTTGTGTATTTCAGATTTGAAGAATATTGTGTTAGTGCATACCTTGCATTACGTAAACGAGGGACACTTCTCATTCGCCTGTTTATGATGATGCTTACCTCAGGAATTCCACAACTTACCACAGTCTCAGATCTCGATTATCTCAAATACACACTCGCACTGGAAATGTCAGAGGAAGACGCAAAGAAAAGTTTCAGAAATAAGCTGATTGAAGCATTAAACAGTATATCAGTTAAAATTAACTGGCTTATTCACAGCTATGTACATTAGCATCCCTGAATTACCCCTGGTGAAAATTAGCTGACTCAGTCATACATTGTATGTATGCTAGCATCATCACGAAAACATACCTATATAATGTTGACCCCCTTAAATCCCACTTATATAGTAAAGCTCGGGTTTACAGGGGTATACATTATTTTTCTTATTTCTGCTCAAAATCATAGATTGTGGGAACTGCCTCACTGAGGCAGTTCTAACAAGTACTCACAATCTATGTTTTGAGCAGAAATATGAAAACTATCAGAATTTTTATCTGAAAACTTTCAGTTTTTTGGTGATGCAATTTTCACTATATTTGAATAGGCGTGTTTTCGTAATGTCAAGTGAAAATTAACTGGTTCAGTGCTAGCTCTGTACACAAACATAGCTCCAGATAAGAGGGGATATCCACATAATGTTTTTCTTATTTCTCCATGAAAACATATGTTGTGGGTACTCATAAGAAGTGCCTCACTGAGGCACTTCTGATGAGAACCTACAACATATCGTTTTCTTTTTGTGCAGAAATATGAAGAAGATCAGTACTTTTTGGTTGTAAAAAAAAAACAAAAAAAAGAAAAAAACCTTGACAGCGTCAATGACTTAGTTGGATATGTAGTTTGCCTTGTTGGTTTGCCCGACTTTGGTCCTGGCATCACGAGATCCTGTTTTTGAATCCTGCTGGAGGTGGAATTCAGCTTGCGACTGTATGGCTCTTTATTGTACAGAGCCTTTCATTATCACATTCCCATTCTCTTGATATAACTTAAATAATGTTGACAGGGACATTAAACACCAAACCATCATCATCATCATCATCATCATCATCTCTGGACACTACTGCTGAAAATTTGTCTGAATACACTCATAAAGCTACTTTTCTCTGGAATCATTATTGCCGAAAAGTTTACTGAATACACTTGCACAACTACTTTTGACTGAGAAATCACCACTGCTGAAAATTTTACTGACTACACTTACACAGGTACTTGTATCTGGAATCATACTGCTGACAGTTTTACTGACTACACTCACACAGCTACTTGTATCTGGAATCATACTGCTGACAGTTTTACTGACTACACTCACACAGCTACTTGTATCTGGAATCATACTCCTGGCAGTTTTACTGACTACACTAAGTACACTCACACAGCAACTTTTGTCTCTGAAATCCCTACTGCTGAAAAAATTTTACTGAATTTACTCACACAGTTACTTGTCTCTAGAACCATATTTGCTGATTATTTTACTGAATGAGTGGTATTGCTGTTCATTTATGGAATAGCAAGCTGTTTGTGCTAAAAGTTCATTTGCACAGGCCTTCATCTCTAGAATTACACTCTGCTAAAACTTTACTCAACCTTGGTCCTGCTAAAACTGGATATTTCTTGCCTTTGCAAACAGTGAAGATCCAGATCAGTTGGCTACTTCAGAACCAGATGATCTGGATCTGCACCGTTTGTCATTCAGTATGTGATCTTGTATCAACAACCTGGATCAAGTAATCTGATTGGCTGATAATTAGAAGTGGGCAGGACATCATAATTTATTCAGCATGAGAAGGGTAAATGTTCACTTACACAGCTACTCATGTATGGAATCAGTACTGATGGACATTGTACAGAAGTTTTCACCTTAGCATGGCTTGTCTACTGAGTCTTGTCAGTAAGCTGAATATTTTACTGAGTACACATAGCCTTAGATAAGAAGGGGTACCAGGAAAATGTTTTTCCTATTTCTCCATGAAAATATATGTTGTGGCACTCATTAGAAGTGCCTCACTGAGGCACTTCTAATGAGTACCACAAGATATCTTTTCGTGGAGAAATAAGAAAAATATCAACAAGTTTTTATCAGAAACAGGAGCCTTATCTGGAACTATATGTACATAAATACATTTACATTTCTGGAATCTTTCCTTCAGGTTTTATTGATCATTCATTCACTTCTACAGGTCTTGTACAGACTCATCTTTGCTGAAATTTTGTCTACCTGGGTCTACACTCTTTGCTCTGACTTGTCTATCCTGATACTTAGTAGAGTAGATGAAATAGTATTTTTTAAAGAAAGCCCTATTTATATATTTGAAGTATTGTTGCATTGTATTGCTCGCACAAGATAAACTGAGACAATTGGCAAACTGTTTGTAAAATTTCATAGAACATTCCATTGATTTATGAATTTTGATATTTTAAGACCAGTGTAGCTGAGACACTGAGAAAGTCTAACCCACTCCTGCAAATTCATCACAAAAACACGCCTATATAATTTCGACCCCCTTAAACTTAACCCATATGTAGTAAAACTGGGGTTTACAGGGGTATACATTATTTTTCTTGTTTTGCTAAAAAAACATAGATTGTGGGTACTCATTAGAACTGCCTCACCGAGACAGTTCTAACGAGTACCAATAATCTGTGTTTTTGAGCAGAAATATGAAAAATATCAGAATTTTTTATCTGAAAATTTTCCTTTTTTGGTTGTTAAATTTTCAATATATTTGAATAGGTGTCTTTTCGTAATGCATTCCATTATCTTGTTATACTTGCAAACAAGTACAGTCAATAAATGAAAGTTATTGTTCCCACAAGTTTCATAAAACAACATATGGGCCATCTCAAGCATAAAAGTGCCTTCACTAATCCTGCGTATGTGCAAAGTATCATCCGGGCTTTTGCTATCTGCTCATACATTCTGTAGAATCCATTTATTCTGTTAGTTGACAGCAAAGGCACTGAATCTAGGCCTTTGCTGTTCGCACATGCCCATAAGACATGGCACGGCCCAAATTACCTTTCAGTACATGTAGATTCAGGTTATGCATTATGGAAACAAACCTGTGTGAAATGTATGCTTCCATGCCACCACTCTAGAAGGTTGCCTTTAGAAATGAAGGACACACCAAAGAACAAAAATGGAGACTTCGTTTTATTAAGTCTCTTCAGAACATTTTTTCAACCATTGTGATAGTTTTCATTATTTCTCCACAAAAATATATCCTATATGTTTTCATTAGAACCACTTTGAGGAGGTGTTTTTTACTGAATGCCTACAACTTAATGTAGAGAAATAAGGAAAATCTTAATCTTGGCCTATTTGTTCAAAACATAGTTAACAAGCTTGTAAGTGGTCAAAATGTTAAATGTTCTAGTAAAGCATGTGCAAAAGCTACACACATTTTTTCGGCAAAAATATTAGCGTATATATGTCATATTTAATGATCAAAGTCTTAATGCTATGTTTACTAACGACAGCAGTAGTTTTGAACACCTGGGCCCTGGACACAAACCTGGGCCCAGTTGTTCAAAGCTAACGATGTCGTTAGTTAACGATTCGTTAAACTTTACATCGAGTGATATGCAAATATACTGAAATTTTTTGCTGAAAAAATGTGAGTAGCTTTTGCAGTGCAAAAGCTACTCACATTTTTTCAGCAAAAAATATCAGAATATTGTATATTGAATCCGCTAAAACAGTTAACGAAATGACCCTTAACGAGCTCGTTAAACTAACGACGCTTCGAACAACTGGGCCCTGGTAATTACGGTAGAGCTATCTAAACTGTACTATTTCTTATGCATGAGCCACATTGTGCGAAAGCATGTCTTTGTGCGTATGTGGACAGAGACTGCCCAGATCAGCCAATCAGGGCCTTCACTACCCACAGTTACAGAATAATTGGATACTTCAGAATGTATGACTGGATATTAAATGCCTTGATGATACTTTACACATGCGTAGGATGATCTGAACTTGTGCATTTTGTGCATATTTGAAGGCACTTTTTCACTTGATTCGGCCCATTTAATATCGTGAAAAGGAGTAAAATTTACATATTAAGTAGATTTAGACATATTGCAGTAAAACCTGTGTAAGAGAGCCACCTTCGTGACTGACTTTAAATAGTGGTAGATGTGGAAAAAGTTGTCTGTCTTATAAAGGTACATGTTATGTAATTTTGCTAGCAAAATTACATGACATGTACCTTTATAAGACAACCACCTTTCCACATCAACCACTAAGGTTAATTTCAAAGGTGGCTGTCTTACACAGGTTTTACTATAATTTTATGCGATATAAAAGATTGATAGAAATAATAAAACATTAAACAAAATCAGGTTTAAAATCTGAAATATTACCTAATAATATATTCCTTATATACTCTTTGTTTTTTCTATACATGTATATTGTGGGGGAACAAAGGTGTCTGTATTGTATAGACTTATTAATGTAATACGGTAAATGTCTTAAAATTTCGCTCACTTTATGCCATACTTTTTTTCCTAAATTCTGCTTTTTGTGCTGTTATTTTTTAAAATACTTGGTCGAATGCAAACAGTGTAGACCCTAACCAGACTGCTCCTGAAGGAGCAGTCCAATCTGGGTCTGCCCTGTTTGCACATGTCATTTTATCAGAAGCTTTGGTGTATGAAATTTTGGGATATTTACTGTAATGAAAATTCATTAATTTCCAAAAACTTATCATTAATGTAATCTATGTATAGACAAGTATGATACAAACATTAAGTCTCAAGACAGTTCTGCAAAATTTTATAAAGCAAAACATTAACTTTTGTTACAGGTTGGCATATATTGTTAAGGGTTTAACCTTTATCACTCTCTGAGCAAAGTCAGCAGAGACAGATCAATGATATTTTTCTTATTTTTCCCAGAAAACAGGATTTGGCATTTTATGGAAATTGTCTCCAGTGGAGATAATTTGCATGACATGTCTGATACTGTTTTCTGGGAAAAATAAGAAAAAATATTTCAACATGTCTGCTGAAAATATTACCAAGAGTGTTTAGGGTTAAAATGTTCTGTTTCTTTCAAATTGCACAAAAACATTCCATGAGATTATAATATACATACGTGTACATAGCTTTAGGGGAGATAATATTGAGTCTCAAACCATTCCATTAGATCTTGTTAAATGTATTAATAATTTAAAATATATATTTGTCTTGTACTGATATGTTGATCTTTTGCAGGCTGTATGGGATATATATATAGGCCAGATTTTTTTTTATATAGGTTTACGGGAGATTTCTTATAAAGTTGCTGTCGAGAGGGAGGAATACAAACAAAAATAGAAATATGAAAAAGCTTAGGTCAATCAAATAAAATAGTTTTCAAGAAAACCTGTGTGTAAAATGGCAATATTTCAGCCTCAAATTTGAAAGGTAAGAAATGCAAACTTTATTATTCTGGGGGAGCTAAAATCATAGGGTAGTCTCCCATAAACCCCCAAAAAATCTGTGGCCTGACAGCAGACATTTGAGCCACTTCATGACAAAACCAACAAAATGTCATGTGTGCCCAGCAAAGACTCAGATCAGCCAGGGCATCCGCCCAGTCTGATCAGACTTTGCTGTCTACATGAAGAAAGCATGGGTCCTTAGCAAAGATTCATTAAGGGCACAGCAAAGACACGAATCAGACTGGGTGGATGCCCAGGCTGATATGAGTTGTCGCTGGCTACACATCCATTTTGTTGGTTTTGTCATGAGGTGGCTTATTTGTTTTTGTTTATTATTGCATAAAAAGCAGTGTCGCACATTATTAACAGCCGTGCATTAACCGGCGAAAAGCCGTGTATTAACAAGGCAATTCATGAGCTGTTAATGCAGGGCTATGCAACTTTCAATATGCTCGTATCGGGGCCACAGATTTGCTGCCGTTACAAGATGTGTACTGCCCAGCCCTAGAACGTGGAAATTACGTTAGCGAGACATCGGTGAAAAGGCGAAACAAAATAGTGCAAGAAATAATACGAAATGTAGCAAATATTTCCAGTTTTTATGCAATAATAGTGATTGAATATGTTTTTTCAAAGCATTAACATTCGCCAGGTCCCTTGGGAGGTGTTGAAAACCGCGGCCTTCGGCCTCGGTTTTCAACACCTCCCACGGGACCTGGCGAATGTTAATGCATGAAAAACCATGTTTGATCCCTATATTGAAAACAGGCAATGACATGTCAACAAAGGCAATCCAGAGATAGTCTCATTTTGACAACTTGAATGAAATCCCATATCTGTTTTTCCTGGGAAAAATTATGCATTTTTTCAGGAGCCAATTTAAGGGCTTTTTTCTGTGAAAAAGGGAGTAACTAATCTTAATTTTGTCATAACACAGAATTTGCCAAAGGTTAACAAATGATCATGGGCAGAGATTAGGTCATACATTAGCCCATTTATGCCTAGCATCCCATAAAGGGACATTAGCAAGCAGTTCAGACCCAGGTCAGATGCTGCAGAACACAGGAGTTGATCATGACCTACAGGGTTTGCTTAAAATACAGGAATTTCTATAAGACATGCTGATAATTAAAAACAACCAGACACCCCTTCATTTGGAAAAGGACCTGTCCAGAGTCTTGAGGTAGCAGAGTCCACTTTGCATAAAAGGGTTATTTACCATAATTCTTTGGACATTTTAAATCCATATCAAACTCATTCTTAAAATTATATCCATTTGATTATTTACTGACATGTCTAAAATTTAGTGGTAGAATGACAAGCAGTGTAGCCCTTGATCAAACTAACAAACAAAGCTTTTAGATCTGTATCTACAGTCTACTCTCGTTATCTCGACTTCACTTATTTAGAATAAAGGCTTTTCTTGAAGTGAAAATCTGGTCCCTGTTTTAACATGGAAATTTAACAGCAGGTAACAAAATATTGTGGAAAAGAGGAGAAATTGCTCCTAAGGAGCAATTTCTCCTCTTTTCCACAATATTTTCAAATATATCTCAGGAGTCAAATTACATATTAATTTGTGGAATGTGGTTGTTTGATTTATTTTTTCCTTAATTCTGCAAATCTGATACATCGAGGTTTGGATGTTTCGAAGTATTTCGGAGAGCCCCTTGGACTTCAAGATAACGAGAGTCGACTGTACATTGTCTTCTCTGTCCAAATATTTAGGATATATACAGTATTCTTGTTATATTGATCTTGATCAACAGCATTCAGATTTCAGTTTGTCATGGTTCACACTAAGTTAGAAGGATTTTTCAATACAGCCAAGTCCAATGGCTCAAACATCTTTGGTACCATGGAAATTTGTTCTAGAAATGGGTAGTTAGAGGGTTAATCATAGCACCAATTCAGGAGGCAAATGGGGATGATTTAGGGATGCCTTCTAGATCCTTTATATAATAATAGTATGTTGGGTGTACTCATTAGAAGTGCCTCAGTGGGACTATTTTAATGAGTACACACAACATACATTTTCATGATAAAATAAAAAAAATTCTCCAATTTATCCTTACATCACGAAAACATGCCTATATAATTTTGACCCCCTTAAACCCCACTTTTATATTGTAAAACTGGGGTTTACAGGGATATATATTATTTTTCTTATTTCAACTCAAAAACATAGATTGTAGGTACTCATTAGAACTGCCTCATTGAGGCGGTTCTAACGAGTACCCATAATCTATGTTTTAAGCAGAAATATAAAAAAATATCAGAATTTCTATCTGAAAACTTTCAGCTTTTAGTGGTGAAATTTTCAATATATTTGAATAGGTGTGTTTTCATAATGAATACTTGTTTTCTTGAGCTTTTTGAAGAATTTCCTAGAGACTCAAAAACAAGTTTGAATCAGTCACAGTAAACAAGCCATTGGTATTCAAGTCATTGAAGTTTTACTTTACCTGTATATAGAATCATGTGTGGTTTAGATCAGCTTAACCCATTGTTTACTGAATAGACTTTCCTACACTATATATTGGAAGACTCCACTTTCAGTTTTAGGTACGTCCGGCTATGAGATTTACATATTCCTAGAGAAAAGTGCCTGCATTATTTGCAAACAGTGGAGACCCTGATCAGATGCTGCATTCTGCGGCATCTGATCTGGGTCTGCACTGTTTGCCAGTTACCCTTTTATGGGTCTCCCGACTACAATGGGTTAAGCATACATATAGTGTGTCTAGGGTGTTGATGTCTGCTCACAGAATTATGAGAAGCCAGATAATAACAGTATTCAGGTAAATGTTTTTTTTCTCTACAGAATTATACAGTACAACCTCAATAGCTAGAACATTGATTGCTCCTTACCATGGCTAATTCAAACTTGTTTTTAAAGTCCCTAGGAAATTCTCTTGATAGCCAAAGAAAACAAATATTTATTGATATTTTAGGGCAGTTTTCGAATTTTATCATGAAATGTTTGTTGTATACTCACTAGAATTGCCTAAGTTTTAGAATTGCCTCATTGATGCAATTCTAAGTACACACAACAAACATAAAAATAGAAAGGCATCCCAAAATAGTATCCCATTACGAAAACACGCCTATTCAAATATATAGAAAATTTCACCTCCAAAAACTGAAAATTTTCAGATAAAAAAACTCCGATATTTTTCCTATTTCTGCTCAAAACATAGATTGTGGGTACTCGTTAGAACTGCCTCGACGAGGCAGTTCTAACGAGTACCCACAATATGTTTTTGAACAGAAATAAGAAAAATAGTGTATACCCCTGTAAACCCCAGTTTTATTATATAAAAGTGGGGTTTAAGGGGGTCAAAACTATATAGGCGTGTTTTCGGGATGATTTGCTTCCTGACCTGGCGTTATGATTCGCCATCAGTGGCTCAAACTACCCATGTCTAGAACAAATTTACATGGTCCCAAAGATGTTTGAGTTATTTAGGTTTGACTATATGTTGTGTACTCATTGGAAGAGCCTAGAGGAGGCACTCCTGATGAGTACCACAAAACAAGTTTCTGTGGAGAAATAATTAAGATATCATAGCTTTCTTGTTTGGAAAAAACATGTTTGAGAAAAAAAAGACTGCCTTATCTGGAGCTTTGGAAACTGAGGAATAGTCTTGTCGAAGAGCAAAATTTGATTGAGACTCTACACAGGCTGGTCAGAGACACCATGGATAACATTTTGCATATTGTTATTTTCTTCATTTTTCACTTAAGGACATTGCTGGTGAATATATATATTGAATCAATCATGGTAAACAAGCCAAATAAAAATTAAATCATCCAAATGTTTATGCCGAGTGGACTCTACCTCAAGTCTCTGGACAGATCCTAAATAAGAAAAATATTTATCTGATTACTCTTAACCCTTGTCATGCTGAATAAATTAAGATGCCACGCCCACTTCTAATTTTGCCAATCAGATTACTTGATCCGAGTTTTTGATGTAAATTCACATATTTAATGACAAACAGTGCAGATCCAGATCAGTTGGCTTCTTCAGAAGCCAACTGATCTGGATCTACACTGTTTGCTAAGAGAGGGCATGCCGTGTTCAGCAAGAGAAGGGTTAATGCTTAGCACTCTAGGTAAAAATTTCAGCAGATGATATTTTGAAATATTTTTCTTATTTTTCCCAGAAAACAGGTTTTTACATTTCATGCAATTGGAGACAATTTGCATGAAATGTGAAATTCTTTTTTTTTTTTTTTTTTTTTTAAAAATAAGAAAAATATCAATTTGTTGTCTGCTGAATTTGCCCAGAGAGTTGTAAAGGTTAAAGATCACAGTCAGCCAGCCACTCACTAAATCTGACAAAGCACTGTCTTATAGATCAATTTATTGACACTATCTTATGTTCCTGTAAGCAGACAGCAAAGGCCCTGATGAGACTGCACAAATGTGCAGTCTGATCTGGGCCTTCACTATCCACATGTTTAAAGTCACTTTTTTTTCACATTTCAAGGCTCATATAATCATTACAAAAACACACCTATTTAAATATATAGAATATTTCACTGCCAAAAACTTATATTTTTCATATTTCTGCTCACAACATAGATTGTGGGTACTCGTTAGAACTGCCTCAGCAAGGCAGTTCTAATGAGTACTCACAATCTATGTTTTTGAGCAGAAACAAGAAAAATAATGTATACCTCTGTAAACCCCAGTTTTACTATATAAAAGTGGGGTTTAAGGGGGTCAAAATTATATAGGCATGTTTTCGTGATGTGAATGCATAATATGTGAGAAAAATATCCTTAAGCTGTAAGCAAACTGTAAGGTCACATCCACACAGACTGATCAGGGCTGTCTTTTCATGTTGATATTTTCTACAGGATCTATTGATTCTGTAAGCCAACAATGAAGACCCTGAACAGACTGCAGAAATTAGCATGTTGATCTGGGCTTTTGTTTACAGTAAAACCTGTGTAAGACAGCCACCTTTGAAATTGACCTTAGTGGTTGATGTGGAAAGGTGGTTGTCTTATAAAGGTACATGTCATGTAATTTTGCTAGCAAAATTACATGACATGTACCTTTATAAGACAGACAACTTTTTCCACATCAACCACTATTTAAAGTCAGTCTCGAAGGTGGCTCTCTTACACAGGTTTTACTGAACTACATATTCCATGAGGGACAGTTTCTTACATTGCATAACATACATTTTTATAATGGTATTTTGTATTTTATGAATTTTTACAGTGTGCCATAGAAACAATGCAATTTTTGATGTGCCTTTGTATAAAATTATGAAATATATACTCATGTACATGTTTACCTTTTTTAAAAGCATTATTGTAAACATCTATGAAAATCCCTCATTCACTGTAAAGGGAAAGGTACATCAATGGAAATAACTGACATGGAGATATTATCCTCCCTTCTAATTTGGTGCTGCCCTTAACCTTTACCACTCTCTTGGCTAATTCAGTAGGCGACAAATTGGTGGTATTTTTCTCATTATTTTTTCTCAGAAAACAGGATTTGACATCTCATGTGAATTGTCTCCAATGGAGACAAAGTGCATGAAATATCAAATCATGTTTTCTGGTACAAAAAAAATAAGAAAAATATATCAAAATGTCAGCTGCTGAAAATATCACCCAGAGTGCTAAGCGTTAAAGTCACTTCCATTTTTTAGAGGTTTCAGAAGTAGCTCCCTTTTTTAGAACTTTTTCAAGTACTAGAGAAGTAAGTTCAGGCCCCCAGGTTATAAAACTTTTTTCATGCTCAGCTCAGCTGAGCGTGAAATATGCCCTACTAATAAATCTCAAATTACTAACAGTTGCAAATTCTTTCTTGCTGAACATGGCTGAGCGTGAAAATTTCTCTGCTAATAAATATAAAAATGCCAACTATTCAGCACAAAAAGAGTTTTATAATCTTAGGGCCTGGTCAGCAAACGTTATCTTCTTTCAAGATGGTGGCAAACCATTTTAGATTATCCATATGCATTCACTGTTGTATTTCAAGCTTGTACACATTACGAAAACAAGCCTATTCAAATATATAGAAAATTTTACGTCCAAAAACCGAAAATTTTCAGATAAAAAATTGTGATATTTTTCATATTTCTGCTCAAAACATAGATTGTGGGTACTCCTTAGAACCGCCTCACCGAGGCGGTTCTAACGAGTACCCACAATCTATGTTTTGAGCAGAAATAAGAAAGATAATGTATACCCCTGTAAACCCCAGTTTTACTATATGAAAGTGGGGTTTAAGGGGGTCAAAACTATATAGGCATGTTTTCGTGATGTATACCAAAATGCCATAGAACAATTCCTTTTGGATTCTATTGAACATAACGTATGTGCCTTATAGAATCATCTCTATTTTTCACTTGTGTCTTTTCTGTCCACCAAGTGGACAAAAAAATGCAATAGCCTATTGTCAGTACCATGTGTTTGAATGATTGCATCCTGTATGATTTATGTGAAACCAGGGCCCATTTGTTCAAAACAGACAATGTTGCTAGTTAACATATCGTTAAAACTTTGATCATTAAATATGACATATATGCTAATGTTTTTGCTGGAAAAATGTGAGTAGCTTTTGCATTTGCAAAAGCTACTCACATTTTTTCAGCAAAAATACCTGTGAATTAGTAGTGTACTTACTAGAAGAGTTAAAATTTTGACCACTAATGAGTTTGTTATGCTAATGATGCTTTGAACAACTGGGCCCAGGTCAGTTTGTGACTCACTACCTTACGACATAATCTGATGATAAGTGTCTAGATTTCTGTATTTGTCTTCAAGAGAGAAGTGTCCAGGGCCCAGTTGTTCAAAGTGTCATTAGCTTAACAAGCCTGTTAATGGTCAAAATTTTAACTGTTTTAATATATATACAATATCTAATTCACAGTTATTTTTGCTGAAAAAATATGAGTAGCTTTTGCAAATCTACTCACATTTTTTCAGCAAAAATATTATCCTGTATGCCATATTTAATGATCAAAGTTTTAATGATACGTTAACTAATAACATTATTAGTTTTGAACAATTGGGCCCTGGTGGCCAAGTGATAAGTGCTCCTGAGTTTGGATCATGAGGTCTAACTTCAAATCCCTCATAAGGCAGAATTCTGCTCATGACTGTAATGTTGCTTCATTGAGCAGAACCTTTATCTGGTTTCCATCATCTTGCTATGACTCAAATAATTTTGAAAGGGACGTGTAACACTAAATCATTGTCAAGTGTACAAGAGCTATATGGCTGCCAGAAAGTAAAGCTTTAATTAAACTCAAAGGGATCAAAATACAAATACTAAATTGGAATTTCTTCCATCTGTTGGGGAAGAATGCTGAGGGTGGGAAGCTGAAAATGGGCGGTATTATTAAAACTGTTTTTTTTTTAAATACCTTTATTGTATTTATTTTTATGTCTCCACTTTCTCGTCCGGATATAGGAAGTCATTTGATGTGCTTTTGCAGTGCTCCAAATAACGTTTTGGTTCGAGTACTCCCTGCAAAAGCTTTATGCTAAAATGCACATCTGCAGTGCTTCACTCTAAAAACACCAAGCAAAATTGTAGCATACATTTTTTTTTTCAGACCAAAAAGAAGGCATGGCATTTCATGTGAATTGACTGCCTACACATGACTGTGATTTCTTTTTACATAGCCATAACGTTCTGCACTCTAAAACCACACAACTTTCTGCTGAATTCTGATTTATTGTCATATGATGCAAAATGCATGAAAAAGGCCTTTATGCAGTTTATGGACAACACAGGCCCAGATCATCCTGCGCATAAGTGCAGGCTGATCTGGGCCTTTGTTGTCAGCTTGCAGAATCAGTGTATACTGTAGTATGTGTCGAGGAACAGAAAATGGTGAGATTAGACTGCACAGATGAACAAGGTGATCTGGACCTACATTTTCCGCAGAATGCATAAGGGCCCTTTTACACCCAGCAAAGACTTACCTTCAGTCTATGGTTCCACCCAGTGATCAGAGTTTTCACTGTATGACCTTCGGATAGCCAAGAATCCAAGATTTCCAAGGACTTTGATCAAACTGTACAGATACTGGACTCTATAGTGCAATCATTAGCACATCTGACTGCAGATCCAGGGGTCTCTAGTTCAAATCCCAGCTAGACCGCATGACTAGTGGAGATTGATCATGAAATCATTTCTATGGTCATTGTCCCTTTTCTGTTAGCTGTCAGTTTCTGGCTAAAGTACATGCACATGTACTTGTCATCCCCTTAGATGACTGAATTTACCCAGGAAAAGTGTGAGTAGATTAGTGGACTGGCTGAATATGACCTTAACAGTGTTGACTGGGGCATAAAACTCCAACTCAAAGCCTACAGACGCATAGACTGATCTGAGACTTTGCTGGGCATACATGTCCTAAGGTACATTCTTACATTTCAGCTTACTCTAACAGATTACTCTCTTAACCCTTAAACTGCCAATCACAACAGTTGTCGTCTGCTTAGTCATCTGCTTGTGATTTTAAAAGTCGTTTTTTGCAAACAGTGTGGTCCTAGATCAGACTCTGATCAGGGTCCACACTGTTTGCCTGTATGCAAAAAAAGGTTTGAAAAGTTTGCAAGAATATTCAGCAGACGACATAAACTGACGACATTTTCAGATGCAGATT
Organism: Anodontia alba; assembly: GCA_964016985.1. NCBI lineage: Eukaryota > Metazoa > Mollusca > Bivalvia > Lucinida > Lucinidae > Anodontia > Anodontia alba. Next base: position 8,881,456 of record OZ024836.1, on the reverse strand, counting down.
TTCTTGGCATTTTAAGGGTTAAGTAATCTCGAGTTTGGTCCTAAAGGGGATGGATACAACTTCAAGGGAGATAACTGTCAGAATTATTTAGACATCGGTAAAGGGATTTACTCTAAAAAGAAAGAGTTTGCACCCAGGGGAACAAATTCTCTGCTCTTAGGGTAGAGCCCCTTTTCAGAAGGGAGGTGGTGTGCAAGAAAGCAGACTGGAAACCACTGAATTGTTGTCCTATGTCATTACAAAAACATGCCTATGCAAATATACTGAAAATTTTACCAAAAAAAAAAAAATTCAGATAAAAAACTCTGATATTTTTTCATATTTCTGCTCAAAACATAGATTGTGTGTACTCTTAAGAACTGCCTTGCTGAGGGGGTTCTAACCAGTACCAACAATCTATGTTTTCAAGCAAAAATAAGAAAATAATGTTTACCCCTGTAAACCCAAGTTTTACTAAATAAAAGTGGGGTTTGAGGGGGGTCAAAATTATATAGGCATGTTTTCGTGATATAATTTGAAATTGAGATGACTCAAACTCATAAGCCTCCCTTCTGTAAACAGTCTTCTCTATAAGGAAAGAATTCACTCACCCTGGGATGAAGAGCAAATTCTTCCCTTTTAGAATAGACCCATGGGGAGCAGAGACCCCTTCCAGAAGGGGCTTGGTGAGCAGGAAAGCAAACAGGAAGTCACAAATTTTGCCTCCATTATAGCAGATGGCTGAAAATCTACTAAGTATAAAATATATTCTATACATTTTGAGTCTACAGGCAAAGTGAAAAGGTTTCTGATCTGTGCTTTTGCTTTCCACATGTCATCAGGTAATTTTGTCCTTGTTGATATATGTCTTTGAATATTTTTGAGCTTTAAGAACTTGTTCATGTTATGTACATTTTTACAAATTTAATCCATTGAAATGATCAGTATATAAGAATATGAAACTTGTTTATTTGTTACAATGATCTGTATATATTTTTGTAGTATCAGTTTTGAAAGTATATGGATTGTTTAAGTTTTGTTAATTATCTTTATTCTGTAGAGCAATTTTTTTTTTTTAATTTTTGCTTCCAAAGACAGATTTATTAGCCTTTCACTCCTTATTCTTTGAAATGAATTCTTTATAACTTCAGTGATTATCAATAGCCAAGTCTTAACCCTTTTCCTGCTGAACCTGGATATGCCCTGCATTGGCAAACAGTGTAGATCCAGATCAGTTGGCTTCCAAAGAAGCCAACTGATCTGGATCTGCACTGTTTGCCGTTCAGTATGTGAATTTATATCAACAATTTGGATCAAGAAATTTGATTGGTTGACAATTAGAAGTGGGTGTGGCAATTTATTCAGCAGGACAAGGGTTAATTATGGTGTTGGGTAGTTCAGGTCTACAGTTACTATTTAAATGTTGAGCATTTATTCATTCTCTTTTCTACTTAATAGTGTATTTTCTGTTTCTTTGTGATCTCCATAAATATTTTCCGACTTCTTTGCTCTCACTAAAATGCATTATTTTTAAGACCTCTCTAATAAATCACACAATTGATATCTTTATTCTTATTTAAATACGGGATATATCTACAGTAGTCTTTAGACTTTCTTCTGAATCCCTTTTGTGTAGCCTTGTCTTATTTTCCAGGTCTCAAACTCTGTATATGTTTATCAGTTTATAAAAATAAAATAATGTTTAAACCAAATGGACTCTTCAGGCATTACGAGAGCGTGTCAATAAATAACCAGCCTATCCCATGTCCGATCGACCGAGACGGTCATGATTTTCATGCTTTGTTTCAATATATGTTTTATACATGGGTACAAAATTGCACACATATCGAGTCATTCTTTAATAAGATATTGAATGTCAAACATGGCTAGTGATGCAAAGGCATGCTTTACATCTAAAGTTGAGTACCGTGCTGTAATTCGGTACTTGTATTTAAAAAGGTAAAACAGGCAAGGAAATACACGGCGAGTTAGCCAATGTTTAAAGGTCCTCTGCACCATCTTATGCTCAGGTTAAATTCTGGGTAGGGGAATTCAAACGCGGTAGAACGTCTTTAGAAGATGAAGCCAGGTCTGGACGCCCACTGGATGCCACCGACGAAGAAATGTGTAAGAAAGTTCGGGATCTGGTATAGTCTGATAGGCGAATTCAGGTGGAAGAAATAGCGCAGGCATTAGGCATTTCACATGGTAGCGTTTCAACAATCTTACATGATCGTTTAGGTATGCGCAAGCTAACAGCACGTTGGGTCCCCAAATCCCTTAGCGATGAGCAAATGGCAACCAGAGCATCAGTATGCAGCGCCTTGTTGAAGCGTTTTAGGTCAAAAGATGATTTTCTTTTGCGTCTGGTGACTGTAGATGAGACTTGGGTTCATTATTATGAGCCAGAGAATAAAGCTCAGAGTCGTCAGTGGGTAGGGCCTGGGTCCCCGAGGCCAAAGAAGTTCAAGACTGAACCATCTGCTGGCAAGGTGATGGCCACAGTATTTTGGGACGCAAAAGGCGTTATTATGTTGGACTTTTTACCCAAGAGAAGTACAATAACTGGAGTGTACTATGCAAACTTGTTAGACCAGCTGAGAACCGCCATCCGTGAAAAACGCCGAGGTAAACTCTAAAGGTGTTTTGCTGCAACAGGACAACGCGAGAGTCCACACTTGCAAAGTTGCAATGGATGCTGTAGAGCGAAATGGGTATGAATTAATACCACATCCTACCTATTCGCCTGACCTAGCTCCTAGCGACTTCTTCCTATTCCAAAACTTTAAAAAGAATATCCATGGACTTCATTTCCGGTCTGATGAAGTCGTGACGACAGTTGAGGAGTGGGTCGATGGAAAGGACCCTGACTTTTTCATTTCTGGGCTGATGACACTTGAACACCGTTGGTCTAAGTACATCACACTAGAGGGCAATTACATCGAAAAAGAAGAGGTGGATCTCAACCGGAAATAAGTTAGACTGGTTACTTATTGACTCACCCTCGTAAATTCAGACATACCTATTATCTCGAGGTGGTTCTAACGAATACCCACAAACTATGTTTATAGCAAAATAAGAAAAATAATGTATACCCCAGTAAACCCCAGTTTTAATATATAAAAGTGGGGTTTAAGAGGGTTACAATTATACAGGCGTGTTTTCGTGATGATTCCTCCTAGTGGATAGGAGAGTTGACTCTTAATTCAATAGGTTTCTCACCGCTCGGGTCACATATGGGAAAGCCAAGATCTGCTTACGGATAGTCAGGTAGTTTTTTCCCGGGTTCTTCAGTTTTTTGCCCACCTTTGATGAACGATCGGCTCGATATAAGTGAAATATTGTTGAAAGGGCCGTAAAACCCAAATAAAAAAAATAAAAAAAGCTTAATTCCTACATTTGTAAGTGTGGCTGTTGTAGGGAGGTGGCAATGTTATTCACTTGACCCTTCTCATCAGGATCTATCAACTCAGATGTCAAGTAGACTCTTCTACCACAACATTGGAACAGTCTATTCTCAATAACAGGGTGTAAGTGTAGTTTTTGTTGCAACTGCTTTAACAAGTAGGAACAACATAGAGGATCACTTTCCGATGGCATCCTCATTACGAAAACGTGCCTATTCAAATATATAGAAAATTTCACCTCCAAAAACTGAAAATTTTCAGATAAAAGATTCTTATATTTTTTTTCTTCTATCTGCTCAAAACATAGATTGTGGGTACTCGTTAGAACTGCCTCGGCGAGGCGGTTCTAACGAGTACCCACAATCTATGTTTTGAGCAGATAGAAGAAAAATAATGTATACCCCTGTAAACCCCAGTTTTTCTATATAAAAGTGGGGTTTCAGGGGGTCAGAATTATATAGGCGTGTTTTCGTGATGTTGGTGTTGGTGTCAGCAGTGTTAAGACTGTGCTTTTAGCTCTGTTTCTCAAACATCAAAGCTTCTAGGTTATTTCATTTTCACACACATATCCGCCGTGAGGTATCCTGCCCAGTGCCATCGACAGTTACTGACCTTGACCTACTTTTCACGCCTGACTAAGCAATGTTAAGTCTGTGGGTTTAGCTCCATTTCTTGAACACCACCAGCACATCATGAAAACACGCCTATACAGTTTTGACTCCCTTAAATCCCACTTTTATATAGTAAAACTGGGGTTTACAGGGATATACATTATTTTTCTCATTTCTGCTAAAAACAAAGATTGTGGGTACTCAATAGACCCGCCTCATTGAGATAGTTCTAATGGGTACTCACAGTCTGTGTTTTGAGCAAAACTATGAAAAATGTCAGAATTTTTTATCTGAAAATTTTAATTTTTTGGTAAAATTTTCAGTATATTTGAATAGGCATGTTTTCGTAATGAGTCGTGACATAGCCATTTGGCGAATTTCTGGTTGTTATTACTATGTTTTATAGAAATTCCAGAATGTGCATCTGATCTGGGTTTGCACTGTTTGCAAGTTACCCTTTTGTGGGGTTTCCAGATCAGGTTCTGTTCATTTGAGCTTTCTCATCAGGATCTGTTTATTTGAGTATTGTTTATATAGGTCTGCATTTTAGTCAGTAGGGATGAAGTTTTTTTCTTTTTTTTTTTTCCTATTCTTCTGAACAAAGACTACTAGTCAGTACCATCTTGTCATACATTACATGTTCATATCTACTGTGTTCGACCAAATTATTGTACTGTGCGCTAAGGTTGTTTTTTTTAATTGGTAAAATATGTACTTACCTATACTAAGGGCACACTTTAAAAATAGGATCAACGAAGGACTTATCAAATGATGCTTCAGCGATGTTTTTTTTGTTTTTTTTTTTCTGTCTGATTTTCTTTCTTTATAAAAGCATATGTTGTGCATACCATTTGAATTGCATCGACAAGTTGATGCAATTCATATGGGTACCCACAACATACGCCTTTATAATGAAGTCAATAAAAAAGTACACTGGCTGTAATCTGAGGACTAGAATTGCATGACTGTGCGCTTATAGGGGTATGTGCAGTAATTAGGTCGAATACGTTTTTTTTTTTTTTTTAAATATACAAATCTTAGCATAACTCTAGATTAGCCAAATTTGTTTAATCCAAACATATTCATAGCTCCGGATAAGGAGGGGTGAGGTGGTGGTGGTGGTGGCGTGGGTGGGGGTGGGGGGGTGGTTACCACAAAATATTTTTCTTAATATTCCAAGAAGAGGTATGTTGTGGGTACATATTAGCAGTGCCTCGATGAGGCACTTCTAATGAGTACCCACAACATATGTTTCCATGGAGAAACAAGAAAAATGTTGATCTTTTTGGCTGAAAAAACGTGCCTTATCTGGAGCTATGCTATTGATTTTTTTACGCATGTCTCATCTAAAAACATCTTGCCCAGGAAAAGTGTTTAGGTAAACTGACTGGATGGACCTTAATAGATTCTTCATAGGTCTAGATACGAGGGGGTATCAGCTAAATATTTTTCTTATTTCTCGACGAAAACATATGTTGTGGGTACTCATAAGAAGCGCCTCGGCGAGGCGCTTCTCATGAGTACCCACAATATATTTTTTTTCGTGAAATAAGAAAAATATAGATGCTTTTTTGTTGGCTTCGGCTTATACAGTTTTTCCAAGGTTGAGCAGATTCTTTCCTTAAGAGTAGACCCTTTATTTTTTTACTTTTAAAGAGACCAAGGCCCCTTCTGAAAAGGGGTCTACTCTATAAGGAAAGAATTAGGGGTCTACTCCAAAAGGAAAGAGTTTATCTCCCATGGGATCTACTATAAATGGAGCAAAGTCTTTCCTCAAGTTTTAGAGTAGACCACTTTTCAGAAGGTAGCAAATACTTTTTTTTTTTTTTATAGTAGACTCAATTTCAAAAGGGAGGAGATAAATCCATTTGAACATTTGCCTCCCCTGAAAATATACCCGTTCCACTTAAGACAATCAATGGTAGTTTTTACTGTCTAAATTTACCCATTACGAAAACATGCCTATTCAAATATACTGAAAATTTTACCACCAAAAAATGAAAATTTTCAGATAAAAATTCTGATATTTTTCACATTTCTGCTCAAAACATGTTTTTGAGCAGAAATAAGAAAAATAATGTATACCCCTGTAAACCCCAGTTTTACTATATAAAAGTGGGGTTTAAGGGGGTCAACTTTATATAGGCATGTTTTCGTGATGCGATGATAACTGAAGCACATATCTGGGAGACCTATACCGTGTTAACCCTACATATTTAGGGGAACTCAGAGGGATCGGGGGTTCAGTCGAACCCCATTTAACTAAAAATTTCATTTTCACGGGAAATTTTGGATACAGATGATAAATTTTGGCTACAGTATTTACCCTAAATATCCAAACCTCTTTTCATCATGAAAGCATGCCTATATAAAGTTGACCCCTGAAACCCCAGTTTTATATAGTAAAACTGGGGTTTACAGGGGTAAACATTATTTTTTCTTATTTCTGCTCAAAACCATAGATTGTGGGTACTCGTTAGAACCGCCTCACCGAGGCGGTTCTAACGAGTACCCACAATCTATGATTTGAGCAGAAATATGAAAAATATCAGTATTTTTATCTGAAAGTTTTCATTTTTTTTTGGTGGTAAAATTTTCAGTATATTTGAATAGGCTTGTTTTCGTAATGTTACCTTATACGGTTCTTCAACGTCCGTCTGGATGTTTTGCAAGCAGTGTAGATCCTGATCACACGCCGCGTTTTGTGGCCTCTGATCTGGGTCTACACTGTTAACTCAGGCTTGTCTTTCCGAATACATAGTTAGTACGGTAATTTAATCAAATCGAACCCCTCGGAAATCATCCTAGATCCGACCCTGATATTGGGACACCCTAACACCTTACCAGTCCTGCCCTAAAATTCTAAATAACACTATTGCACTACCTATTTATGCGAAAAACACTGCTGGACGAGTGGCAGACAGTGTAGACTGACCAGACGCCGCGTTCTGCGGCGTCTGATCTGGGTCTACACTTTGCTGAGGCCTATCACTCCCAAAAATTCAGGTTATTACAGTATATATATATTTTTTGTAATTTCATTTGTGATTTTGACTACAAATTTAAATGTTTTCTGTTATAACTGTATGATATCGGTTGCCATGCTTTGTATAGATGAATATATGATGAATATATATATAGTTCAAATTCTACCAAAGCATAATAAATTGTTAATTACTTTTTTTGGTTGTAGCTTTCTTTATCCACTATTAATGAATTTACAATTAAAATGTCCTGTGTTGGAAAATTATTGGGTCACCTTTGCTATTTGAAACAAAACAAAATCCCTTTACACATCTTATATTTCGGAACCTAAATTGCAGGATTTATTTTTCTTTTGTTTTGACCTTAATTAACCTTTCAGCCCGAAAACCTCTAATTAGAACAATGGTTTTGACCAAAGTCAAAGATGGGAGAGGGCACTTCAGCCGGAAACTCAGGGATGACGTTTATAAATAATAGTGACCTAAACATTGGGACACACACACACACACACACACACACACACACACACACACACACACACACACCACACCGCACCACACCACACGCACACACAATTTTACCAGTTTGTTGCATCGAAAAGTTAAAATCCTGTCATATCTACGGCACTGCTTGGACTCATGGGAGGTTGATTTATCTCGGCTCTTACGTCCCGCGCTGTTCCCGCTATCCCAGGCCCCGTAGGAACCGGAATTTCAAATGACTGGTGCATTACGTGGCATCGTCCGAATAGTGTCGTCCAAGGTCCCGATTAGAATTTTGGACAAAGAAAAGCAAAAATAGTCTTATCATATCAAATACGCAAGCTGATCTGAATCTTCGCTACTGAAAAAAAGAATGTACGTTTTTGGACGTTGCGGTTTGGTTTGTATAACTTGAAGGCTAATTGTAGTAAGAGTGCATTCCGTATTTACCCTAAATATTAGAACTTATAAGGTTTGTCGTACAAGTAAAACAATTTCCTTTTACTACCTGTAGACTTGTGTCTAATAATTGGGATGAGAGCAAACGGTGTAGACCCAGAACGCGGTGTCTGAGCTAGGTCTACAGTCGAACTTCAATGCATCGAACATCTTTGGGACCACGGAACCATTTGCTCGGGCCTGCTTGTCCGAATACTTAGGGTAAAGATGGTAAGCTGCCCAGTCTGTGCTCTTCACACAAGATAAGGTATATTTTGCGTATTCATATTAAGCCAAAACATGAGAAAATAGCCCCTATCCGATACACAGTCAACTGTGGTCCTGATTGCACAGTCTGACCAGGGCCCTCGTTACCCCCTTATATAATAAATAGCTACTGCAGTATATTGACGAGTAGGGAAGGTCGTGGCTGCTGCAGAAGATGTTCTGTAGCTATTGAGAATGTGGTATGAGAGCCTTTTCTCACTTTAAGGCTCATTTTATCTGTTGTCATGGTCATGATCATGTCAACAGCTCTACGTTAAAACGTAACATCATATGGTTGAGCCGTCCGACTGTCATCAGGCTGTGCATATGCGCATGCGCTGTTTACTTGTGCTGCCTCATATAGGATTAGGCCTCAATGAATATCGAATACAAAAAAATGTCCAAGGTAGCTGATAGTCAGACTTTGTATATGCGCTTGTTGAGCTGCACTAGTTCTTGATCTGGTTTATTTGTGAAAAGCTCCGTCTATTTTTCAGATAACTTTTACCACTCTACTGGCAAATTCAGCAGACACATTGATGACATTTTCTTATTTTTCCCAGAAAAATAGCCTTTGACCTTTTATTCTTATTGCCTCTACAAGGGACACTTTGTATGAAAGGTCAAAGTCTATTTCCCGGGAGCAATAAGGAAACTTTTCATAAGATGTATTCTGCTGAAGTTTTTACCCAGCATGCTAAGCGTTAAATGAGGCTCTCTTTGATTGCGGAGAGCAATTATCAGAAGACAGGAACTGCTTATAGGGAGGAACAACCAGTAATATTGTACGTGAGTTGTCCAAGCAGGGGATAACTGCATTCAAATTTGTCATTTTGGGAGGTAAATCGGCGGTTTTACGGTCGGAAATTTCGTTTTACGGCGACGCGTCAGCGGAGCCGTAAAACGTAATTTGCGACCGTAAAACCGCCGATTTACCTCCCCAAATGACAAATTTGAATGCGGTTATCCACATTCTAATGCATTTATTCATTTTTTTTTTGTTGAAAACATGTACTATTTACACAAAGCGACTAGTGCTGCGAGCTGCGTAAAACCAAATACCAGCCAATGAGAAGCGACGTTACGTGATGACGTCGGATTTCCGACAGTATATCGCAGAATATACCGTCGCAAATTTTTGACGTTATCAAATCAGACGTCGCGTTACATATGCAAGTGCATTAGAATATGTTTTTAGTCGTTCTGGGAGGAATATTTCTGTCGAAAAACCTACCTTGTTTATCCTTCAGTGCTTTCGACATCCATCAAAGAGGCGTTTTTCGCTTCATTACGAAAACAAGCCTATTCAAATATATAGAAACTTTTACCTCCAAAAATTGAAAAATGTCAGATAAAAAAAAAAATAAAATAAAAAAACTAAAAAAAACTGATATTTTCATATTTCTGCTCAGAACATAGATTGTGGGAACTCGTTAGAACCGCCTTGTCGAGGCGGTTCTAACGAGTACCAACAATGTATGTTTTAGAGCAGAAATAAGAAAAATAATGTATACTCCTGTAAACCCCAGTTTTACTGTATAAAAGTGGGGTTTAAGGGGTGCAAAGTTACATAGGTATATTTTCGTGATCTGCTTTCGTCATCCATCGAAAAGGCGTTTTTCGCTTGGTGTTTTATTTCTAAATGGAAACAATGATTTCTGAATGACAATGTCTTATGAACCATTTGTCTTTTCTGTTTCTCTGCTTTGTGTTTATATATTTACCGTTAAATTAATTTTATGGCCAAAAAATTGCCCTGACCTATACAATGTCTAGTAAACCTAAGTCTTGGAAATTTTATTTATTAGAAAACAAGTTTTTGCTTTTCATTATGGATCTTAAATTATTGATATTCCATAACAATATTGTGAAAATTTCAGAAATTTTGAACAAGTGGAACTTGTTGGTAGTCCGTCAAATATGAACATCGATCTGATTTTGTTTGTTTGTTTCAGATAGAACATGCTGTCTCTACTGGTTCTGTTAGTTGCTCTTGATCATAGCAGTGCAGACTATGATTGTCTGTGCTCATATCTACCACAGAAGACCGTTTATACATCGGTATTGTATTAAAAACTCCTGTATTAGACCGTGTAAAATAGTTTTTGTCACAACTGCTATAGCAAGCAGGAGCGACATTGGGGACCACTTTCAGGCGTCGTCGTTGGCGTTTGAGTTATTGTCGTCGATGTCGGCGTCAACAATGTTACGTATGTGCGTTTAGCTTCGTTTCTCAAACTCCAAGGCTTCTATGCTTATGAAAATTCATACTATTACGAGAACACGCCTATTCAAATATACTGAAAATTTTGCCATCAAAAACTGAAAATTTTCAGATAAAAAATTCTATTTTTTCATATTTCTGGTCAAAATCAATCTCTGCGATACGAAAAATAATGTATATCCCTGCAAACCCCAGTTTTACTATATAAAAGTGGGTTTTAAGGGGGTCAAAATTATATAGGCATGTTTTCATGATGCATACATCTACCATGATGCACCCTGGCCACCACCATCGACTGTTCCTGACCTTTACCTACTTTTCACGCTTGTCTGAAAGTGTTTAGTCTGTGCATGTAGCTCCGTTTCTTGAACACTACCAGCAATCGCGACATAGCCTTTCGGCGTATTGTTATTTATACCATTTTGAGACAAAACTACAGTAAAATCTCAGTGGCTCGAACATCTTTGGGACCATGGAAATTTATTCGAGACAAGGGTAGTTTGAGCCACCGAGGGTTAATCATGGCACCAAGTCTGAAAGCAATGTGATAATTTAAGGATTTTTTTTTTTCGATTTTCTACACAATAATTATATGTTGAGTGCACTCATTAGAATCGCCTCGACGAGGCGATTCTAATGAGCACACACAACATACAATTTCATGTTAAAATAAGAAAATTTCCCTAAATATTTGTGTTAACGAGCCATTGGCTTCGAGCTATTGAGGTTCGACTGTATGTCTTTCAGTTTTATAATGCACCAGTTTCGGTTCAGAACGGCTGGCTTATTTCTGAAATTCTAAATTTAGAAGTTTATGCTTGTGTATTTTCGTTTGTGTTTGAAGATTCATTAAGTATTCTATCCGACTGTATCTACAATCTATAATAATTCAAATCTAAATTCCCAAAATTCCTTTTAATGATGATTATTGCATTACATATGTTTTCTCTGTTTTTATTGACGTAACAGTACACGCAATAATTATTGTTTGATATCTAAAGAGCCGTTCCTATTTTACAATTCATCAATTATTTGATAAACTTGAGCTTTTTCTATTTATCAATTCAACAAGTGTTTGATAAACTTAAAGCTTTTTTTTCCCTTTTCTTAATTCAACAGTTGTTTGATGAGCTTAGAGCCTGTTCCATTTCTCTATCATCATTGTTTGATAAATTAAGAGCTTTTTTCCATTTCTCAATTCAACAATTGTTTCATTACTTTAGAGCCCATTCCATTTCTCAATTCAACAATTTGTTTGATGACCATACAGCCTGTTCCATATTTCAGTTCAACAATTTGTTTGATGACCATACAGTCTATTCCATATTTCAGTTCAACAATGTGTTTGATGACCATACAGCCTGTTTAATTTCTCAATTTAACAATTATTTGATAAACTAAGGGTATTTATTTTCCATTTCTAATTCAACAATTGTTTAATGACATTAGAGCATGTTTCATTTCTCAATTCAACAATTATTTGATAAACCAGTAGCCTGTTCAATATCTCAATTCAATATATTTTTATCAACTAATAGCCTGTTCCATTTCTCAATTCAACAATTGTTTGATTAAACAGTAGACTGTTCAATATCTCAATTCAACATTTTTTTTTTGGATAAACTAATAGCCTGTTCCATTTCTCAAATAAAAAAATGTTTGTTGAACTGAAAACACGTTCCTTTTCACAATATTAGATTGACATTTAGCCTTTAACCTGAAATAATTGGTCGTTTGTCCAGTCTGGTTGAAATCTTTACTGGTCTAATATATTGAAACTTCTTTGATTCTCGTAGTGCGCCTCAAATACTGCTAACACACACACACACACACAAAAATCCAGTTTCATGGCCCAATTTATTTAAGGTGAACCTGACAATACACTTTCAAAGGGCGACCACTCAGACAGAATTACTTTTGCCTCCTTTTTAAATGGAACGAATTTGCTCCCCTTGGGGACCAATTCTTTTCTTTTAGAGTGGGAGCTTTTTCAGAACATGCTGTGTGTACAGTGAAAGTGAACAGAAAGTCACAAAGTTGTCGCCCTTGTCAAAAATGGTGGAAAATTTGCCAAGTGTATCAATTTCCCTTTAACTGTTTTTTATGCAGTTTTACTATTATAAATACCATTTGGTTCACAGTGTCAGACCAGCGAAGATTCAGATCAGCCTGCGCATTCGCGCAGTCTGATCAGAATCTTCACTGGGCGCATACAGGATAGAGAAGGGTACAGAGTTTCTTCACGCTGGCAACGAAGACTCTGATCAGACTGCACGGATGCGCAGGCTTATTTAAATATTTGGGCGCACATATCAGTGGGTACGTTTTCTTAACTTGTGGCTCATTTCTGGTTGTGTTTAATTTCCAGGCAGCGACATCGTCACCTCCAATAGGTGACATGCACGAGGACGACTGTAAACCAACAGTTAATGTGACTGGCCTAGATACCAGCAAATGGGGCGCCGTAGCCTTCCAACATCAGGTATATAGAATATCTACTCTCTTGGACAATTATTGCGCGTCGCCCTGGCGAACCACATGTATAGGAATGATGCTTATCACACATCAAATGCAGACATTATACCGAACCCAGCTTAAGCGGAAATAACTACCAGTACTGTTGACATAGTAGGAGTGCATCTGAGAAAGAATATAATATAATAGAATGTTTTATTATCCAGTTACGGCCTCTTCCGGGTGTACCATTAACCCGTTTATGCCTAGCGTGTCATAAAAGGGTCAGTGGCAAACAGTATAGACCCGGATCAGACACCACAAAACGCTGAGTCTAGGTATTCACTGTATTAGATACAGAAATCTCTATAATAAATGATAATACGAAAAAGCAATTCAGGGACCCTTTAACTCTGAAATTAACCTGATCAAAGAGTATCTCTATTGACATTAAAATGAAAGCATTCCATTGTTGAATCAGCTAACACTAGCCCAGGACTCACCCATCTACTGATCTGCTATTGTTAAAATGTAAAACTTACAGGATAATAGTAACTATCAAGAAATAAAGCCCGTGGTTCCTATTATGTGTGTACACGTCAGCGGTAAATTTGATAGTTTGAGCGGAAATGACATAGCGCTTTTTTCGAGAACGAATGAATGAATGGGAGAAGTGGAAACTGACTCGATGCAATATTAGGGATCACTAGAATTTTTGCATTATAGGGATCAAACATGGTTTTTCATGCATTAACATTCGCCAGGTCCCGTGGGAGGTGTTGAAACCGAGGCCAAAGGCCACGGTTTTCAACACCTCCCAAGGGACCTGGCGAATGTTAATGTATTGCAAAACCATGTTTGATCGCTATTATTGCATAAAAACTGAAAACATTTGCTACATTTCGCGTTCTTTCCAGCACTATTTTGTTTCGCCTTTTCACAGATGTCTCGCGAACGTAATTTCCACGGACTATGCTCGTTTTAGGGCCGGGCAGTACTCATCTCGTAACTGCAGCAAATCTGTAGCCCCGGTACGATCGTATTGAAAGTTGCGTGGTCGTGCATTAACAGTGCGTGAATTGCCTTGTTAATACACGGCTTTTCGCCGGTTAATGCACGGCTGATAATAACGTGCGGCACTGTTTTTTATGCATTTTTTTTTATTTTTATTAAATTCTGGGCTACTCTTATAAAATCGCTATGAAGAATCCGGAAAATGCCACAATCACGAAGCACAACCTTCCCGAGGCACTCAAAGATAAGATGAGGAAAACACAAGGACAACACAAACGCCACATACGAACCCAGAGACGCACAAAGGAGAACTGCAACAGAATAACCGCCCTGGAACGGTCAGAAGGAAAACTACTAGGGTGTAGTCGGAGGAGGGGGTGGGGCTTAAACAGATTTATTTGCGTGAAAGCATACCAGTAGTAAGGACAATGCATTATTTATATGACAGCACTTAAATTATGTATAAAGGACGATGCATTCTGTATGCCACAATACTTGAAAGTATATAAGTAGATATAAGCCGATATGTGAATAAACCACCACCAAGGCCCACAAAGGACATGACCTCAGTCGCGTTAGGATAGATATATCAGTTCGAATGAGGACTCGACGATCGGCCCTATAACCAGATATTGCCATGTGTAAATAATATCCTCCTTAAAGTGGGGGTAGGGTGGGGTATCGTTATTTAGTATAAAACTGGTTATGAAAGAGCTAATTTTCTTCTAGATTGGATATGCAGAACTAGACACTGAAACAGAGATAACGACATGTCAAGGAAGTCCATCTTCAGCAGATATATGTATGTACGCTTTTTATTGTGTCAATTACTTCAGAAAAGAAGTTCTTTGATTAACGGTAGATCTATTGACCTCTTGCAATTAAGATAATTACAGCAAATCGAAATTGAAGAGTACATTTGAGCCGGCACGCAAAAAAGGACATTATGGCTTTCCGGTCTGTGATTCTTCAAATGCTCCTGCTCAGTCCTCTATTTGGCTACAGACATGCTGTTTGTTTTGCCTGAATGATTCTCAAAGTCACAATTACATGTCTGCGAACAGCATATGCTATGAGTGCAAAGTCTCTATGCGCAGGCTTGCCTGAGCCTTTGCTGGTCGCCTATGTGATAAGTACTCTTTTCTCATGTGCTGGCTCATTACTCGGCTTTTATGTGAATCTTTGTACTTACTGAGAAATTGGCCTCGGTGGCTCAGTTGCGCGTCCGACTGGAGACCAGGCGGTCGCGGGTTCGACCCCCGCCGAGGTCGGCAACTTTCTTTCGTGGAGACTGATCATGAAATATTTTCTACGGTCATTCACTCCCTTCCGCTGATTCAAGAAGGGCAGTTGTAAGTTTCTGGCGAAAGAATGTGCACAATACTGGTCAACCGTTTAGAAGACTAAGCCTGCCCAGTAAACGTGTGGTTAGGTAAACTGACCGCGCTCGACATGACCCAATTGGGTTGACTGGGCCGTAAAACCTCAACACAAACACACTTACTGAGAATTGACTATTTTAAAAGTAAATGTCTGACATTTAGACGATTTCTGAAATATTTACAATTAGAAGCTCCTTATAAATTGATCGAAGTGAAAATATGTTAAGGGAGTTACAAAGACTTCAACTAATTTATTAGTGCGAGGATTGTATATAGCAGCCGCAGAATGTAACACTGGAGAGCAGTAATGTTTTGTTGTAGCTCTTCTTTGTTTTTGCATCTGTGGTTTGATATGTGGCGTTTGTTCTGCTTGTTTGTTTCCGATCTCTCCTTCTTTTGTTGCCTCGGGATGGTTGTGCTTCGTGACTGAGGTACAACTGACTCTCGTCATCTCGACTTCGCTTATCTCGAATTACCGCTTATCTCGAAATGAAAATCTGGCCCTGCTTTAAGGAGGAAATCTAACAACAGGTAACAAAATATTGTGGAAAAGATGAGAAATTGCTCGTAAGGAGCAATTTCTCCACTTTTCGACAATATTTTCAATATATCTCTAACGTCAGGGATCAAATTACATTTTCATTTGTGAAATCTGGTTCATGGTTAGATTTATTTTTCTTCAATTCTGCAAATCTGATATGTCGAGGTACGGATCTCTCGAAGTAGTTTAGAGAGTCCCTTTGACTTCGACTAACGAGAGTCGACTGTATTTCCTGGATGTCTCCACTTATATTTTGATATGTGGTGTTTGTTCTATCCTTATATGTGGCTCATCTCTTCTTCGTTTTGTGCGTTTGGTGCTGTGCTTTGTAACTGTGGCATCTGCTTGGGTATTTTCACTTATATTTATAAACCTGCTGGTAATATTCATTCAGAAGAAAGTGAAGAAAACTAGTACAGAAGATGTCACAGCCACAGAATGTAGTCTACGATGACACTAAGAGGAACAGTAAACAAACTACATTTTAAAACAGACAGCACGCATATTACAAACCAACATAAATCAAAGCAATCATATCAAACCCAGACACAAAAACAAAGATTTAGATCTGCAAGTTTTGCAAAGCAGGGCATATCAGGGTCATAGGGCCAGGGTTAAGGATACAATGTATAATTTGTCGTTTTTGTGCACAGTGACAACACCAGGAGGAGCACAGCAAACAACAATAAAAACGACTATGAAAACAACAACATCAGGCACAACACAGAAACCCATGACAACAGCCTTACCAACGACTGTGAAGCCACCTGCAACAACACAGAGCCCTACATCAACGTCACAGTTCACCACAATCAAACCCCTAACAATGCAGAGACCCAAAACAACACTTGGACCCAAAACAACACTTGGACCCAAAACAACACTTGGACCCAAAACAACACTTGGACCAACAACTGTGAAACCATTTACAACACAAAAGCCCATGACAACAGGACAAGCTTCTACCATGCCTCCAACCAATGTCTCAACAGGTATGAGAGAGAGAGAGAGAGAGAGAGAGAGAGAGAGAGAGAGAGAGAGAGTCGTTTTTAAACTCTCTTTATTTTTGTATTGCACTTTTACTAGATAATAAAGCTCTTCAGCGTTAAAATGACGCTAAGATGTTTATGTAATATTTTCATTGACTCTCTTTTGTCTTAAAGTATATATACAGAAACTGAAAAAATATAGGGTAGGCGGACAGCGAAGGCTCATATATACCTGTACGTTCGTTCACTCTAATAAAGGCCTGATCAGCCACTTACAGAATCATTGACGTTTGTAGGGCATATCATTATGTGCTGTTTCTGAAGAGCATAGTACATAAATGCTTTGTTATTTCTGGCCTCCTCGGGACTTTTGTTTCTGGGAACCGGTCTTGGTACTTAATCTTTGGTAGCTTTCTCAGACAGTTTAGGTACAAAAAAAGTGCTACGTTTTTATGTTGTGAATGCAACATAGTATATGACTGTAGTCGAAAACTGTGAAATGCTGAGATTAATTTGACTTGATATAGGGTGTTGTCACATAACATTTCTATAGTCCTACGAGATGCATAAATGATTTGTTGCAGTAAATAGGTCAAACAAGTTTGCTGTGACCTGGTCTTGTTTAACGCTATCATGTATCTATAATGCGTTTCTGCAAATATGTTATACAAATGAGTTGTACTCTTGTTTTTTTTTTTTTCAGTTTATTATGAATTGGTAATCTTGTTGCAGGAAACATGTTATACAAAATAGCTATACCCTGGTCTTGTGTTAATTTATCATGCATTTATATCTTGGTTGCAGGAAATACGTCGCTTTGTTCAGCTACCGTACGGCAATACGCTCGAGAAGACAACGAAATTCTTGTACAGCATGACAGCAGTTGTTATACAGTGGTGCCACATAAGGTGTCTTGGACCCACGCCGAAAGCATCTGTAACCACCGTGGTGGTCACCTGTTCCATGTCAGTAGTGCAAGTGAAAATGCCTTTATTTATAATGTGTTAAACTCTCAGTTTAATCACGCTGTCTGGATGGGATTTCATGACAGAGCTCACGAAGAGCGATTCACATGGACTTCTGGTAATCTTTACTGAAACCTTTTCGTGTTGACCCTTTTATCCCTGCTGACCGACATAAACATAAATACTGGACACTTCCATTGCTGCTAACAAAAGTTTGAATAAATACTGGACACTTATTGTTGCAAACAGGGGTTTGAATAAATACTGGACACTTCCATTGTTACAAACAGGGGTTTGAATAAATACTGGACACTTCTATTGTTGCGAACAGGGCTCTGAATAAATACTGGACACTTCCATTTTTGCAAACAGTGCTTTGAATAAATATGGACACTTCCATTGCTGCTAACAGGGGTTTGAGTATACCTTCGCGACAACACGCCTATATAATTTTGACCCCCTTAAACCCCACTTTTATATAGTAAAACTTGGGTTTACAGGGGTATACATTAATTTTCTTACTTTTGCTCAAAAACATAGATTGTGGGTACTCGATAGAACCGCCTTGCCGTGGCGGTTCTAACGAGTACCCACAATGTATGTTTTGAGCAGAAATATTAAAAACATCAAAGTTTTTTTTATCTGAAAATTTTCAGTTTTTGGAGATGAAATTTTCTATATATTTGAATAGGTGTGTTTTCGTAATGAATGGATTAATAAGTAAAACACCGGACCAATATAATACTAATGGGTTGGCTGGGCCATAAAACCACAACTCATAAAAAACAAAAAACAATAAATATATTTGCAAACAGTGCCGATCCAGCTGAGACGGTTCATCTCATCAGGATCTACACTGTTTGTCATTCTTTTATTGATTGGTACTCAAACCCTTGATTGTAACAATAGACGTGTCCAAATTCAGAGATGGAAGAGTCCGTTTCAGAACTCAAGGATGAAAGGGTTAATATGTACTCCACGTTTCATATACTTTATATAGTAATAAATAAGTTATTCAAGAGAGGGATCCTTTAGACGCAAACCGAAAATAACAGACTTAATTTTATTGTATCTATTCATGAACAGTATTGTAACGTTCTAGAATGCTTAAGCCTCTTTTTTTTTGTCACTTAATGTTTATTTCCGAAAATACATTTTACAAATATATTCTATTCAAACAAAATCATAGTCAATACAAGACATGCAAATAACTACAAATAAATATAAATATCATAAAGATATTTGTAACAGATGTATTAAGTGTGCTTGTACTTATCGGTGTAGATAATAAATGCTATCTTCAATACATTTATATGATGCATTTTCAGAAACATTGTAATATAGAAAAAAAAGAAAGAAAAAACAAAGGAAAAGGAAATTTTAGAACAATGAAAAAATGAAAAAGGAAATATAACAAGAAGACTAGAAAACCAAATAGTAGAGCAGAAAAAAATAAAAAAAATAAATAAAAAAATAAAGAAAAACGGTGTACCAGATTAAGCACAAATAATAATAATAAAATAAGAAGAAGAAATGTGCTACCTTCCTTATTAGCTTTTTGGCAAGTCTTTTTATTATCTTAAAGGGTGAATGTTCAAATTTACCCCACATTATTTCAAACTGGGCAAGTTTATCTTTCATGAAACGGTGTACCAGATTAAGCACAAATAATAATAATAAAATAAGAAGAAGAAATGTGCTACCTTCCTTATTAGCTTTTTGGCAAGTCTTTTTATTATCTTAAAGGGTGAATGTTCAAATTTACCCCACATTATTTCAAACTGGGCAAGTTTATCTTTCATGAAGTATATTTCTTTTTCTATCTTGACTCTATTTCTTAGGAATGACTTAAACTGATTCAAAGTGGGTATGATTTTTAAGCATTTGCCTCTAAAAATAAAGTATTTTCCAAGTATTATGAGGAAGTTCTTTAACATAATTTCTGGTTTTCCGATTGTGATGGTAAAGCCAAATGCTATGTTTAGTAGGTTGAAATCAATGTCAATATTAAGGTCTGTTAAAAAGTGGGAAAATTCCGTCCAAAACGTTTGTACGTGTATGCATTGCCAAAATAAGTGATCTATTGTTTCGATCTCCACATTGCAGAAATCACAAAGAGCTGATTCTCCTCTACCACATTTTAATAAAAATTTGTTAGTCGGGATTATTCTCATAATATATTTGTAATGAAAGTTTCTAAGCTTTACATCTTTCGTTGCAGCTAGTGAGATGGTGTAGATTTTCTTCCAATTTAAATTTTGATTTTCAAATTTGTCATTCCACTTTTGTTCTGTTTTGTTAACCGGTGTCTGTTTTTTTTCAAAATATGTCTAAATATACTGGTTTGTTTTATTTGTTTTAACTATTTGACTTATCAATGTTGGCGCAATTGGTATATTTAAATTTTCGTTTTTTATCTTTAATGTCCATGCAGTTGGGATACTGTGCAACAGTGTTAAGTATTTTAAAAAGTCATTATTTGATAGCGAATATCTTTCTCTTAATTTACCAAATGATTCTACAGTTTTGTCTGTTTCATTTATAATATCTTTAAAATACACGATTCCCTTATTGCACCAATCCGTGTAAAATAATGTGTTATCATCTGCCTTTATAAATGTATTATTCCACAATATTTCGTGTCCATAGCTGCAAATTGTGTTTTTCCAATTTTCACTACACCATGCTTTTAGGATTTCTTTAAAAAAGATGTTATTTAACTGTATTCGGTCTAAGCATCTTAGCCTATCTTGTGAAGTGTTAGCCCCTCTACGCCGAGCGGTCTATTTCCTATAGCGAAATAGACCGCTCAACGTAAATGGGTTATAATTGTTCTTATGTGCTTGCACAAAGTTTGGCTTATCACAAAGTCAGGACCCTTTTTAGTTTGCGGATTAATAAGAAATAACGTTTCCAAAAATATTTCAGTGGGTTTAGTGCAGATAATGCCAATTATATTTTCATTCACTTTGGGATCATTGGGCCCATTGTGATATCTTGAAAAATAGAATTCTGCTCATGTATACGCTAGAGGGCGTAGGCAGTGTTGCAAACTTCATTACTGCTTATGAAGAATCTCAATAAAACCGAGACTCACATTTTCTATCAGTAATGTGTTCTTTGTTTACAAGGCAACTTTTTTAGAGTTTTATTTAAACACAAACATTAGAGGCACATCTTCATTCAGATGACCTCCCCATTTCGCCAAATTTACGAAATATTGTTGTGGCATCGTTGTTTATAGATCACTACAAAGTTTTCCGCTAACTTTGACTACAATCTAATTGCATTTGAAAATAAACAAAATTAAATAAGGTAATGAAATCATTTGGGTACAACTTAAGTGACGTCACGTGTTATTCAATCGTTTTGATACCGCTCGTGTATAAGAAAGGGGCGTGGTGGAAGGGGTGTTAGAAATTATGAGCAAGTTCGCATGACGTCATGTCATCACGAAAACACGCCTATATAATTTTGACCCCCATAAACCCCACTTTTATATAGTAAAACTGGGGTTTACAGGGGTATACATTATTTTTCTTATTTCTTCTCAAAACACAGATTGTGGATACTCGTTAGAACCGCCTCATCGAGGCGGTTCTAACGAGTACCGACAATCTATGTTTTGAGCAGAAATAAGAAAAATATCAGAATTTTTCATCTGAAAATTTTCATTTTTTGGTGGTAAAATTCTCAATATATTTGAATAGGCGTGCTTTCGTAATGTTGAGCATATGTGACGGTGGCACTAATGTTACTAATATTAAAAGGAACTTTGTTTTGAAGGTTTATGAAACGGAACCTTATTAATGTTTGTATATCCCTCTCATTCAGAATTGAGTCACGTGGTGAGAAAGAGGCTCTTCTGACTTTCCGTCGAATCAATTTTTCAGTGCGCATGCGTGTCCCTATAGCAATGTCACATGTTTAGATATTTGGCTGAACATTTTTCTTGGCTTACTTGAGTAAAAAGCATAGGTTTTTGCGAGACTGCACAGATGTCAGGGTCGCCTGAACCTTTTCTTTTTGCATAAGCTATAACATATTTTTTCCCATGATGTTGCTCCATAATGATATGCCTAACCATATTAAAACAGTAATTTGTCATTTACTTCAGTATTTTTGTGCGTCGGTAGCTTGATATGCCGTGTTTGTTTTATTATGTTTAGTTACTCATCTCTTCTTTTAGTGCCTCGGGAAGGCTGTGTTTCTTGATTGTGGCCATATATATTATGACTCGTTGTTATTAAAGCCATTTTAATACCAAACCAAATCGATATACTGTTTTCACGCTAATGACCCTCTTGTGTTGAGGTGTCGTTAAACGTGAAAACCTGAGCACGTCATTATCCTCTGTATCTTTACATATATTTTCAGGAAACCGAGTCAATTATACAAACTGGACCCCTGGTAGAAGCAGCAACTTCTATAGCCATAATGTGGAAGACTGTGTCGTGTTTGTCCCATACTTACACCAGGGGGAATGGGACGATATACCTTGTGGATCATCATCTTCATCTTCGGCTATAGAAGGACTGTATGAGACACACTATTTCATTTGTCAATTTGGTAAGAAGATATGTATTTTAATTCTAACATAATACTCGTATAAATCGTATAGAAGATCCAGTAAGAGCTTTAATCACAGAATCCCAGTCAGCATTCTACGTAAATCTATATGGGGCCGTCATCGGCCCGTCAGCTACCCTGACGGGCCGATGACGGCCCGATGTAGATTTACGTAGAATGCTAGCTGGGATCTTGCCTACCAGTGACACCCGGGAAATGCCACAGGTACGAAATACAGCCTTCCCGAGGCACAAAAAGACAGATAAGGAACAAAAAATGACAAAACAAATGCTACATATGAAATCACCGACGCACAAACAAAGAATAGTTAAAACTGGAACCGCCTTGGAACGGTCAGTACAAAAAGCACTGGTAGGGGAGGTGGTTGCGGTGGTGGTGTGGTTGCTTATATCAGTTTTACTCGCGCGAAACGTTGTCTTTATCTCCTGATAAGACACATCAATATATAATAAACTGGAGTCGTTTAATTTGCTGACGAGATCAGATTTGAAAATACCTAGTGTAAATATGGTACTTTGCATTTTATTTTATTTTGTTTCAGGGGTTAGTAGTGTGCAGCCTGGACCATTTGCATCAGGTACGTTCCATGAACTCTATTCGGACACACAACGTAGAGATCTTTATCGTCGTAAATTAAAAACAGTTCTGTGCTTGTCAAAAATATATGGACTGTTTTGTCTAATTAAAACAGTATTGGCACAAATGCAACCTCTCCTATAGGGATATCTCAATCAGAATCTCTTCTTTCCGGTATATACTTTGTACAAATAGCTAAAATTGCGATTCACTAGTCACACAAACTAGTCTTTGGCTTACTTGATCGTATATGTATAATGTCTCTTTGCACGTTACCGTCCTTGTTATATGCCAATTGGAGAATACAATTCTACACTTTTTAATTTAGATATTGTTTTAGTGATTGAGATACAGTTGACTCCCGTTTTCTCGACCTCGCGTATTTCAAATAACCGCTTATCTCGAAGTGAAAATCTGGTCCTAGCTTAAAAACGAAAATCTAATAACAGGCAACAAAATATTGTGGAAAAGAGGAGAAATTGCTCCTAAGGAGCAATTTTCTCCTCTTTTCCACAATATTTTTAACATATCTCTAACTTCAAGAGTCCAATTACATATACATTTGTTAAATGCGGTTGTTCGATTTATTTTTTCCGCAAGTCTGCAAATCTGATATTTCGAAGTACGGATATCTCGAAGTATTTCAGAGAGTCCCTTGGAATTCGAGATAACAAGAGTCGATTGTATATAATTGAAATATAAGGATTGCAATTTTAAAATCTGAAATTATAAAATTAAATAACTCTCCAATGGTTATACTGTTTACAATGCCAAGGGTTTTGATATCACAGGTGATAATGACAAGAGGCCGACGTAGAATGTGTAGATTCAGAAAAGACAACTCACATAAGGAATCTGCATTGACTTTGTGTGAGTATTTGAATGTCTGATATCAACGTAATACAGTGAACCCTCGTTACAACGACAGCATTTGTTGCCAAAAATGTTGTCATTATAATGAATTTGCTGTTCTAAAGAATCTTTAATGGACATATTTATATGTAAGAAAGGCATTGTTTTATTCTTACTTCCTCATAGAACATATGTTTTGGATATTTTTAGAATCGACTCACTGAGGCGATTCTAACAAATATCCAAAACAAATGTTGCTTGAAGATATTATGCAATGTTTTTGCATAATTTATTCTTAACCATCTCCTCTTGAGCGTATGTTTCGTGACATTCAAATTGTCATTATAGCGAATTTTGTCGTTGTATCGAGTGTCGGTATAAACGAAACTATTGTCTCTAAAAATTGGAGAAAGAAGAATTATGATGAACTGATACACTTTCATGGAAGGTAACTCTGTCTAACTTGTTTTGCATCCTTTCTGAAAAGGGGTCTACTGCAAACGGAAATAACTTTCTCTGCTTGAGAGCGAAGGCTTTATTTGTAGAGTAGATCCTTTTCATATGGTATTTGATGTGGAGAAAAGCAAACAGGAAGTTACATAAGTTGTCTGCCTTGTATAATGGTGGAAATCTACTGTATATCAATTCATTTTTAAACGCCTAATATGTATTGCTTCAGGAAACACAGATCTTTGCCCATTCAGTCTTAAATATCTCGCTGCCAGAGACCACGGCACTCTGGCTCAGTACGGAAAGAGCTGCTATGAATGGGTACCTCAGAGAGCCTCCTGGAGTCACGCAGAATATTCCTGTGAAAAGAATGGTGGCCATCTAGTCGAGATAGCTGATGCCCAGGAAGAGGCATTTGTCCAAAGATTTATGAAATCTCATGACGCCCAGCATGCTATTTGGATAGGACTTCATGACCGACAGCACGAAGAAACATTTACTTGGACATCAGGTTTAGTATTCTTTTTTCCAATTATTTCAGCTTAAAGGGACTGGAGCACATTAAGAAGAGGATGCTGTCAAAAATGTTTATGGTCCTTTCTGAACAAGGGTCTGCTCTAAAATGAAAGAATTTGTTCAGTTCTTTCATTTTCGAGCAGACCCCTGTTCAAAAGAGACTTGGTGTGCAGGAAAGCAAACAGGAAATGACAGAAGGTATCTCTCTTTATTGGAATAGCGAAAAAAATTCCTAGTGTATCGAGTGTATCGAGGATATTTACTCAAGTTTCCCTAATACCATATTGTTATGTCTGATGATTGGTAACGAATTAAATATAAGTGACTGGTGTAATGCAACAGATATAAATATCGGGACACTAAAAAAACGTCACAGTCACGGAACACAGTCCTCACAAGGAACACCGAATATGGTTTGAAGACGTTCCAAGGCAGTTCCTCTGTTGCAGTTCTTTGTTAGTGCGTCGGTGGTGTCATACTTATGTGTTTTTGTTTTGTCATTATTTGTTCTTCATCTATTTCTCCTTCTTTTAGTGCTTCCGGAAGGATGTGTATCGTGCTCGTGGCATTTACGAGTATTATGCTTACCAACTTTAGATTGTTACTTGTGTTTTGTTTTCTTGACACGTCAGTGACGCTCAGGGTTTATACTCATTGAGGAACCCTTTAATGCAAATTTACGTATGGATTCTGGCAAGAATGTCTGTCCGAATAATAATATATTAGAAGTACAACGCGCTAAAAGAGTTACTTTATCAACATTTTCAAACCGACCTATAACATTCATGATGGCGGGCCTACAATGTATATCCTTACAACATTTGGGTCACAACATCAGAAAACGTACTTTCGGACATTTGCACCCAGCGAAGACTCAAATCAGCCCGCGTATTTGCGCAGTCTGATCAGAATCTTCTTTGGGCGCAGTTGGATAGACAAGTATGCAGTTTCTTCATGCAGACAACGAAGACTGTGATCAGACTGCACGGATGCGCAGACAGATCTGATTATCCGTTGGGCGCGAATATCAGATAGTACGTTTACTCAAGTTGCAGCTCATTTCTAATAGTAATGCTGTATGGTACAAACAATGACTGTTGTTTGGTGTATTTTATTTTGTACATATAGGAGAGCCATTGCGCTATACAAATTGGGTTTCTGGACGAAAGAATAATTTTGCGAGCCACTATACAGAAGACTGCGTAGCCTTTATACCATATAAACAAGGACAGTGGGATGATATTCCATGTGGAACTTCTGGAATATTTGGCGACAGAGGAGAGACACATCCATACATGTGTGAATACAGTAAGCAAACATTTCTGTAAGAATCACCATGAAGCCTAATATCAGCATAGCTTTTGCTGTCTGAAATGTCCACACCTAACCTAATAGTTAGTAAATCCTCATTAAAATGACAGCATTTGTTCTCCAAGATGTTACCATTTAAAAGAATTGCTGTTTTAAAAATCTTTAATGAGCAGAATGGTATGTAAGAAAACCCTTGTTTTATTCTTATTTTTATACAAAGCATATGTACCGAGGGCCAGTGTTTATGACTACACACACAAAAAAAAAAGCCATGAATTAACTGTGTTATTACATAATCCATCTAGAACACAGCATATTAGACCACAAAACAAATTAAGGAGATATGTCGATTTCAGATCAAGGGGGAACATTTAATTTGTAAATTTTATATGATATAAATAGTAATTATCCTGATGACTTCTGTATTCAAACACACTCTATTGTGTTCGACTGTATGGATTATATGCTTTTCCCAGTATATCAGTCTCGTATATAGGCCAGAGAACAGTGATGAACAATAAACACTCCAACCGGCCAACATAAATGCCCAAGAGTAAAACATATTTGTTGTTTATACAGCTCGTGTAGGTCACGTGAGCTGGGTCCCAACTTTAAGAATAGTAATGCCTATAAGCAGTACCCGATAAAAACCATACCAACCGGCCACCAGAACTATAAATAGTCAAACACATTGGTCGGTATGATACTCACACGGGTAGAAAGCCATACAATAGCAAAAACAAAAATTGGTTATAATACAATTTTCACCCTAGGTTCAAATATTGTAACAAATAAAAATGATTGTTCAACTCGCTTAGAGGCTCCCGAACTCAATCAGTGAAATATCACAGAAAAACGTGCAAATCAAATCAAATTCAGTCACTGTGATGAAATATGAATCCTGATTTTATTGAGTCGGAGCATGAGCTTCAATTTAAAAGAATATTAAACTTCACTACCATGGAAGAAGTACAGGTTTTGTTTTAGATATTGCGCCTAACTTGTAGAACTTACCCTAAAACACAAACGTTTTTCCTTTGGACTCTTCTTCTTTCCTCCAAACTCTGACTGTATATTTTGCTTCTATCGAGGATTCAATCCACCTCACTATAGAGACCGGTAATCAAAATATAATAGTACTAAACTGGCGATTTCAATTTTAATATGTTGTCAGAATTTGACAGGTAAAATTAGAAACATTTGCCTTCAGTTTTCTCTGACGCAAATAAAAAATTAGCCAACACATTACACAGAAAACTGATCTTCCTTACTCGATCTTACACTTACTAGCAATAATACACATTTAATACTTAGTGGTGTCGGGGATCCATTTTAAGTCGAGAATTAGGATTCCACTGCCCTGTATATGTTATTATAGAATTTTCAGAGCCAAAAAGAAAATCATATCTATGTCAGACATGGTCTTACGATCAAGAAAATCACAATTTATTAAGATAAAAAGCTTCATCTACTGACTGGGATACTTTACACGATCTTGATGTTAACATGCATGCACAAAATAGTACAAATCACATTAAGTCACTTGCTAAGAGTGTATACCAAATAGAATGACCAGAAGTCGGCAACGTGAGCCCCAATGGCTTACTACAAGCATAAAACTACTAAAGAAAGAAAAAAAAAAGAGCGTATCAAATAGGTTAAGCGAACTAATCTTCCGAAAGACTTGAAGAACTTTAAGATACTTCGTAATAAATTTATAAACATGATCCGTGAATCAAAGCAAATATGTAACGTAACGAAATAATTGCAAACAAATTGAAATCAAATGAGACTTCCTCACGAGACTGGTGGACTACATACAAAATTGTAATTTCTCCTAATACTTCTATCTCTATTTCTCCACTGCAACATATGACTCTGTTAGCTCTGATGACCTTGGCAGAGACAATATCCTAAATGACTTATTTAGGGATCAAAATGTTATTGACGAAACTAATGCTGTCTTACCTCAAATGGACCCATAGACTGTTAATTCAAATATCTATCCTTTGCATTTAAGTCCAGTTGAAATAGAATCAGTTCTTAAATCTATCAAAATAGGAAACGGCGCAAGTCCAAATGGAATTAATAACCGTATTCTTCGTGTGCTCTCTAAGGAACTTGCTATCCCATTCTGCTCTCACTATTTATTCAGTCTATTGAGACAGCTGTCTTTCCACACGTATGTCCTATTTATAAAAACGGAGATCATTCATTTCCTTCAATCTACTGCCCTGTTTCTCTCTTGTGTACTCCGGCAAAAATTATGGAAAGAGCCATATTTAAACATGTATATAACCATTTTAATGATAATATAACGCACTGCAATCCGGTTTTATACCGGGTGATTCAAAAGAAAATCAGTTAATTTTCTTATATGACACCTTTTCATTACGAAAACACGCCTATTCAAATATATTGAAAATTTTACCACCAAAAAAATGAAAATTTTCAGATAAAAATTTTGATATTTTTCATATTTCTGCTCAAAACATAGATTGTGGGTACTCGTTAGAACCGCCTCGGCGAGGCGGTTCTAACGAGTACCCACGATCTATGTTTTGAGCAGAAATAAGAAAAATAATGTATACCCCTGTAAACCCCAGTTTTACTATATAAGGTGGGGTTTAAGGGGGTCAAAATTATATAGGCATTTTTTCGTGATGGTTAAGCACTTGAGGCAGGTAAAGAAGTTTGAGTAGTATTCTGTAATATAAGCAAGGCGTTTGATCGAGTATAGCACACATGCCTACTGCATAAACTCCAGGCGGCTGGTGTTCTTAGAAATCTTCTTAGACGGCTTAATTCATACCTTACCAACCAAAAACAATGTGTAGTACTACCGGGCGTCCAGTCAAAACGGAATTATTTTCGGGTTGGTGTCCTTCAAAGATCAATGCTGGGGCCACTTTTGTTTTATTATATATTAACGACGTTGTGAAGGATATCGGTTCAAATATTCGTCATTTCGCTGATGACACTAGTGTGTATAAAATAGTTGACGATCCTGTCGCCGCCGCTGAACATCTGAACTTATATCTTGACAGAATCACTAAGTGGGCAAAAGAAAACTTAAAGGCTTTCACGTAAAGTTAATCGCCCTTTTCATCCTCTTTCTATGCTCGATCAACAAATAACTGAAGTTTAGTCACACAATCTTCTTGGTATCTATCTTTCAAATGACTGCACATGGCACAAACACATCAACTATATCAAGAAAAAGCATGGTATAGGATAAATGTAATGCGGAAACTAAAGTTTTAATGAGACCGACAAGCCCTAGAACCAATTTATTTAACCTTCATTCGACCGGTTTTGAAATACGCTAATGTGGTATGGGATAATTGCACGCATTATGAAAAAGAAGAATTGGAGAAAATACAGAATGAGAATTCAAGAATTGTAACAGGCACTACCAAACTTGTTTCTATACACGCTCGTTTTGAAGAAATCGGTTGGTATACCCTTGAATCGAGACGTAGAAAGCCCAAACTTACTGTTTTAAGATTTATACCAACCAAACATCTCCTTATCTATCAACACTAGTTCCTCCTTCTGTTAATACTCTCGCAAAATATAATTTACGTAATTCCGATGAAAAACAAGCATACTCTGTACTGTAATTGCTTTTTACCTTCAACTGTCAGAGAATAGTATAATTTAACATTAGAATGCAGAATCAGCGACTCTGTTAATTCCTTTAAACGCTCCATAAATGAAGGTTCTGTTATTGTGCCAAAATATTTCATCTCTGGCTAAAGGCGCTTTCAGATCCTTCATACCCACTTAAGAATAAATTGTAGTGCTTTGAACAATGATTTATTCCTAAAATGCATCCGTAACTTTCCATGCTGCCGGTGCGGTGCTATTGAAACCGCCTCTCTTTTCTTCTTAAATTGTCCACAGTACGCCCATCAGCGTGCAGAGCTTATGCGCACTGTCTCCCAACATATAAGTGTAACCTTTCGCGTTATTTTATTTGGGGACAGCACATTGTCCACTCAGACAAATACAATCATATTTGAAGCAGTACTCAAAATTCAATATATTCGGTACTCAGAGATTTTAAATCCCTACCATAATATTAAGCAACTTTTCCCTGCGTTTTCTAATTGGGAGGGTCTGTCTGTTTGTTTCTCTCTCTCTCTCTCTCTCTCTCTCTCTCTCTCTCTCTCTCTCTCTCACCTCTCTTTATTGACTTGAATATGTATATTGCTTTCTTTCGACTATCATAAATATTGAACAACCATGACATGTACTATTATAGTCATTTCAATGTTTGACCATACAGATTTTTCTGCCACACTGTATAAAGAGTCGTGATATCAGATAGATGAATCAAATAAGCAGATTGCTTTCGTTCCGATCCTTTAAAGTGCGTTATTTGTTGTATGTATTAATGAAAGTGCTTAAATAAAATGTTTAAACTAACACTTGCTGTAGAGAAGGTAATGAATTTTGAAAAATGAGATCCTTTTAACATATTGAACTAATGCGAGAATATGTATGGGAAAATCAATTAATACACATTCAGGGGAGATAATTCTCTTGGTTTTATCCTCCCTATTAGCAAGAGAGCTATTTTTTTTCCTTCTAGAGTAGATCCTTTTCCAGAAGGGACTAGGTGTACAGAAAGTCACAAAAGTTGTCTCAGCGGAAAAAGTTAAAAACTTACCAGGTGTGTCGGTTCACCTAAATGTTTGAGTTTCTTTAAGACAGACAGACATATGTATTTATTGGCCTCTTACTATAGTGTTTGTTTTATTTCTTTGATCATACAAAAATAATAAATATCTTATGTCTAGTCAAAGAAGAGAAAAGAAAAATACCAAACAATAGACATGAAAGGTTTATTTTGTGTATTGTTGTTGCTTTTCCAGGAATACCTAGTGGCTCTAATGGCGGCACCTCTATTGTCGGATAATAAATTTTGTCTTGTACGAAAATAAATTATAATTGATTCACCAACTGCATTGTGTCATCTGTTCACCTCAATGACCATTTACAGTAAAACCTCTATGGCTCGAACATCTTTGGGACCATTAAAATTTATTCGCATCACGAAAACACGCCTATATAATGTTGACCCCCTTAAACCCCACTTTTATATAGTAAAACTTGGGTTTACAGGGGTATACATTATTTATTCTTATTTCTGCTCAAAAACGCAGATTGTGGGTACTCGTTAGAACCGCCTCGCCGAGGCGGTTCTAACGAGTACCCACAATCTATGTTTTAAGCAGAAATGGGAAAAATATCAGAGTTTTTTATCTGAAAATTTTTAGTTTTTGGAGGTGAAATTTTCCAGTGTATATTTGAATAGGCGTGTTTTCGTAATGAGACATGGGCCGAGCCAGTGTGGGTTAATCATGGCACCATGTCAGGGTGCAAATGGTGATAATTTAGGGAAGTCTTTTGCTCTTCTATACAATAATGGTATGATGTATGTACTGATAATAATCGTCTCGATGAGGCGATTCTAATGGGTACACACCATATGTAATTTCGTGGTAAAAACAGACAATTTCTCTAAATATTTGTTTCCTTGAGCTATCAGAAGAATTTCGTAGGTACTCAAAAACGAGTTCAAATCATCCAAGGAGAACAAAAAAAAGTAAGAGAAAAGTCCAGGGAGTGCCACAATCAAAAACCGCAGCCCTTCCCAGACACTAAAAGGAAGAGGAAACCGACAAATCCAAACAAGCACAAATGGAATTTGGTGTTTGAGTCATCAAGGTTCTACTGTATATGACTATTTATGTCACTTTCCCTTTTAAATACGATCCTCAACGTGCAAAAACGTACCTTCTAATATGTGCGCCCAAAAAAAACTCAAATCAGCCTGCGCGTCCACGCAGTCTGATCAGTTAATTCGTTGTTTGAATAGAGATAATTTGCGTCATTCGCTATGAAAATGAGCCTAGTGAAGATTACGATCAGATAGCACAAATGCACAGGTTGATGTGAATCTTCGCTTGGTGCACATGTCCGAAAGGTACGATTTCTGACGTTGCGGCTCATATGATGGGTATGGGCACCACAGAACACAGAATTTATATTTTACGTAACCAAAGTATTATGAATTATACTACACATTACGAAAACACGCCTATTCAAATATACTGAAAATTTTATCACTAAAAAGTGAAAAAAAAAAAAAAAAAATCAGATAAAAATTCTGATATTTTACATATTTTTGCTCAAAACCTAGATTATGGGTACTCGTTATAACCGCCTCGATGAGGCGGTTCTAACGAGTACCCACAATCTATGTTTTTTAGCAGAAATATGAAAAATAATGTTTACCCCCGTAAACCCCAGTTATACAATATAAAATAGGGGTTTAAGGGGGTCAAAATTATATAGACATGTTTTCGTAATGACAAAAAGGACTATGTTTATCAGTACTATATTTTTACGAAAAATGACAGCTGAAGATATTTATTACTTAAGCAGCTTAAATGAGGGAAATAAAAAAGCGTAGCATGACGAAAACTTTGTTTGGAAATTCAATATTTCCTTTACTTGATTGGTTAAGAAGGTGCACGCACTATCATTCGCCTACTACCTTTTGATATCAGTTTGAAAGACATGATTTGCTGTAGATTTTAATGTTGAAATTAATATTTCTGATTGACCATATCTTATTAGAAACTATTTTTTTTCCTGTTTCGTTCTCGAATATTCACCCCGTCTCTGTCTCTCTCCCAATGATATTCATGGCCACAATTTAGACTGATCTGTTCAATTTCTAGTGATTATGTGAAAGTTTATCTCAGGAAATATTTTTACATGTCTTTGCTGCTTTTTCTATTTACTTTATTGCAATATTTAGAAAAAATAAATAAGTGGATATAACAGGTCCAGGAATATTGGCTTTTATTGGTATATAAGTCATTTGGACGAGATGAATACAGTAGATGCAATGTAAACACAATGTTAACTGTACAGCAATGAATGCATTTGAGCTTACCACAAGAATAAAGCGACAGTCACCTGGAGAGCAAAAGAGGTTTCGGATCAAATGACTTTTATGCAAAATTGTTTGAATTCTCGCTGTTTATTCTAAACCAAATGTACAATTCCTGATCATATAAGGAAAACAATCCTTTTCAAATATACTGAAAATTTTACCACCAAAAAAATGAAAATTTTCAGACTCATTCAGATAAAATAATTCTGATATTTTTTCTTATTTCTGCTCAAAACATATATTGTGGGTACTCGTTAGAATCGCCTCGACGAGGCGGTTCTAACGAATACCCACAATCTATGTTTTAAGCAGAAATAAGAAACATAATGTACACCCCTGTTAACCCCAGTTTTTACTATATAAAAGTGGGGTTTAAGGGTGTCAAAATTATATAGGCATGTTTTCGTGATGAAATGCATGAAGGCACAAACTGGTCAGACATTCTACTATTCCCATATACCAAACGCTGACTATGCAGACGTCCAGATATTCACCGTTCGTTTCCCGAGCCGTCCAGTCTTGACCATCAGGACAGCTAATTTGCTGTTTGCAAACTAAATGATGCAAGGTGAACGGCTGGGCTGGATGTTCTCTATTCGCCCACAGCAAATCTTGTAAAGAATGAGAATCTAAAATCAAATCTAAAAGATCTGGGGCTTTCCTGTTAGCGCAAAACTATCGAAATACCGGACTGTCCTGGTCGAGCTGTGCGACTGTGCAGCAGTCTGGGCGTTTATCTTTCGCATGTGACGTTCGTTCACATAGATCTGGCACAGTATATGTTACATTATCAGTCTCTTGTCTGCTTTTTTGTATTTATGTATGTGTGTGGGATGTGGAGAGGATTGAGGGAGGATGGGTAGATGCACTGATCCAAAATTTGCACGATGGGCCACAGTGTTCTAAAAGGTCCACAGGACGACATGACCATTTGTTTTTGAAATTTTATGGTTATGAAGATACCCATTGTCACGAGAGATCGTACACTACAGTCGAATCTCTAAAGCTCGAACACCGATGGCTCGTTCACCATGGCTAATTCGAACTCGGTTTTGAGTCCCTACGAAATTCTTCCGATATATCAAGAAAACAAATATTTAAGGAAGCTTTCCTATTTTATTATGATTTTAAGGAAACTTCCTTATTTCATTATGTTGTGTGAACTCATTAGAATCGCCTCTTCGAGGCAAATCTAATGAGTACACTCAACATACAATTGTTGTGTAGAAGATCGATAGATTTCCCAGAATTAGCGATACTTGCTTCCCGACCTGGCGCCAAGATTAACCTTCATTGGCTCGAACTACCCATGGCTCGAACAATTTTCCATGGTCCCAAAGGTGTTCGAGCCACTGAAGTTCGACTGTGTATTGCATATTCAAACAGCTGAACACAGAATCATTACTAAAGCACCTGTGCAGCCTAAGTATGGACGGTACTGTTTGTCCATACACAAACGACAGCATGCAATGATTTTGTTGGCAAACGGAGAGGACCCTTATCAGACTCCACTAATGCATTCAGTTGCTGTTGGCATACGCTGTTAGTTACGTCCATTAAATGCGACTAGAACTGTTTAAATAGTTGAGACTGTGTTCAGTAGAAGCTCGTGGAGCATACAAAACGGGAGATTAATCTTCTGCACTTTTGTGGCATAATGCAAAATAGATTTGGAACCCGCATATCACTTTCTGTTTTCAACTGAACAATTTTCATAAAATGGTCTCGAGACATGCAATTTTTATCGAACATATTTACTGTGGAATTAAATGTACTTTGTATGACTTGCCATAAATCGACAAACCAATCACTGAATGTTTCTAGGGTTATTTTTGTGAAACTAGTTTGACTAGATCCTTTAATGTGGCGGCTCGAGAACCACCCCCTACCCCCTCCCCCTACCCCCCCCCCCCAAAAAAAAAAAAAAAATAAAAATAAAAATAAATAAAATAAAATAAAATAAAAAAAAAATAAAAAAAAAATAAAATAAAATAAAAAACAAAAACAAAACAAACTAAGTTTGAAAATCGGAAACTCGTTTAATATTCTCCAGAAAATTCCAAAAGCATTTCAGATAGCGAACGATAGTGTACCACCACTAGAAGTACCTATTACCGGCATACACTTTTTATCGGATATCCAGAAATCATGGCCCCGTCCATCGAGGCTAGTGAAATTGATGGGCTGCCTGGTACCTCTGGGGCAGAGCTGCTAGCAACTTTAACTAGAGCAAGTCGATGGCGCACCATCGCATATCCCCGCGCCAGCGCCATCGCATATCTCCGCGCGCATTACACTTCCTAATGCGTTCTTCCAGTCCTCATCCATAGGGCTATTTCCTGTGACAGTTTCAAGGTTCTAGCTAAAAACGCCTAGGAGGAATTGTGTGAAAAATAAAAAAAGGGCCAAAAACCCAACTTTTTGACCTCTGGTGACCCCCAGACATGCCCCCCCCCCCCGGCACCACTGTATTCTAACCTTCATTACCTTTTATTTGATATGCAACATGACTATGTTTGTACAAAATAGATTTTGGACCCTTCGGGGCCACACCCTCTGGCTCTGTCCCCATGGGTTACATCAGAATTCTGAATGTGTTCCTCCAGTCCTCATCCATAGGACTATCGCCTGTGAAAGTTTCAAGATTCTAGCTTAAATGGTCTAGGAGCAATGGTGTGAAATTACAGACGGACGTACGAACGAACGGACTGATGGGGGTATCACAATATCCCCGTTTTTTTTTTTCTTCGAAAAGCGCGGGGATAACCAAGATCTGAGTTCATCATGTGACCTGGTCGAATAAAAGTCCCACCACTGTCTCTACATTGCTGAAATATTGTTGGCTTTGCTGTTAAGCCACTACTCAATAATTTGATTCAAAAGTCAAGTGTAGTCAAAAGTCAGAATCAGATAGATCTGACTACAGAGTTAGAAACAAATTCATAGAATATGATTATACTGATTTGAACGCATTACTTTAAATTGAAGAAAGGAAAAGAGCGACCCTTCATTTTATATGATAGCCGAGGAAAAGTGTCCTTCAACGTGCGCAATATGCGAAGATTCAGATTATTCTGTGCATGCGCAAAATATCATTCGGGCCTTTGTTCTCCATTCACGATAAAGTTACAGGACAACAGACTCACATTCAAGGGAGATAATTCTATCAAAATGTTTTATCTGCCTTCTAAAAAGAGATGCTACTCCAAAAGTAAAGAATATGCTCTCAAGTGAGCATAGTCTTTCCATTTAAAATCCATTTTAGAAGTTGATTAGTGTACAGAAAATCAACCATTAAATTATAGGAGTTGTCTCCCTTGTACAAAATGGCCACAAATGTACCAAGTGTACACTTTTCCTCGGCAATCATATAAAATGAAGGGTCGCTCTTTTCCTTTTTTAGCTAGAACCTTGAAACTGTCACAGGAAATAGCCCTATGGATGAATAGATTCTAGTTTGGATACCAATAAACGCCAAGTCTTTCAATCAACTATCACAAAAATATACCTATATAATTTTGATCCCCTTAAATCCCACCTTTATATAGTAAAACTGGGGTTTACAGGGGTATACATTAATTTTATAATTTCTGCTCAAAAAAACATAGATTGTGGGTACTCGTTAGAACCGCTTCGGCGAGGCGGTTCTAACGAGTGCCAATAATCGATGTTTTGAGCAGAAATATGAAAACTAACATCTGTTACCTGTTTTTTTTTTTTTTTTTTTTGTTGTTGTTGTTATTGGAGGCGAAATTTTCTGTATATTTGAATAGGCGTGTTTTCGTAAAGAGTCACGCAGCTGTTTAGAGCTACCGCAGCAACTCGCAAACAACACATGGGCCTTCAAAGGAGAACCAAAATAGAGGAACCGCGTACAAAATAACACGATTCCTGGGATTTTGACAAGGTTGTAATGTAAATGAAAAAAAAAACACAACTCATATCTCAGCCGTAGATACGAAATGTTCCCACTGACAAACAATAAGCAAACTAAAAACAAGAGAACAAACGTTAAGGAA
The DNA here is from genome assembly GCA_964016985.1 of Anodontia alba. Taxonomy (NCBI): domain Eukaryota; kingdom Metazoa; phylum Mollusca; class Bivalvia; order Lucinida; family Lucinidae; genus Anodontia; species Anodontia alba. Next base: position 8,844,431 of record OZ024836.1, on the reverse strand, counting down.
AAATAAAGGGTAGGTTTACCCCCTATCGAACACTATCGGGGTATGTGACCTCTGAGACAGAAATTTGCTCCTCTTGTACGACTGCGTGAAAGGCTGCACCCCACTTCATTACTAAAACACGCCTATTCAAATATATAGAAAATTTCACCTTCAAAAACCGAAAATTTTCAGATAAAAAACTCTGATATTTTTCATATTTCTGCTCAAAGCATAGATTGTGGTACTTGTTAGAACCGCCTCGCCGAGGCGGTTCTAACGAGTACCCAAAATCTATGATTTTGAGCAATAATAAGCAAAATAATGTATACCCCTGTCAACCCCAGTTTTACTATATAAAAGTGGGGTTTAAGGGGGTCAAACTTATATAGGCATGTTTTCGTGATATAATATGAACGCATCACGAAATATGCCTATATATAAGTTTGACCCCCTTAAACTCCACTTTTATATAGTAAAACTGGGGTTTACAGGGGTATACATTATTTTTCTTATTTTTGCTGAAAACATAGATTTTAGGTACTCGTTAAAACCACCTCGCCGAGGCGGTTCAAACGGGTACTCTCAATCTATGTTTTCAGCAGAAATATGAAAAATATCAGTTTTTTTTTTTATCTGAAAATTTTCAGTTTTTGGAGGTGAAATTTTCTATATATTTGAATAGGCGTGTTTTCGTAATGGCAAGCAACTTTTCAAAGAAATGAAAATAGCAGACTCGGCTTCATTGAGTCTATTCAAGAGCAGTACTATGAAAGCAACGCGGCTCAGCCCCTCTAATATCAGCCAAACAAACATTCTACTTCCAGAATTAATCAAGATATGAAATTATAAACTACTTAAAGTGAACTTCAGGGATAAATTTTACGACATACGGGTCAAGGTAAGCGAAAAGTGCTTTCCAACATGCGCAAAATAAGAAGATCCAGATTCCTGCGTATAGGCAAAGTGTCCCCCGGGCCTTTGCTATCCATTGAATAATCCAGTGAATCTGTAAGCGGACAGTGAAAGCCCTGAACAGACTGCACGGAGTCGTAGGCTGATCTGGGCCTTGGCTGTCCGCATATACCAGAAGACACGTTTTCACGTGACGCGGCCCAAATAGCAATTAACAGGCTGAAGTGAAGGTAAATATGCTTTAAAGTATGGACCCTCCGAATTCAAGGAACACACAAAAGTAATGGCAATAGCAGCTATGCATCAGGAGATAAGGTCGAGGTTTCGTGCGAGTAAATCTGGTTAAGCCTCGCCCCTCGCTCCTCGCCCGTCTCAGTAGCTGACAGTTCCAAGGCGGTTACTGAGTAGCAGTTCTATGACTGTGTGTTGGTGGTTTTATATGTGGCGTTTGTTTTGTCATATTTTGTTCTTAATCTCTCCTTCTTTTTCATACCCTGCCATACCATAATCTGGGGATAATATTTTTTACCCCTACGTGTCTGTCATCCGTCCATTCGTCCACTCGTCTATCCGTCAGCGCTTGGTTTTCACTCTCTAACTTGAATAGTTTTTGATGGATTTTATTTAAGAAATAGATCAGCTCTAGCAGTGATTTTTGAGTAATAAATCACTGTTTGGAGGTCAGTTGTAAAGTAGATCAAATCACGAGCGCGGAGCGCAAGTGAATTATTTTCTTACAACTGACCAATACATGTAAACTGTGATTTATTACTCAACAAATCACGCACAAGAGCTGATCTATTTCGATTCTAACACATACAAAACGACGAAAAAGTAATTGTATCTTTCAGAGACTTCCAATTTTCCGCCATCGAATAAAGAATCCCGCCAACAGTTTTGACTGTAACGCTGACGTTTACATGCATTTCTTACGTTGTTGAAGCAAGAAAAACGACGTTACACCGTCTAACGTCGTGGAAACGAAGACTGATGTCAGCAAAGTGTCAAAATGACGTCGGAAGGCGCCAGATAACGTTGTTGCAGAATGATGTCTTTGTTCGGGTCCTCCGGACTCTACTGGTGACTTCCTTTAGTCCTAGTTGTAGGTGATAGAGGAGTTTGAAACGAGTCTTTCTTTGCTTCATCACAGTTATCATCTATGTAATGATTAGGAAGCCTCTATCCGAGCAAACACATTTTGTTTGTATTTGTTCACAATATATACATGTAAAACTGGGCGGATGATTTGGTACCAGGGCATTGATTTAACTCTTTCACTGCCATATACTCGTATATAGTCGATAAAATAAGCTTTTGCAAACAGCATAGATCCAGATGAGACGGCTCATAATGAGCCGTCTCATCTGGATCTACGCTGTTTGACATTCAGTCTTTCAACTATACATATAAACTTCTTTCTAAGCGATAATTTATTTAAAAAAAAAAGCAGACGACAAATGTCGTCTGAAATTTGGTACCGAAAGATTTAAACTGTTGGGTAATTTTTACTACGGACCGTTCATAGGCGATGGTTCTTGTTTTGTTCGTTCTTTAAGGAGCTTTGTGGCTAGTTGCGGGTCAATTTTCTTACTTTTTGTCCTGTATAATGTCCTATTGTTATGTTTCGTGGGTCCCGTCTGGCATTGTAGACTTGGACAAGTTTTTTCAGGTGGTTGGAAGAAGATCTGGGTTTAGGTGCTGTCTAGGAAATGCTAAAAAAATATTGTTAAGTGGAAATCATACATTATCAGAAAGGCAACTCTGACATAATGGTTAAATATTAAATACATTGTAGTAGCAAATTCTTTCCTGTCAGGGTCATTACGAAAACATGCCTATCTAATTTTGACCCTTTAAACCCCACTTTTGTATAGTAAAACTAGGGTTTATAGGGTATACATTATTTTTCTTATTTCTGCTCATAAACATAGATTATTTGTACTCGTTAGAACCGCGTCGGCGAGGCGGTTCTAACGAGTACCCACAATCTATGTAATGAACAGAAATATGAAAAGATATCAGAATTTTTATCTGAAAACTTTCCGTTTTAGGTGATGAAATTTTCAATATAGTTGAATAGGCGTGTTTTCGTAATGTGGAAACATTTTTAGAAGGGGCTTGGTGTGCTGGAGAGCAAATAGGAAACAACAAAAGTACAAAATGAGAGAAATCTACCAAATATATACAGACCCGCTAAAAAAAAGTACATAAAATCGTCTTTATACCGACACAATGACAAAATTCGTTATACTCGTAACGACAATTTAACTGTCACGAAACCTTCG